>CAUDMG010003165.1:2712500-2722500 GCA_958450375.1 Homarus gammarus | reverse complement strand
AGCCAATTCTCATCATTCCACTTTGGGAAATCTATTGCTCTCTGTTTCATGTCCAAAAATAAGCCAATCTCTTCTTTCAGTTCCCAAACTCTTTTCAGGATTTTTTCCAAACTAAGCCACCTCAACATTTGTGTGATACAGAACATCCGTATGATCAGATTCCAAGTCTTTAAGTGGGGTTTTAAACTGTCCATGATTTAATCTTCTTGCTCGAATGTAATTAACCACTTACACCTGTGTCCACGACATGGCTGAAATTTAAAACACACTTACAAAGGACTTCTTGATGAATAATGCAGAGTAGAAAGACAATATTTTGTTCTGCATTTGTTTCTCTGACTTGAACATGAATTTTTTTCAGCAATCCAACATTTTTACCTGTCAGATTTGGCTGTCAATCAGTAGTCACAATTATACCTTTTTTTTTCCACCAAGTCTTCTCCAGTTGTTGTTCCTTTCAGTGGCTGTATTGATGCCAATTCTTCTGTGCTCTCAAAATTTTTGGTGATGCCTCGAATGAAAATTAACAACTGCGCTGTGTCTGACATGACAACTTTCATCAAGTGCCAGTGAATAGTATTCAAAAGTCCTTACTTTCACTTTAAACTGCGGATACATGTTCTCAGCGATGTCCTCTACACATCAAACAATTGCTCACCTTGACAAACTTACTTTATCAAACTGGTTTTTCGTGTCTGGACATCAAATAGAGGCAGAATCAACCATACATTCCTTTATAAATCCTCCTTCAGAGAATGGCTTGCTGTTTTGAGCAACTTTGTGAGCAATTGCATAACTCACTTTTGTAATATCATCCTGGGATGCAAATTTTTGTTTTTTTGTTTTTTAAATACTTTTCTGCTGTAATTTAGCAACCATCTCGTTAGCTTTCTTCCTCTTTTCTTCTTCAGAATTTTTTTTATATTTAACAACTTTTCTTTGTTTCTTCAGGTCATAAATGATGGTCGTTCCGACTCCAAACTCCTCCACGAGTCGACTCGCACTCAGACCACAGTCAAGTTTTTACAATAACTAAATTTTTTGTGCTATGGTTAAGCATAAACGCCTTTTTTTTTTTTTCTCCATTGTTACCCATAGGGGTTCCTGTGGGTCTTTCCGACATTTTCAACTGCATATTCACGCAGCAAACCACAGAAAAAGCACAAAAATCACTGAGTAATGTGCGGACATCTGTGAAAAGTACAGAACAACAACTGATGCCAACAGCCACCACCCTGACCCAGTTAGGGTAGATTAGGTCACACTTGTAACCCGTCGTGGCGCGTTGGGACTCGCGCATCGCCCGGGAACTTATTAAAAGCCTTGTGGAATTATTTTAATCTTCCACTGCAGGTGCTCCCAAAAAAACTTACAGATTTCGGAGGTTTTCGGTTTTTAGAATTTCTGATAGGGGATTCTCAACCTGTATTATTATTATTTTATTTTGGTGCTGGCTAGTTGAATCTGCTGATTGTCCTGATACTGGATAACCGGGAACTTAATGTAATTTTTCTTTTGTGCAAGGATTTAAAAAAAAGTTTACTGTAATTGAAACTTAATAACAGTGATATTGTTCACTTCAGTTTAGCAAAATAACTAAGTCTAATCAGATGGCAATGACAACTGAAAAGAAACCTGGTCTATGCTGTTTCAGAATCTTCTCACAATCGGATGTGTTGCCAATTTGTGTTGTTAGGCTTTTCTTATCACAGATAAAGCCCTCTCACACTTAAGTCTGATACTAATCTATTAATTACTCATGCCTCTAAGGATCTTCGTTTATTTTTCAGCACGTGTCTTAAATTTTTTTGTGTTGAAGAATAGTATAAGCTGGATTGGTAATCAAAAAAGGTGAAATATTCATGACTTTGCCCTAAAAAGAAAAGAAAAAATGTTAAACCTCAGGAAGGGGAGGGAGCATGAAGTGAGTGAAAGACTAAAGTTATAGAAACAAAACATATGGAGAAAATATAAT
Organism: Homarus gammarus; assembly: GCA_958450375.1. Taxonomy (NCBI): domain Eukaryota; kingdom Metazoa; phylum Arthropoda; class Malacostraca; order Decapoda; family Nephropidae; genus Homarus; species Homarus gammarus. Next base: position 2,720,525 of record CAUDMG010003165.1, on the reverse strand, counting down.
TCAGTTACTGGAGACTGGACCACCACATATTCTTACAGCGTCTTTTTGACATCTCGGTAGAAAAAAAGAACTGCCTTTATTTTACTTCTTGTATGGCAGTCCATTCATGGATAATTGATTTTGTTTTATTTACTCTCACCATAATAAGGCATAATTTTAACCTTTTCTATTTTATTTTCTTTCAGGTTACAGATGATGGAAGACCATGGTTAGATTTGGCACATGTAATAGCAGTATTAAATAAATTGGATGCTGGTTCCCCAGACAAGGTAAGTGTTTTGTTAACAGATTTTAACCACATATCCAACTCAGGTTTTGTTATTAGAGAGCATTATTATTCTGTTGTGTGGATTAATACAGGAACCATTTTCTGAACCAGTAAATTATTGTACCGTACTGTATATACAAAAGTGGGTTGGCATTAGGAAAGGCATCAAGGAGTAAAATTTGCTTCGAGTTTGCTTGATGGCAATGAGGACACCATGCCGTCAGGGATGGGTAATCATGCCTAACCCATTCAAGCATGGAAAATAATGTAGCAGTAAAACAGCGATGATAATGTATTGATCAGTACTATGTATATCTACTCCTTAACTTTGTTTATGATATGGCTCCTCAGACGGTGCAATAAGTTATATAGTAAGTGGGTTTACAAAAGAGTAAAATGTTTATTGTAAATAAATATATACAGCTCCAGTGATTCTAGAATTGGAGACCGTTAGCATTGTATATTCAACAGGTAGTTCTCCTAAAACAGTGCTATTCAATCTTTTTTGATGTCGTCCACCCCTAGTAATGAAACTTAAAAAGCCATCTACCCCAAGTGGTAATTTTTTATCTATTTATTTATTTTTTATTATTTTTTTTTTTTTGTGCTAAAAGAGAGAAAGAAAAAAACAGCAGTTTCACTTGTATTTATTTAACATTTTATATTGTAATCTAATTTAATATATAATTTTCCACTCAGAGCACAATTACTTTTATTAAATTATTTAAAGGAAAATAATAAATTAAAGAATCATAGGTATAATTCTCAACCTATAGTGCAAAAAGGACCAATTTCCAAAATAGCCAATTTTGACTTTGGTCCATGTAACATTACCGTAAGTGAAATACTTTTTAGTGCAGTAAGAGCCAGTCTCTATCTCCATTGGTTTTATGAGTAGTAAAGGTGCCATGGGCAAATGTCATACCAAAGCTTTACTTTTGTGAGAGCAAGAAGGGCAAATCTTATTAACAAAGGAAGGTTTAGGCAGATTTCACAGGTTCACGGTACAATCTGAACAAAATATACAAGCACCTCATGGATCTCCTCCTTTATAGATCAGAAGGCAGCCAACTCTTCTACAAAACCTTAGACAGGTGACTCAGAGTGATGGTGATAATTACGATGAACCACGGGAGATAGAGATTCAAGATGATGTCTTGTAGTTAATGGAAGCTCTTTAGTGCTGAAATATCAAAGGTTATTGAGTATTTTATGTTTTAACTTCTTAATTTATTTATTTATGAAAATATCAAATTTGTTAAAATTTCTTACATTATGAATACTTACAACATTCAAGAACATTATCATTGTTACAGAGTATTAGTTGCAAAAATGGCCAATGTGTACTGTTGTACCCTAAACTGCATCTCGCCTTGCTGCAAAAAAAGCCAAAGTCATTTAAATGATACTCATACAGCACTTCCCGTTTGTACTGGGGACCTCCAATTAACACACAATTCTCAACTAGTGTGGCTTCCAACTGCATTTGTTTTGTAAACATTTATCTAAAGGCTGATTTTATAATAGAGATTGAAATCTTCCTTCGCCTTCTTAAAAAATTTGATTTTTTTCTTTGGCTTGGCTGCTTCTGTACTTTGTCTGCTATCAGCTGAAATTTTGGCATTGGGCTACTTTCAAGTGTGCCCAGCAGGAGGGAATCCACATTTGAAATAACGTTCCTTTTCTTTGATTTGATTAAAACTAAAGCTGAGAAGCTTTGTTCACAGATATGATGTTGGCATCTGCACGAACATGGTCATCGCCTGATCGGCAAACTCCCTGTTTTCTGGAATATCCAGCAGTGTAACCTAGATATCCATGGTGTATGCTAATGTCTTGAAGGCTGTTTTTTGAGCGTAATCTGTCTGGAGCTCCAATAGAGCTTCAGAATGGTCAACCCCATCATCAGCAAATGGATTAAGAACCCACATGTTGGAGTTCAGGTGTTTGCTCTCACTCTGGGAAATACACATTGAGGTTTTCCTGAATCAAGGTAAAGTGATTGACAACCAGGCGGGACATTCGCATCTCCAATGTCTCCTCTTCTGCTGCCTGCACCCCATGTTCCCAGCCACATTCTCATAAAGTTATCAAAAGTCGAGAAATCAGAGAAATAGTACTTTTCTAATTAGGCTCTTCGCTTTAGCACCTTCAGTTTGAATCCATTTAATTTTACCATTGCTGTGAAAATATCCTGACGTTTGGCTTGGGTACTGAAGTTGATTTTGTTCAAATGATCAAGAACTAAGACCATATATGACAACTTTGCCAGTCAAAAGTTATCCTGATCTTTAACTGCCATGGGGTTTGGTTCCTCTGAAGAAAACACACAACTGTTCTCTCAGTGTAAGCACTCTGTTCAGAACCTTTCCCCGAGATAAGCACCTTACCTCAGCATGAAAGAGCAGTTTGGTGAAGCTAGCTTCCATATCTTTGCGCAACTCACCGAACATTCTGTGCTTTTTTGTATAGGTCTGGATACAGTAATTCATAATTCACACGTGTCGCCATCCTTTCAAATCTTGTCCACCCCTCCATCCACCCCAAACAAAATCTCATCCACCCTTGGGTGGACCGTCCACCCAGGTTGAATAGCACTGTCCTAAAAGATAATTGATTGATTGATTGATTGGGTAAGATAAACACACACACAAGAGAAGAGAAGGGGTAATGCATGAACAAGAGAGGGTGGTACGAAATCAAATTATGAAGGTGTGATATTTATAGCTGTGGGTTTTGAAGGCGTTAATAAATAACTAAGAAAAACAACTAATACAGTACAGTACCTTCATGATGATACACTTTGTTTTATCTGTAATTTAAAGAATACAGTTAATCATTACCAGTATAATAAAACAAATTCTTGTATGAAGATCTTCATATGTATATATTGGAATGTTACAGATATGTCTAATGTCCCATGATGAGCAGAACATACTGGTTACATCATACGCAGAACTGAAGCGGTGCTTTGAGAGGTCTTTTGCTGAACTACTTCAAGCTGCCTCATCTCACAAGACCACAATGTCCTAGCAATGTCTTATTTGCTTGTGGTTGCTTCCCCATTCACTGTTGCATTAGAAGTGAAGGGGATCAATTAATATTTCATCTGTTGTTATGGTTTGGAGATACCAAGCCTTATACAAGCTACCACTGGACACACAATAAGTATGCAGTTGTGAACATGGTAAGCTTAGTGATCATGGTCCTTGGACCACTCGCCCAATATTGGTCTCTCCATTAGAGGCATTATATTGAAATTTCAATAATACTGTCCAATTTTCATAATCACAGATGATGTCATGTGAATTCCAGTTACTGTGTTTCACCAGGAAGGTAAGCCACCCATCATCTTCACCATGTCACTTCACCAAGTTTAAGGTTCTGGTATGTTGTTTATCTTGTGATGGATGAACAAGTTGGTTTGTAGTATCTACAAGTGACACATGATGATTCCTGTTAGTGGAGTATCTGTTTTTAAAAAAAAAATGTCAACATGTACACCACAGTGGTGTCAGGTTACCACAGGTAATTAAACTCTTGTTAATTTGGCTTTTAGTTATTGGCAGCTGATTTCACCTAGAGAAGTTCTGCATATAAACAAGTACGTACGATACTAATAGTAAAAGCTAAGAAATATAGATTAAACACGTTTAACATAAAAGGCAAAATAATTTGTAAATAGGTGGTATATCAGCAAAAGGAGAAGGGGGATAGTTGGGATATATTATTATGATTATTGGTGAGATGAGTTTACCTACAATATTTTTAATACACATAAGCCTCAGTGTCAATGAGTCATATTCATTTGAGTATGTCTGAGATTGCTGTTTTTATGTAAGAAATCATTTAGTATTTAAAAGAACCAAGCGATTGAAAAATACATAATTGTTTTTATGAAAAGTGGGGGAAATGTTTGAAAAAACTGTGAAGTAGATAATGCCAGTTGAAAAGCAAAAGAATTGATGTTTGCATTTTCTGTGATAGGTGTGGACCTGGACTGCCTACAGTGGCAAATATTTCTGATCAAAACGACACTCTCTACTCTTGTGTTTTATTTATTGTGTCAGACTTTTATAATGAGATACAGTGATATGATGCATCTCTTCAGTGAAATTTACTTCACTTACACTTGACTTTGATCCTCAGTACTGTGATTAATTTTGCAATATTGAATAAGCAATAGCTTGACTTTGTATTGTACTAAAATATACAGGGATTACATACACCAACTTCTATGAAGTGAAAGATTTTACTGAATATTATCAGTAAGAAGTTATTGGTAACTGAGTAGCACAAAATCAGTGTACAGTACCGTACAGGTACTTACAAAATTGTTAAGAAAGTAATTGAAGATAAGAGTAATATAAGAAAACATTATATCACCCCAATTGTATCAGATGGTAACTTTAGACTATATTTTATATTGTTAGGTATTAAAGAGTATTACAGTATTTATTTTTGTGAGGCATAGTGAATGCTCGACAGGGTTTTAGTCAGGTCTTGGTGTGGTTATCTGTGACTTGGACTTATTTTTCACTTTAAAACAAAAAGTTCTCATTTACTGATATCAGCTTTTCAAGACAATTTTTATTGATTTATTTTTCACATTTCTAGTTGCTGTATGTGGCACCATTAATATTCTATTATACTTAACATTTTTATGAATTTTAATCATATTGGTTTTCCATTCTTTTTGATTTATCCAAAAGAAAAGTTTCCCTTGAATATTACAGGAGTGAATGGTATTATTAAAGAGATCTGTCTGTCTATGAATGTGCATATATCTCCATATATTAAGTACAGTATGTATTTCCTTGTAGGATGCAGCATGGAATTATCATACACCTGACAACCAACTTTATACACACTTTATTACATCTAATTAGGTTACTTCACTGCAGCCTTAACCCTTTGAGTGCATAATTTAATTTTGGGCTGGTTCCCTTTGGAGTGTGAATTATTCATCAAAAAATGAAATTAGCATTAAAAAAAATTTCACAACTTTTTCAATATCAGATGAGGGTCTGTTTTCTACCTCTTGCACAAAAATTACCCGATAGTTTTTGTGTTTTCGGAAATCTCATGATTTCCGTAAAAATTTATTAAATTCGTCATCCCGTAAAATGTACATAATAGGATTGAAAGAAGTCCATACACAGCTAATGTACTTGTGTTTTATAAAACACCTTTTAAACAATTGCATTTATTTTCTCTAAATAAAAATTTATCCTTGTACAAAATACTGAAAGCTAAAGAGTTAATTATTGCAGATTTTTCTCCACATTATGAGTAACTATTAATTTTGCAATTATGACTTGGAAGAAAAAATATGGCAACTTGATCATCATAGACAGGTATTTTATCTAATACAGTACCAAAAATAAGTAAATGAATAAAATAATAAATAAAAAACATAAGAACCTCTGACAATGATTGATCATCAATAATAACTTAATAAAATTCATACATCACGAACTGACTCATCAATCAAGAAAATAATGCACATAAAAAACACACAAGAGTTAAATGGTAGCATCAGGGTTAAAGGGACCACGAGTGTCACGCAGCAGCTGATTTCAAGGTCACTCGAGCTGTTCGCTTCTTCCCACCTTTTCAATGCTACTGCATTCTTGACAGATTTATAAATGGATTTAAAACTTGCATATTAGTATCCAAGGGATAATATTCCATAAGTAAATAAAAGAATTAAAATTCAAACCCCATAAATGCAAATAGTAAACAAAACATGAGTGATAAATGAAACACATGAGTATTCTGATTTTTCTTGTCACCTCAGAAGTAAAGATTTAGCTTTTATGTGTTAGTATATCAAGTGATAAATACTGTACTAATGAATACTTATGTGAAGTATAATAAATTAAACCATCAGTACATTAAGAGAATTTTAGCGCTACTTTCCATGTGGGGTGTCAGCTGATGAACATGTAAACAATGAGCTGTAGTAGTGTTTCTATCGCATAGCAGCACACATCCAACTGAGGCACCGATTTTGAAAACAAGAAGATATTCCCACTCTTTGTACTGTGGGGAAAAGTTTTTCTGATGCCATGGAGTAAGTCCGCTTTTCACTCAGTGGTAATAAATATTCGGGAGGATATATCCACTTATTGCACTCAAAGGGTTAAAAGCCTCAGGATACATGTAACACTATCTTGAAAAAATTAGGACAAAGATTGCTTGTATTTTATTAGTATTGGGCAAGTACAGTATTGTAGTCAAGAATGATGGTTCTCTTTGATATACTGTACATATATAGGCGAGCAGAAAATTTGAAAGAATATGCCAACAATGCAGGTACCCCTCTTATACTACATTTTATTTTTATATGCCAATCCTATGGCCATACATTTGTTTAGAAATTCTGAGAATTACAAAGAATCATAACATTGAATTTAATAAGTTAACTACTCATATGTTATCCTACAAAAGGAGGAGGGGACAGAATCATATTGTCCAGTAAAACACTCCAAAAGGTGGCTGTTATCTGGGGATCCTGTACAGATATTGCCATGATCTGCACATTTTTGCTCATTGTAAGAAGCCTAAATGTGTAGATACCACCCATGAAATGTTCTTTACTCACCATGAGCTATGTGAATATGTATTTTGGATAATATATATATATATTAGTTGATAAACCACCTGATGCTTAAGTGCAACAAACTTTCTTGCTGGGGAATGCTGTAATGTTCAAGAATTAGAAAATATATATGGCACTGTACTGTAGTAGAGCATTGATGAACAGAACATACATAGATTTCCACTTCATGTATTTTAAGTCACGTGGTACATTCAAGAGAAGGGAACTCCACTAAGATTCTGTTTTATAGTAACTGAATTTTTCTTGTTGTAATGGAGTGGGAGTTTTACAATATTTAGTTAAGGGATAAACCTTCACCCAGCTCATCATTATAATATAGAACTTTGGGGGTATCTTGAACACACACACAGCTATTTAGAAACAAAATTATGGTAGTAGGTGTAATAATTGAATAAATTGTGGTATAATTAGGCAGTTGGAAATGAAGAGGATGAAAAATGCCTGTCCTTATTTCAGATCTTTAAAACATTAGTGGTTAGCTCCAGTCGCCTTAATTTTTTTTTTTTTATTTATCTTTCATACATATTAATGTGGTCATATCCCATTTCGATAGTGTCTGTTGTCATCTGTCTACTTTTCTTTACATGTATTGTCTGACTTTAATTCCTTAATTAATTATTTTCAAATATTATGAAAAAATTATTAAATTACAGTACAAGTCAATTGCAATATTGCTCAGCATCAAACAAGGTCAAGGTCAGCAGTCATCAATGAAGGTCATCCTATTCTAGAAAGTATCCACAAATGTCAACTTCCTACTTAAATTTTCATAGATGAAAGAGTCCTTTGTCTTGCAATCTCTCCTTTCCTGATCTTATTCCACTGACTGTCTAAGGTAAATAACATTTGAATTTAACATGCTAAAGCATCAACAGTTGCTAACTAATGTTAACCAAATACTCCTATCTGGTTGGCTTAGGCATAGAATAGGCGTTGCACTTTTTGGTCAACAGTGGGTGAAGGTCAAAGGTCCCTGTCAAGTATATTATATGATGCTTTAAAAGGCAGAGCTTTTAATTTTGTAGTATTAATGTTGGTGCTGTGTATGAAATGGATGAAAACTTGGATAAATACTGGTTTAAAGGATTGTTTAGAAAAAGAAGAAGATAACCATTAGACAACTTTCTAGGCA
>CAUDMG010003165.1:2377500-2707500 GCA_958450375.1 Homarus gammarus | reverse complement strand
TATACCATGTTTACAATCTTTCACTTGCTGTTGTCTCAGCATATCCATATTGTTGTAGTTAACTGTGGGTACACTCGGTTTGAAATTTCTTCCATTTACATATCTTCATCTGATGTATGTATCTCTAATTCTCTTCACCCTCTTTACTTCTCGTAATCCCCTCCAACAATTTTAATCTTTTTTTTTACTTTTGCTTCTTCCATTTTCCATTTATAGTTTGTTTCACTCGCCTAATGCCTTGCCAGCTCTGCTGTCTGACACAACTCTTTCCATACATTTCTTAGAGCACCTAGTACTTGCCTTCTCATTTCATTAACCATTATTCCAGTCACTTAACATATCCAGTCCCAGATACATGTGAAATGGCTCACTTCTGCCATTCTGCCTCCTTTCAGTTTAGCATTTGCATCTTTGTCTCCTTTCTCTGCACACTTCAATCCATTAGTATGAAAGTGAAAGATTTGTTGGTCAGAGAGCAGTTCAGGGCTTGCTTAGATGGCGTGAATGTATTGAGAGAATGGCAAGTGAAAGATTGATGTAAAAGTCAAAAGTTTTCTGTAGTAGGGAGAAGGGTAAACTAGGGAGTTGAAGGAAGGGGTGAAAGAAGTATGAGAAGCAAGAGAAATGGGCACCCAGGAAGTGGGACAGTGCATAAATGATGAGAGAAATAGTTTATTGGAATGTCACAACATTTAGAGTGAAAGAAGAATGAAGGAAAGTATTTTTTTCTCTTGAAGCTGCTGCGTCTTCACTTTTTGTTTACCCATAAAAACAATTGGTATTTAGCTTTCCTGGCGATCTAAGCACATTTTAAGGTGGATGTCTTTGAAGGTTACTAGTGTAAAAAGTTCAGGTAGGAGAATAGAAGGCAGATGCGCTAATTCTTTCATCGCCAGACTTCAGTTTATATGTAATGTGTGCAATTATGAATTTATTTTTAACATCTTGATTCTTTTATGTTGAATATGATAACAGGATTGGTGTTGCTGTGTAGAAGCCTCAAACTTTTGTCATTTTTCTGTAAGGATATTATTTGAAGGCAAAGGGAATGTTTCCCCTGTAATGATTCACTTCAAATTGACCAATGTATGGAGAATCACAGTTCAACTGTTGAGTGAGAAGTGTGCTTTTCAGGTCTATCTGTCTCTTGCAATATTATTTAATTTAAAAAATGTATTATTTATACTTTATATTGTCAATGCAAATACAGTATTGGGTATTGTGAATCTTAATTTCAGTTTATTTTCTTATAGATTGATACTCTTTGATACATGACACTACCATTCACTGGGTTATCATTGGACAGATAATTCATTAAATTTCATACAGTCTGTGGCTGATAATACACACTCCCTCCTTGCCTCAGGTAGCATTCCAAATTACAATACGATTTGGTGGCCCATTTAATTTTCAGGTTATGCTATTTAGCTAGGTCACTCCCTGACTTATTATTCATAGAGGTCAAAGTTATAAAAATAGGAGAATCAAATGTATTTTTTGTATGGTGTTCTTTTACTTTTCCCTTCAACATACCATTGCCTGAATACTTGTAGCATAGAAAGATTTTTCCATTTACTTGAACCATTTCAGGGTATGCATCTTCACTTTGTTATCAGACTGGAAATTCCTGCTCATTTAGTCTCTTCTTTAGTGATTTGAGCTGTTGGAAATATAAAGGAGCCAAATCAGAATTGTAGGTAAGAAGGAAAGGCATCCCACTTCAGATTCTGCAGTTTGACTGATATATACCTGATAGGGGCAGAAATTGTTTTGAACTTTTGGTCTGTTAGTCAGGACTAGGATGGCCATCTCTCATCATACAATCTGGATTAGGCTTTCAGCAATTTATCTGTGGTTAGGCCGTAAAATGAACTCCTTGGTAGGCAGCAATTCCAGTCTATAGGTAGATAAAATCCATGCTCTGAAATTGGCTAGAAGAGGGGCAAAAACTTTTATGCTACCATCATTCAGGTACTAGTTTATTTATGAAAAAAACTCTTGCTGTGCAAGGAAGGTAATGTGGAGAAACAAGGTAAGTTTGATTTTCCAGCCTTTTATGAATAAAAGTCCAAGAATGATTTGAACAACCCTCGGATATATATTTGCTAACTCGATAATAATTGTTTTGGGCGTGATGTGTGGGATCCCCTATTTCCTAAATAACCTAAAAAAGAAAAAAAATCCAGATTTTTTTAGTCCCGTGTGTTGGGCTTCATAACTTACGTGCAGGGAGCGAGTCCAGGTTTCACACATTTTGTATGAAGTGTAAAAAGATGTAATAAATTTCTTGAAGCATTTAGGAATTCATGATTTCCTTTTGTAAACAAGATGGTAATGAATGATATGAATCAGTCATTGGGCAATACAGTTTTTACAAAGTTTGGCGATCTGCAACAGATCATGATTTATAAATTTTGTGGTGGCTAATGTTTTGCAAGTACTAGTATACAAAGAGTACTAAGTGCAGGTATTTCAAATATTTCATATCAGCATTATGCAATTTTTTTTATTTTCACTAGAAAATTATCAATTGTGAACTTGTATATGGCATTCATATGTATTTGTAGAGATTCTTAGAAATCTTCGGAAGATGATGAGTGTAACAGTCAACTCCTCCCTCCATACACTCATATTGTTCACTGGTAATCTCATAGTTGCAGTAAATTTTCAATGATTTTTATTACTAATAGCTGTTGTTCCTGCAGGTCTTTATGACTGATTGCATATTTCTTTTACTAATATTTCCATATTTGAAATGGCGTGTACTTTATGATAGATTAATTGTTTGGCAAAGTTATTTTAATACAGTACTGTAATTTACTTTTTAAAGGAAAGTTTTCATTAGATGCGCATGAATTATATGCACCAATTCTTTGATTTTCCACATACTTTATACAAAATAAAGGAAGATTCAAGATCACTTGCCAGGAGACGAGTAAAAATCAAAATGTATTCCTTTATTGCATAAAGAGGAAATGAGTATATCAGCGTGCATTAAACAAGGTTTAAATTTACTACACCATTCTCAGGTGCTTTGTGACAATACAATATTGTACTTGTTTCTTTATTTTCAGTTATGCAAATTTTGAAATTGAATATAATGTACAGTATCACAAAAGTTGTGCACACATAGAGCACAAGTTCCCCAAATCTTACATCTGTGTATTGAAGAGTCCGGCAAAGTTGAATGTTAAATTGTCAACTCACTTGTGATTAAAAATTTTTTATGCTTAGAAATTTTAGTAATTCAATGTAATACCTTTTAAATATGCTTTTAAAGGATCATGTCAGTTTTATAATCGTAATACATTTAATACTAAAGTACTCTTGATCACTATTTAACTAATTTTTTTTTGTTTTTTGTACATTGTGGAAGTTAGGCCCCCCCCCCCCCCCTTCTTCTTCATTTTAATACCAGATCTAAGTTTCACGTTGGGCTGTAATGTACAGTTATGACTTAAGGTGGGTGGCACAGATTGTAAGAGAGTATTGACATCCACTGCATGATGATATATCACTTCTTGTCTATGGAATACATGCATTCTTTGTGCCAGTGTAAGCTGTTGCAGGTATTGGTTCAAAAAAATAAAGTTGCCATGTTCTTTCAGAAATTTTTTTAAGGATTTTTTATGGCGTGGATAACTTATTTTTTCTAGTTATCTACTGGTACTCAGTGTGCATATGTATATTTTTTGAGAATGGTACACTTGTTAGATTTTATTTTTAAAAATGGAGTTTACGTGTGGATTTGTCTTACAAGTCTAGTGTACAAGATGGGGAGGTAAAATTTAACAAGATTTTAAATTTACCCAACTAGTCTACAATATGCTGTCCCATGAGGTAGCATCAAATGAAAAGGCCTTGTAAAGAAAGAAAATAAGTGTGAAATGAAACTATGGAAAGTGAACCATCCATGCACCTTTTGTACAAAGCTCTCCCATGATGCAACCTCAAGTGTTCTCAAAGTGAAATGTTCGACGTCCTATGTACATTGTTGACACTTGACATATCAACTGTGTTAATTCTTAACTGCCAAGTGCACAGTATACTGATTACCATTTTGTTTAAATGTATATATAGTAGTGATTGATAAAAGGAAATTAACCTGCTGGATGATGTCTTCCCTGCTATGGTTAACTGCCTTCTAGGTAAGGAGTTGGATACATGGAAGTCTCCTGAGGAGTTTTTGTACCGTACATCTTTTAAGGCTCACATTAATACAGACAATGAGGGGCAGTTGACTTCCAAGTGTTGTAGACTGGGAGTCATGCAGGTTTTTCCATGTCCAAAATAGTGATCAGGAACTGTGGTGCAGTCTGTGTTGATAGCATAAAAGTGGTGGTGGTGAACTAACTCTGGGAAACTGATGAACTCACATGAAATTACCAGATCTCACTTGAGCTGGTGTTACACAGCAGATTACCTATTATAATTGTAACATTATTGTGATTCATGATGTGTTATTTAGGAGGGGAGAATGGCAGACCTGTTACAAAGTAATAGGCAGAGATACTCCAGTCTTGAAGACCATTCAGTGGCTGGCATATGCACAGCAGATGATTGTTGCGAACATGGAAGTCACCATCGTACATGTCAAGAAACAATTAAAACTATTAGGTTGTGTGAAGTATTGAAAATTGCCAAGTTATGAAACTGCAGATTCATTTGTCTAAAAATTTGCTTCTAGCTCACATGTTCAAAGTGTTCAAATTCAAATAGACACCTATTTTTGTTGACTCATTTTATTTATTGTAGGGACATCTTTTGTTGTGCCACTGTGGAGTGATGATTTACAGCAGCATTTGCTAATTGGTGGGGATTTTTATTTATATTTTTTAAATGTAATACCTGATTTTTTTTAATGGCATTTACCATGGGTTTACATTTGTGATAATTTTTAATTCTGTAGAATTTGATGAAATATAAAGTAACTTTTTATCTTTGCATTCAGTGTGTGTGTGTGTGTGTGACAGTTTTGTTTAAATGTAATATAATCAAGGCTATCATAATGTTCAAATTGTTATGACACATAAAGACAAATTAGAATTGGGAGATTTGGTTTCTTGACACATATATATATATATATATTAATGTGTCTTGTTGCTGCCCCTGTAACTTCTTGCAGAAGTTATTGCCTCGCTTCCATTGTCAACATTTTTAGTAGTTTTGATCACAAACCAAGAGTACAAATCTTAGCACATCCATGTTAATAGTCTTGCAATTTGGTACTGAATATGTAGAAGCTTGCACATCTGATTTATTATGGATATTTTTCGTACAACTCGTTGAACTCCTTACAGTTTCTGTTAATGATAAGGGGCAGTTCATTTGTTTGACTAGTTTTACCGAAATAATATGATATGCTACCTCGGTTTGTTTATCAGTAAAACTTTGTCCTAAGTGATGCACAAAAAGAAAGTTTTTATTCCTCTTATCTGGGAATGGGACCATTTCTGTACCTTGAAGTTCAGTTTTTCTAATTCATTGTGTTCATTTGTCTTTTCTAAAATGTTTTAGGCATTTATGATTAGTATATATTTCTACATGGCAGCTCAGACATGAAAAAATGACTGCCAGCATCACTATGTACCTTACAAGACTGATATTATGGGGGGATTGGGGTGACATTGCATCATCTGTTTTGCATTTATGCTGGCTATTGTTGATACTTTATACCTGACCTCTGGGGCTGTTTGTGACATTACACACAAACACATTATTATGTGACATTTCAAAAGACATTGCATAATTTTCAAAGATACAACATGATTTAAAACTACAGTACAGTATCTGTTAACACAGCACATTATATTCAAATTTCATGCAGTATCTTCAGAATGATAGTGAATATTAAGGTAACTTTTTTTCTCTCCCCCTTATATCCTACAACTGCTGAGAGATTGCTCAAGATGTGACCAACCAGATCTCAATATTATAACCCTTGTAGGGTAGGAACGTGTTATGTATTTACAGTCTGTGATCTCTTAATTTTTTATCTTGGCTCGGTGTAGGATCCATGGTATACGTGAAAAAAATAAGGTAACAAAATTAATTTACTATATAGGGCTTTGAACAGATATTGAAGAAAAATGACAGCTCTCCAGTAAACCAGTTTCCCCTCCCCATAATTTATGTATGTCCCATAAGAATAGTAGTAGCTGTGTGTTATAAGTACCAGTTTTTTTACTTGAAAAGGCAAGTTAAACTGAACTTTGCATAGCTCCATGGCCTGTATAACTATTTTAGAAAGTCATTTGGGTTACCTCCATGTACAGTTATGTATTCCTCTTTTCCTGTTTTTCAAGTTTTTGTTTGTCAATAATTTTGAACATAACAGAGATGATACTGGAATCTGATTTGGTCAAGGAATATGTCTCACGTATGATAATAAACACAACCAGAACCCAAAAATTTAGTTTTTTCTTTGTTTTCAGCAAAGATGTTGCATTTTACTATATTGCCATACAGTACTGTGTAATGTGTCACATTTAGCTGATGGTAGCACAGACCTAAACTTTTCAATTATAGAGTCTTTGTAAGCATTAAGTAACAAAGTATAAGTATCTAAAGGTGAAATAAATCATGAATTAAGAATGTTGTAGATACAGTTAATGGTAGGTTTAGGTTATTTTTTTGTCTTAATCTAGTATGTGAGAAAGATTGGATTGTACAGTATTAGCTTCTACATCTGATCATAGAAAGTGGTTTTAAGCCAACTAGAATAATCAAAAGTGGTTGTTTGTTACAATTCATAAAAGTTTAAAGTATATGGTACAAATTTCTGTATAGGATATTTAAAAACTCCACTTTCTCTTCCCTTTTTAAAAAAGCTAGATGGGTAAAATTTTGTTAGCAATATCATAATTCCTCTAATCACTTTTTCTGTCTCCATGTGCATTTGATATCCCAAACCCCTTTCTTTGGTTGTATCTCTGGGATAAGAGATTTGTTTAGATGTCATTAAAAGTTTTTAACATCTCGTACATAGGTTGTGGAAAATCTTTTAATTGCTGACATTTGTAGTGCTGTTCTTTCACATATTTACACCAGCATAAATCATTCAACTAGTTTTCAGGAATGGTAATTATGTTGGAACACGCCCAGTACATGCTTTAATTATATTAATTCAGGCCATTGCTTTGTGAATGCAATGCTTGACTTAATTGTGTCTTCTCAGTGTAGAAGTAGATTTAGCTATTACAAAAAAAAAAAAAGTTGGTAATTGGAATAAAACTGTCTAGTGCAAATGTTTGAATGCATTTGATGGTTTTACCTTGTTTCTCACAGTACAGCCCCAGCAAAGGTCTTGTGTAAATCTGGCTTGTTCTCTTTGACAGTTGACAAACTTGTACAGTTTGAGGAAGTTTTGTAATATACAGATATATTTTTCATTGTATAATTATTATTGTAACTATTCGTAAATAAAGGAAAGAAAGGTTCTTGTTGTTTTATGGAATTTAAATGAATATAAAATATATCACTAAGCTAATTTCCACCAACATAATGTAACTCATTTACCTCTTTGATGCTTGTTTCCTTAAAAAAATTGGTGACAAGGTTGTGACCATGGCAAAAAATACCTTCAGGCATTCACATACGGGGTCCCCGGGTTACGAACGGGTTCCGTCCCTGAGGATGTTCTTAAGTCGGAACACGTGCAATGTGCATACCGTACTTACAGAACAATGTTTAAAATCCCATTATATCATAGCCTAAGTCCTTCTATCCATCTAAAATCACTTAATTTAAGACAAAAGAAGAAATAGAATGACAAAATAGAGTAAATGAAAGTAAAAAAATAAGGCTTCGGGTAAATAAAATACAGTTCGTCCCCGAATTACGTGCATCCGAATTACGTACAAACGGCCGATACGTACATCGTTTCTGAAGTCTTTAATTGCAAAAATATTGTCTTAAAAGGGCGAGCAATTTTTGAATTTGGCGGGCGAGCCAGCCGCACCGCGCCGCCACTATCACTGACCATGCAGACGACACGCTAGACGCACCAAAACAACAAGTGTGGTCATTGTGCATACAGTACTTCTCCTGTGAATTTCTGCCCTATTTTGTACACTTTACTCTGTGTGCAATGACTGGTGTAAAGCGTAAGAGTGGTGAAGCCAGTGGGAGTGCTACAAAACGTCAAGCAATCTCACTAGAGGTAAAAATGGACATAATAAAACTGCTTGAAAGTGGTGAAAAGTTGACCAATGTTGCCCGCAAATTTAACCTGAGTCGGTCAACTGTTAATACAATTGATAAGGGCAAAGAAAAGATCAAGGAACATGTGAAATCTGCAGTGCCAATGCAATCTGCGATTATAACTAAAAGAAGAGGGAAGGTTCTGGAAGAAATGGAAAAATATCTTGCGCTGTGGATCGAGGACTGCACACAAAAACGTAAGCCTCTGTGTCTCAGTATGATTCAGGAGAAAGCCCTAAGTCTTTTCAACGACATAAAGAAAGATCACCCTGATGATACTGTGACATTCAATGCTAGCAATGGGTGGTTTAACCGATTCAAGGTGCGAAATAAGCTGCATAATGTTCGAGTGACTGGTGAGGCGGCGAGTGCTGATTGGAAAACAGCACAGGATTTTCCAAAGAAACTCGCGGAAATTATCGAGTTACGTACATTTCGAGTTAAGTACAACCTTTTGGTCCCCATTATGTACGTAACTTGGGGACTTACTGTACTGTAAATTTCAAATTTAACCCCATTCGTATTGGCAGGTGTTCGTAAGTCGGGGACCCCTCTGTATAAATGTATTTCCTTGGTCTGCTCCATTTTCTTCACCTCCCAAAATACTGGCTTCCTTCCTATCTTTAGAAAGTTGTGACTCTCAAGGGAGTTAAAAGAATTGACAAAATATGTAACAATAATGAAAAGGGAAGTGGACTAGGATAGGTATCTGGTTTAAGTGAAGGGACTTAAAGATAAGAAATTTTAAAACACTTGAGTACAGGATCAGGGATCCAAAATACTTGGGGGCCAAAGGGCTTTTCATAAAGTCGATAATTTTTTATATTTGAAATATCTACTCTACAAACCCATCTAATGTACTGTACATTTTAATTTTAACAGAGTAGCCTGTGAATGGTTACCTGTGTGGGATGCACACTACAATTGCCAATATATCATGTGCTGGGAGCATCTTGAACTAGCGGTTGCCAATGACAAGAACCTATCAAGTCCTGCATAAAAATAAAAGTATCGGTGCATTCTTCACAAAAAATTTTGTTAAGGACGCAGTCTAAGTGTGACGTCAGTTTATGGGCTCTTTAAACAGATGGGACTTTGGCTACCAGCAGCAGGGATAAGGCAGAGCTGCTGGGAGAGCTCTTCAGCCCTAATTTGACTGTCCTAGAACCCAATAGATCCCCACCACTTCTACTACTAGTGTGTGACCACAGTGGCAGTAACTCAGGAAAGAGTAACATTTTCTTCAAAAAGTTCATATTAAGAGAGCAGTTGGCCCTGACAACAACAGTCCGTATGTCTTATGACATTGTGCCAACGAGCTTGCTGGTCCTCTTTTTGACCATCATCAATTCCTGCCTGGTGGAAAATGTGCCCACTTTGTGGAAGCAAGCCAGAGTGGTACCTGTCCATATGAAGTAGGAACTTGGAAACTACCGTCCACATATCATTGTTATCAGGTCACCAAGATATTTGAGGAGCTTTAGCCACCACAATATGTTTTCTAACCAGCAGTTTGGTTTCAGATCATCTCGATCCACCTCAGACTTGTTGTTGCTCCTCTGGCAGAATGCACTGGACAATGGTCTGGACACCTGTGATTGCCCTTGACATAAATGGGCCTTTGACTGGGTGTGGTACAGGGGCTTCCTGGAGAAGCTTCGAACAAAGAAAATCCAGGGGGACTCATTTCTAACAGACTACCTGCAAGGGAGGACTCTCAGAGCTGTCATAAATGGTCAGACCTCCCAAGACTCCAATAAAGGCGTCGGTCCCTCAGAAATCTGTTCTAGGGCCGATTTTATGTAACATCTATTTTGACGACGACCTACGACAACTGCCAGCAATATCAGCCTACACCAATGACTGCACCCTATTGTGCTCTTATCCCCACTAGGATACCCAGCGAGCAGTTCAGAGGATAAACCAGTAGATGGAGCTGATCCGTGGTTGGGGTACACGCTGGCAGGTGAATTTTGTCCCTCAGAAAATGCAAGTGACAGTGATATCCTGCTCCCTGATGGCTGCCTACACAGTGGAGGATAGAATCCTCTTTGAGGAGGTACCTCGGCCACTCCTGGATTACATGACAATCCTCAGAATGGTCTGACAAACATTTGAGGTTCGAGAAACACCTCAACAACTGCTCCCGCAAGGCCTCACTCCGGGCTTCCGCCTGAGAAGGTTGATTAGATTCCTTAACCACAACAGGATCCTGATGCTCCATAAGGCCTTATTTACAGTACAGTGGATCCTTGCCATTCGTGAGGGAAAGGTTCCAAGAAATGGCGCGATTTGGCAAAACAGCGAATAGCAACTTACACTACCTTAGTGCACTACTGTATACCAATGCCAAACAACTGTCCAGTGGCGGCAGCACTCTACCCCTCTATTAACTTATTTAATAATAAAACTTTCTGTCATCACATTTCACTCCACTAGTATCACTAGCACTGACACTAGGCAGTCTTTTAGTGGCCATTTCACACAGAAACACAAAAGTTTTGAGAGTACAAGATGAGATGGTGCATGGGGTGACTCGCTGTGCTGTGGGAAAAGGCTTGCAAGCTAGCCACCATCTGCTAACCGTGATTCGTCTAAATCGCTAATCACAAACTCGATTTGTCCAGCACTCCTTCCCACATTGGAAAACTGGACAAGATACAGAGGCAAGCCCTACAACTGATGGATTCTGTCTTACACCTTCCTCATGACTTCGTCACCACTATGAACTCTGGAGCACTGGAGAGATGTGGCGGTGTTCCACAAGGCCCAGGTCCAATAGGTGTGTAGTGGAATTCTCCCCTACAAACGCTGTTTGTCGCTACCTAGCCGACCCCACCTATTCCCCAGTGTATGCCTCGTGACCTAGGTCAACCAGCGCCGCCATACACCACGGAGCGGGGGTCAACTACTAAGCCACGCCTACCCCCGCTATTTAAGACCTGACCTCGCGGTGATCTGCCTCTCGCTCTCTACCAACAGCCACAGCCAGCAACACCTCCTCCACCGCCGCTGCCCGGCGGGCCTCGCTCCTCCGCCTGCCTGGTGGTCCTCTCTCCCGCTGGCGAGCATGGCGACCCACAAGCTGTCCTCCTGTGAGCATCCTCACCAACCAGCTCTCTCTACATCACGCTTGTAACCACGCTGCCTTCCCAGCACCAAGCTGCATTGTACATTCAATACAACATGTATATAGAGAGCACATTGTGAGTTTCCCTTCTCCATCCCATCCTGAGTGTGAACCAAACATCCTGAACCCCACAGGTGCCTCACCTAGCGGGGCTCAGGTTGGCTCTACAATCAATGCAGAGGAGCACAAAAACGATGTTTTCAAGCAACCAGCTGGTGGAGGTGCCAAAGTCATGAGCCAGTCGGCATCAGAAGAGCCTCATGGCCAAAGTTTCAAGACTGTGGAACCTCTTCACGGTAACCATACCGTATGTTGGGGAGATGACTTACCCAACAGGTATAGATGGCGAGCAACACTCCCAACTCCACTAATTCTTCTGTGAACCTGCTTACTCATCTGGTCACCACACATCAATTGAGGTCTATAGTTTTTACTGTATATTTCTATTAATTTGTTTACAATATTATTTACGATGTCTATATAATTATATTTTTTGTGGTTTTTCAGATAAGATAGTTTTTACCAAAATTTTCCTCTAAACCAGTTATCATGTGATTAGGTTAGAACCTTGTAAGTGATCCCTATGTAATAAAAAATATAAAATACACAGTATTCAGGATATCAGGAGTTTACCACACACTGTACAGTAGTATGAAGACTTAAGATGTTTTATGGGTAGGTTAAATTAATTTTTAGTACTGTATTCCCCTCAATATATTCACCAAGTGCTGCAATTACAATTGTCCTGCTGGCAGTAGTCATTGTATACAGTTGATCATCTGTTCTACCACACAGGCCACTAAGCACCCAAATACTGTAGTTCTATTATTTCCCTTATACAGGTACTGTATACAACAGTATTAATCTATCTCTTCCTTTATTCATATACTATATTGTACAGCACTACAGAAGAATTGAGATTTGAAAACTTAGTTTTGTTATGTTGCATTCGTCATAAATTGTTATAGTTTCTACAGCATATTGAGGAATGACTTTCCTTGTAACTGACCCTATTATTGTATTTTTAGAAAATTTCTGCTTTTTCTTTATTACTAAGCACTTTGTTTTCTTTTTGTATAGCTGCACTCAATACTATCACTTTTCATCTCTTGAGAGATTTTAAGGACAGCATACTTACAGTACAGTATAGTCCGGTTTTACGCCGTTAATTAAACCCATGGAGGTCCGCATATAAAGCAAAATGTGTAAATAAAATAACAGAACCTATGGGATTAATTGAAATAGAGACTGGGCCGACCGCCAGACTCACCATTTTTTTGGCTATCACCGACACAATACAGGTGCTCCCCGACTTACGACGGGGTTAGGGACCCAAATCCAGGTCGTAAGTCCGACATAGATAAAAAAAAAAAAAAAAAAAAAAAAAAAATTTGTTAATAAAAAATCTACAATGAAATACAGTACAGTAAAAGTAATAAATAATGAGGAATGGATACAGTACAGTGAAAGTAATAAATAATGAGGAATGGATACAGTGTGACTGAGCACTTACCTTTAATGTAGTCAGCTGAATGCACATGGGGCCCCCATAATTTCTAATTATACATGGAGACTACATTAACTGGAAACGTTTTGATATAGAAAATGCGTGCGTCATTTGAAAAAAAAAATAATAAAATTAAAATGGTCTTAACTGCGGCGGTCGTAAGTCGGGGACTACCTGTACTGTACAGCTACTCCTCGACTTAGGACATACAGGTACTCGACTTATTACCGCCTCAGTCGTACCGAAATTTTGTCAAATTACGTATTTACGAGTCCCAACGTTAGTGACAAAATTTTCGTTTGTAATTCACTTTAAAATGGTTGGCAAGCTTAAAAGTGAGAGTTTTGTGGTGCTGAGAAGAAAAAAAGTCACCCATTTTAGATTTTCTATGTATTATTTAAGCATTTTCGACTTACGACCTGGATTTGGGTCTCTAACCCCGTCGTAAGTCGAGGAGTAGCTGTACATTGTAGTAAAAATAACGCCCTGCTGCTTGCCGCGTACATGATGGAATTTACCGTGTAAATAATAATTATCTCTTCTGACAGGTGCCACGTAAATGGCCTTCCGCGTAAAACCAGACTATACTGTAGTTAGGTTTCACACTGTTTTCTGAGTGATGAAAGAGTAATGTGAAGAGTACAAGCATCCAGAAAACATGCAAGGACATGCTGTGAGAGATGATGTGCCATCAGTTGACCGACCTAGGCTAAGTCAATTGATGAAATTTGGAGAAATTTTAATTTTGAAAATACAAAAAATTTATTACATTGTATAGTACAGTATTTCCTAAAATAGATTTTTTGGATTCCTGATATAAAGTTTGTTGTAAAACACACTAAATTTGAATAGATCTTATGGGGGAGAAGGCGGTTGTAATGGAAATCTTGAAAAAAAAAAAAAAAATACAGTACATTACTGTACTGTATGTTTTTGTTTTTTTTACTACAATAAAATTCTCTTAATCCTGACTAATTTGGGGGGGGGGGGAATCCAGTCCATTTTAAGTAAATTTCTGGAGGGGGTTTATTTAATTCAGAAAAAGTCTGGATTAACCAAGAAGAATCGGGGAATGCCACCAGGCACACATGACCATCAGCTCCCAGCTGCTTTGTTTACAAGCCAGTTGTACTGCTACAACCCTCATGTGTGCATCGCTTAACTCCTGTCGACAACTGCATATGTGACTTTGTGGACTAATTATAATGAATTTTAAAGGCAAGACAACTTCAAAGGGAAGGTTGAAGAGGGCCAGAATGGATATTAGCTTGACGGACAAGCAAGAATTATATATATTATACTGCAGGTTAGTGATTCAATTGATTAAAACGTGTTAATTTATTTTTGCCACCACATGGGTAGATCCGGACTATTTTGTGTTAATCTGGACTCAATCCAGGTTAGCAGAAATTAGTCCGGACTGCATTGCCAGTCCAGATACTTTTACTTTTATCTTTTTCGCCACTGCCTGGGCAGTTGGTCACGTCTCTGTTACTCACTGTTGGCAAGTGTATATGTTCTGGGTATCAAGTTCTGTCTACAGGAGCGAACACAAACACCTGTAGAGTTTTCATAGGTTCTATTTCCTGGATAAACAGAGATACACAAGCGAGGTGGCGCTCCTTACTCTGTCTGGGGGGTCAACTAGCCTTTTAGGCGACATGTGGCAAGTGATACATTAGCAGCTTCCATATGTCGCCAGGCACATTAATTAAGCGTGTGGGACATGGTAAATACATCGCCACACGCTGCTAGCTAGGCTGAATAAATAATGTATATAAATGGAGCACATACATAATATACATACAGCATGCATAATATACATACAGCATACATAATATACATACACCTCCCTCCCCCCTATACGCTCCTAGCAAAGTCTTGAGCGGACCCTTTCTTTTGGATCCGTTCTGAGCGTCGAGGGACTTGATCACTGGGAAGGGTATGGGACTCAAAACTGGTGGCGGGGTCAGCAGAAGGCGTTGTTACGGGGCGGAGAAAACGGCGGTTCCTCCACCACACACGACTGCTGGGTAACCGCACCTGGTAGTCCTGTGACCTACCGAGACCCATGACTACACCCACTTTGTCCCAACGTAGGGAGGTCGGGTCCTGAACACGGACTTGGGTGCCAACACTCAACTTGGGAAGAGGACGGGCGTGGTCATTGTAGTGGGCGACGACATCATGAACACGTTCGGCGGCTCGGCGATCACAATCCTCTGTCTTGGCCTGCCACTCCTTGGAGAAGAATTGAGGGTGAGCAGGAACACAAGAACAAAGGGGGGTGTCCATACAAGACCTGGGCAGGGGAGCGTCCGGTGTAGTTAGGTGTGTTGCGGAGTTCAAGAAGACCCCGGTCGAAGGCCTCGCAGTCAATGTTCCAAGAAGGGGCCACCTTAAGGATGAGGTGCTTTAGGGATTTGACAGCAGCCTCAGCGTGGCCGTTGGACTGCGGGTAATGGGGCGATGACAACACATGCCGGACTCCCCATCGGTCAAGGAACACAGCAAAGTCCCGGCTTGTGAACTGGGGCCCTCCGTCGGTTCGCAGGCGCACAGGAACGCCCACGTCACGGAAGTAGTGGCGGAACTTGCTGATGGTGGCGGCAGACGTCGTGTCATTACCGCACTTGATGACAACCGGCCAACCAGAGAAACGGTCGACGATAACAAGGAAGGACTTTCCTGACACACAGAAAAAAGTCGGCCAACACAGACTCAAAGGGGCGGTTGGGGTTGTCGTCACTCATGAAGGGTTCCTGCTGCTGGCTGGGTTGTAATACTTGGCAGGGCTCACACGCAGAAGACAACATTGGAGATGTCGGAGTCGATACAAGGCCAGAACACAGTCTGTCGTGCACGTCGTTTGGTGGCCTCAGCTCCACGGTGACTGTCGTGAAGGCGAGCCAAGACGCAGGGATGTGAGGCAGCAGGGACAACTACACATGCTCCGTACAGAACAAGGTCTCTGTCGCAGTAGAGTTCATCGCGGAGTTTCCAATACGGAAGCAGGGTGTTGTGAAGGTCGTAGCGGTTGCTTGGGAATCCATTCCTCACACACTCGACGAGTCAGACATAGGAAGGGTCATCTCGGGCAGCTGATGGAAGGTCCTCCATTGCCTTGTCGTCATCTGGTGACAGGTCCGAACGAAGGGCTTGGACGGCGTGTAGGGTGACCACAGTCCTGACGGAAAGAGCGAGGTCGGCGTCGAGCACATGGTCTTCTGGAGTCGGGCGGCTGACAGGAGAGCGGGATAAGGCATCAGGGATGCAGAGCTCCTTACCAGCACGCCACACTGCTGTGAAGACATACACCGAGAGCTTCTCTTTCAGACGCTGGAAGCGAGGGTTCTCAACGGCGTCCAGCGTGTAGTGGTTGAGGATCGGGACAAGCGGGCAATGGTCGGTCACTAGGTGAAAGTGTTGCAGGCCTATGAGGTAAAACCTGCACTTGGACATCGCCCAAACCACAGCCAACAGCTCCAACTCAATAGTGGCGTAGCGCGTCTCGGTGTCAGAGAGGAAAAGCGAGCCACACTGGACGAGCCGGAACTGCCCTCCACCATGATCCTGCAATAGGGCATATCCCACGCCGTACAAGCGTGAGGCATCTGTCTGCAGAACCGTCGACAAGGCTGGGTCAAACGTGGCGAGGACAGGTGGACTAGACGGGGCCTGTTTCACTTGCTGGAAGGCCTTGTCGGGGCTCATCAGGGGGCGAAGTGGTTGGGCAGCCGCGGAGATGTCCGGCGAAAACTCTGCTAACTGGTTGACGAGACCATTGAGGGACCTCAAGTCGGTGAGGTTAGCAGGGGTGGGGAAATCCGTGATGGCGCGGACCTTCTCCGGGTCAGCTGCAATACCATTCCCTGAGAGGGTGTACCCACAAAAGTCCACTGAAGAGCTGGCCAGAACAAACTTGTCGCCATTTAGGGTGATGCCGTGCTTCCAGCACCTGTTGAGTACCTCGTAGATACGGCAAAGGTGATCCATGTAATCCTCATCGTACACGAGTATGTCGTCGACCACTTTTACGCAGTTTGCCAGACCTTGTAGAGCCATATCACCTCGAAGGCAGAAAGCGTCTCCTGTAGCGGCTAATCCCATAGGGCCACGGCAATAACTGTAACGTCCATGTGGGGTAATGAAAGTTGTAAGTGGTCAGTCTTCTTCGGCAAGCTCTATCTGCCAGTATCCACACAGGGCGTCCATCGTCGTGAAGAAGCGCGCCTTCGAGTTCACACTGCGTATAGCTGCAAAGGACGTGGGAGAAGGGTGCGCAGGACGAGACACCTGGCTGTTGAGCTTGGAGAGGTCAGTGGTGATCCGAACACCACCTTTGGGTTTTGCGACGACTACCATAGGGTGACACCATGGAGACGGGTCATCACCGGCTGGTGCAATAATTTCTTGGGCGGCCATGGAGTCCAGCTCGTTTTTGACCACCTCGCAGAAGGCCAGGGGGACCAGTCGAGGGGTGTAGATAGCGAAGGGCTTTGCGTCGTCCCTCAAGTGGATCCTCATGGGGGGGCCTACCATCTTCTTGAGAGGCTTGGATTCCAGAGCGGACTTGGTCACCAGAACGTCGCTGAATTCCTTCAGGAAGTACTTCCGAGCATCCGAAGGAGAGGTGTCACTGGCAAGAGGTAGGGGTAGGGCGACAGCAGGGTAGTTGCTGCTCCCTTTGTGCACCCTGTTGGCGTGTTTTACCTCGAGAATAAGTTTGGGGAAGCCCTGGGAGATGATGGCCAACTCTTGACAATGTCTGTAGGACAGCAAAGGAGTCGGGACACCGTTATGCACATCAATCCAGGCTTGACACGACCTGTTGCCAAAGGTGACCTGTACTTGGAGTGAACCTAGGGCTGGGGCCATCTGTGAACCATCTGCCGTGAAGCGGAGATCCTTGGGGGGCGGTCCTAGATCACTTTGAGAGAGCCCCAAGCATTGCAAATGCTGGGGACCGATGACTGTAGCATCAGCGCCGGTGTCGGGCAACATCTGAAGACGAGATGGCACACTGCCGTAGGTCACAATGACGCTGATGTGCTTGGGAACTTTGGTCCTGGGACGCGAGGGGGAGCACACCTTCCTAATATGGCTCGAGCGTTGTCCAGGGTCGTCATGCTTCTGAGTGGACGACTGTGGGCGGCCCTCACTGGTGGAAGGGCGCTGAAGCTTCCGCCGACGCTGTCCCTTGTCGTAGTGGCCCAGACGACCGCACACATTGCACTGGACGTGCTTAGCTGGGCACCACACTGTGAGCGACCAGTGGCCCTTACGGTCACAACTGTTGCAGGTAGACTCAGCAGCTGGACACACCTGCGTTCTGTGCTGCTTACCACAGTTGTTACAAAAGGAGCCAGGCCTGGGCGTGGTGGGCGAAGGCATTGGAGTAGACTTCTTGTCCTTCTTGTACCGGGACACAGTGCGTACAGCTGTAGAGGGAGCTCGGATGGCAGAGGTGGCACACCTGGCAGCCTCATAGGAGCGACATATCATCAACACATCCTTAAAAGAAGAGGAAGAGTCGAGGGAGGTGAGGCGTTGGACAAGCTCCTCGTCCTTAACACCCATCAGGATCACCTGCTTCAACTGGGTCTCCTCGCACTGCTGGTGGTTACCTGGGCATATATCTACCTCTTCCGAGGCTCTCTTGAGTCGTACATAAAAGGCATCAAAAGTCTCGCCCTCCATCTGTCTGCAGCTAAACAATTCCCTCCTGCGTAGAGCTTCGTTCTGCTGCCCTTTGATGTGCCGCTGTAGAATATCCAGTACCTCCTCTACAGATAACGAAGAGGTCGGAGGTACTTGCAACGTATGTTCCAAGACACGCTGAGTTTCCAAGGACAGGCACATATGCAGCTGAATAAGTTGTTTAGGCTGTGACAGGCTCTGGAGATCCACCATTGTAGCATAATCAGTCCACCGTCGCCGCCATTCGCGAAAAGTCTGGAAATTCACATCAGGCTTCAAGATGGGCGGTGTTTGAGCAGCCACTTTAGGTGGGGCTGGGGGGTGTGAAGAAAGCATTGATGAGGTATCTGAACCAGTCAGTACCGAGGCAGTGTTAGAGCCAGGGGCTTGGTTAACAGTGAGGCGAGATATTAAAGCTTCAAACCGTGCACTGTCTTCTAATCTCCGTTGGTGGTCTCTCTGCCTCTGCTTGCCTTCTTTTTTCATCCTCCACACGTCTTTTAGCAGTCGTGACGCCTTTCATCCCTCATAAACATCATTAAAGCAAGTATCTCTGAAGACAATGCTGAAGATCGAGGTGAAGGGCTGCGCTATGTGGTGGGAGCTGGAGCGTCCCGTTCAGCCTGGTTGTAATAGGCCCCTGTCTCATCAACAGAACGTATTATATAAATGGGTCAATACATCTGATATTATATTCAGATTCACCACCCTGTAACTTTCCACTGTCTTTGAGTAAGACATGATATGGACACGTGAGCGGGCAACTCACCCAAGAGGGCGAGACCCATAGCTCAGCATTTCTGTAAGCAAGCACTGCGATGCCCTTAAGCTTCAGTAGCTCACCTCAACTCATATCATAAGGACGTGACCTAACGTTTATTATACATAAACGCCATCCCCTTCTCATTCACTCCTAGACAGTGAGACTTACGGTTGATATACACTCAGGAATTATATATACAACCTTTTATAATAAAACAAAGGAACTACCGTTTGGGTTTCGTTACTTAAAACCCAAATATAAATATGTGTGAACGGACTGGTTAATTGGACAAGCAGCCGATTCATGGTCATCCATCTCTGCAGAATTGTCATCCAACTGACTCATCCAGGCGTTGGCTCCACAACTGCGTAAGGCACGAGACATAATTACTTCATCTGTGTACTATGTCTTAAATCAGTGTTGACCGGTCAGCCCGTCGTATCAACAAGATCTGAGACAAAAAATTAATTAAATGCACAGATAAGTAGATTATATATATAAAATATATATCAAGGAATGGCCGCAGTCAGTGTATTCGTACGTGTGTGTGTGTGTGCGCACCTCGGGCAGTCTCGCTGGGAGGTAAGAGGTGGCGACTCACAGCCAGTCATCAGTTACCCTCCAGGCACGGCGGAGGGAGGCTGCACTGAACTCTACTCCTCACACATGCCCTGAACTCTACTCCTCACACATGCCCTGAACTCTACTCCTCACACATGCCCTGAACATGCCTTACACCTTAGGAATCCTTTTGAACAAGGTCACACAGTTATGGCACTAAACACACAATGCACTATACACTTCGCAGGAAATTACTGTCACTGACACTGCTCAAAGTTGCTATAAATTCTGTGGGAGACTCAGATGATGCTTCCAATCAGGGGTAAAGGAAACACACTGGTGTCAAGTTCGTAAGTTCTATTTCTGGGACAAACACACAAAAGGAGTTAAGACGGGGTAAACAGCGTCCTGTCTCGGAATCTCTCTCTGGGTATCTCTATCTGCGCATGCGCGTACAGCGCGCATGTGCTCAAAGTCTGAACTACACTCAGTGACAAAAGAGGGTATGATTATAACATATAATACAGAGACCTGAATCAATAATGGTAAATAGTACAGTTACATATTACAGCATATTCGTCTCATATATCTACACCTCCCTCCCCCTCACGCTCGTAGTGCAATCTCGAGCGGACTCTTTTTCCAGGAGCCTTTGAGAGCGACGTGGGAAAACTGGGGGGTCACTGAATGAGGACTTACTTTTCTCGTCCAAGCAAGTGTTCACAGGGATGTGGGGGAGGGGTTCCCCACTAGGGGACGGGACTGAACGAAGGAAGCGGCGATTCCGCCACCATACCCGACCACTAGGGAGACGGACCTCGTAATCCCTGGTCTTGCCGCAGCCCATGACAACCCCGACCTTGTCCCAGCGGTGAGACGTCGGGTCTTGAACCCGAACTGTTTGCCCGATGCTCAATCTGGGAAGGGGTCGGGCGTGCTGATCGTACTGTGCCTTTACCTGGTCAGCACGGGCGGCTGCACGACGATCGAAGTCCTCGGTCTTGGCCTGCCACTCCCTCGAGAAGGACTCCGGATGGGCAGGGACACATGACCGTAGTGGGTGGCCGTATAACATCTGTGCTGGGGAGCGACCTGTGAAGTTGGGGGTATTCCGCAATTTCAATAAACCCCGGTCAAACTTCTCACAGTCAATGTTGCCTGAGGGTGCCGTCTTGAGGATGAGATGCTTGACGGACTTTACGGCAGCCTCGGCATGTCCATTGGACTGGGGATAATGTGGCGACGACGCCACATGATGAACTCCCCATCGCTCCATGCAGTCCCGGAAGTCGTTGCTGGTGAACTGGGGCCCGCCGTCAGTCCTCAGGCGGAGAGGGACACCAACTTCCCGGAAGTAGCGGCAGAACATACGTACTGTATGAGAGGCAGTAGTGTTGCCTCCGCAGGGAACGACAACAGGCCACCCTGAGAGCCGGTCGGCGATGACGAGAAAGGACTTTCCCGCCACAACGAAGAAATCCGCAGAGACGGACTCAAAGGGCCTTGTAGGGTTGTTGTTGTTCATGAGGGGTTCCTGCTGCTGACTGCTGAGTGGAGCCGTCTTGAGGTCCTCCTTGGAAACCAGCACGTCCTTGAATTGCAGTAGGAAGAACTCCCTGGCTGCAGAAGGTGACGTATTGGGTGGGAGGGGCAGCTCCTTGCACCTGTTGACATGTTTAATTTCCAGAATTGGCTTAGGGAAGTCTGGAGATATTATGGCCAACTCTTGACAGTGGCCATAAGACAGTAGTGGCATCTGAACACCTTTGTGGACCTGAATCCTGGCAGAACATGACTGCTTACCTAGGGTGAGGGTAGCCTGAAATGTACCCAGAGCAGGTGCCATTGTAGAACCGTCTGCAGTGAGCGTTGTAGAAGTTGACGGTGGTTGCAAGCTGCTCCTAGGGATCCCCAGAATGTCGAGGTGTCTTGTACCGATGACTGTGACGTCCGCACCTGTGTCAGGAAGCATCTGGATACGGGAAGTAATGTCGCCGTATGACAGGTGAACACAGATGGGCTGAGGTGTCTTGCTGACAGGAGAAGAGGATCCCACGCGACAACAGATCTTGTTCTTTGCCGCCTGAGACTTGCAAGTAGTATCCTTTTTCTTCCGTGACTGACAGCATTTGTCAAAATGTCCAATGCGGCTACAGGAGCGGCACTGAACGTTGTTGGCAGGGCACTTCAGTGTCCTAGCCCAATGGCCACGACGGCCACAGTTATTGCAGGTGCTGTCAGCGGCAGGGCATTCAGAACCATGCCGACGAGCACAATATTGGCATGAATTACCTGGCGTCGAAGTCTGAAGTGATGCTGAAGATTGATGCGAAGCTGGAGTCGGATGTGAGGCTGAAGTCCCGTCACGTCCTATGTTCTTCTTATATGCGGAGATGGCACACAGCTGGTTAGGTGGAGCACGAATAGCAGAAGTCGCACTTCTGGTGGCTTCGTAAGAGCGGCAGGTGGTGACGACATCCTGTAGAGAGGAGGCAGTGTTGAGGGAGATAAGCTTCTGAATAAGCTCTTCGTCCCGCACACCCATGAGGATAATCATCTTCAGCTGTGTTTCCTCACAAGTCGACGAGTTCCCCGGACAAACGTCAACCTCCTCAGCGATGCGTCTGAGTCGTACGTAGAAATCTGCAAATGACTCACCCTCCAGCTGCTTACAACTGAGAAGCTCTCTCCTACGCAGAGCTTCGTTGCGGAGACCCTTGATATGCGTCTGTAAAGCATCCAAGACGTCCTTCACGGTCTTGTCTGTGTTGTGGGGGATTTGCAGGGTGTGCTCCAGGATACGTTGCATCTCTAGGGTGAGACACATCCTCATCTGGATCAGCTGTTTCTCCCTAGGCAACCTCGATAAGTCGACCATCATCGAATAATCGTCCCATCTCCGACGCCATTCACGGAATACCTGGAACGAGGCATCAGCTTGGAGTGGCGGTGGACTCTGAGCGAGTGCTTTCTGTGGGGGGGGCAAAGAAGTTGGAGAGGACCCTTCAGGCGCGCCTGTGGACGAAGGGGCAGGTGTGGCAGCTGCTTGAAGGTTCACAGGTGCCAACAACTCGATCATGGCACTGAATCTGGCATTTTCTTGTTGACGCCTGTGATCCTCTTCCTGTTGCCTCCTGATGTCGTCTTGTCGTCGGTTTTCTTCCAAAAACTGAATTAAACGAAGGAAGTCGCCGCCTGTGGCAGGTTGCGGACGTGTGTAGTGGGGGCTAAGGGTGGGTGGGGCCGCTTGATCCACTTCCCGCTCCACTTGGAGTCCACTTACTGCACCGACATCAGTCTGATGTTGGGCTTGTTGGGTATCTGGAGAAAACCCAATAAATTCCTGATCTTCCATAAGGCCTGGTTTATTTCTCTCACAATTACTGTAATTAATAAGTGAGCAGAAAAGCAATTGTCTTTAAATGGAAGATATCTGCGAGCGTCTGTGAGTGAGTGAGTGTGTGTGTGTGCGTTCGTTCGTGCGTGTACTCGGAGCAGGCTGGCCAGAGAGCGGGTGGCTGGCGGTATAGCAACTCCTCACGCCAGTTCCAGCCGAGTCATGAGCGGGGAAGGATGTCAAAACTTGAGCTCTCCCCTAGGTCTTAAATGGGCTTCCCTCTTTTGTAAAAAGTGCAGGAACACGGGGAAACACTTTAAAGACACTAAAGGGCACACACAACACTGAAAAAGCACTTCACAACACTGCACTGTAAATCCAGGAATATCTTGAGAGGTACGCGCCGATATTCACTGGGCAGGAGGAGTTGACAAGATGGCGGCTCCGAGAGAGATTCTGCGTCCACTCCAATTCTGAATAATGTGATGTCCCAGCTAAACACTGCGCCATGTGGGAGACTCAGATGATGCTTCCAATCAGGGGTAAAGGAAACACACTGGTGTCAAGTTCGTAAGTTCTATTTCTGGGACAAACACACAAAAGGAGTTAAGACGGGGTAAACAGCGTCCTGTCTCGGAATCTCTCTCTGGGTATCTCTATCTGCGCATGCGCGTACAGCGCGCATGTGCTCAAAGTCTGAACTACACTCAGTGACAAAAGAGGGTATGATTATAACATATAATACAGAGACCTGAATCAATAATGGTAAATAGTACAGTTACATATTACAGCATATTCGTCTCATATATCTACAAATTCTTTGAAGAGACGGCCATTAGCGGTGGTTGACACAGAGCAGGGGTCCATAAGCCGGTCTTGCCACAAACTTTACACTTCACTTGTATAATGATCCAGTTAATTGACACACTGCGCCATGTATATGTTCTGGGTATCAAGTTCTATCTACAGGAGCGAACACAAACACCTGTAGAGTTTTCATAGGTTCTATTTCCTGGATAAACAGAGATACACAAGCGAGGTGGCGCTCCTTACTCTGTCTGGGGGGTCAACTAGCCTTTTAGGCGACATGTGGCAAGTGATACATTAGCAGCTTCCATATGTCGCCAGGCACATTAATTAAGCGTGTGGGACATGGTAAATACATTGCAACACGCTGCTAGCTAGGCTGAATAAATAATGTATATAAATGGAGCATATACAAAATATACATACAGCAAGTACTGGGCATGCACTGGCACCTGAATGTATCTGAACCTGCTCCAGTGTTGGTCACGTCTGATCCTGAAACAGCTCACACTCGGTGCCGTCACAACACTCTCTGGTTGGTTGTTCCAAGAGTTCACAACTCTCACTCCGAAAAAGTAACCCCTCACAGTTTTCTGGACTTGTGGTTTCTTCAATCTTGACCTGTGACCCCTTGTGGGGCGGGCGTCCGTCAGCTCCAGGTATGGACACTCAACTGAGTAATGCCCTTTGAGATGTTTATACACCTCAATTAGGCCACCCCTTATCCGTCTGTAGTATAAGCTAGTCAGTTGCAGGCGCTCTAATCTCTTTGGATAGCTGAGGCACCGAAGTGCAGGCACCAGTCTGGTAGCCTTCCTTTGGACATTTTCAATCAACTGACAGTCCCTAGCTTATCTTGGGGACCAAACAGGGTGACAGTACTACAGGTGGGGAAGCACCTCACTCTTGAAGATCGTTATGAGGGACTGACCATCTAGGTACCTGAACGACCCTCTTATAAGACCTATTAGTTTAATTGCTTCATTCACCTTCTTCTTACAATGGCCTGAGAACTTCAGTTCATTGTCAACATACACACCCAGGTCCTTTTCGCATTCGGTCTCTGTTAGTGCAGTTTCTTCGTCCCGTTAACACATTGTAATATGATATGCCTCCTTACCGTTGGTAAAACCCAGGTGCATCTTCTTACATTTCGTGACATTGAATCTTAGCAGCCATTTCTTCAACCACTCTTGAAGTTCATTGAGTTTTTCTGCAGTTATACACAGTCTGTTTGGTTCTTAGTTCCCCTAAATAACTTGACATTATCTGCAAACATTTGTATGGAGGAGTATAAAGCTTCTGGCATATCATTTGTGAAACAAAAATAATAACGGGGCCAATACACTGCCCTATGGTACCTTGTTTGTCACGGCTACACCTGGCGATTTTGTACCATTTATCACCACACACTGCTTGCGATCATGCAGAAAGTCTCCGATTCATGATAGAACACTTCCCCGAATCCTGTACCCTTCCAGTATAATTCTCAGCCTTTCATGGGATACGCTGTCGAAAGCCTTGGCAAACATTCAGTACCTTGAGTAATTGTATTAAGTAGGAGGCGTCCCGGTATAAAACCATGTTGACAATTTTTTACAAGGTTGTTTCATAATAGATGTTTCATCATGGCATCTCTTATAATGCTCTCAAGTACTTTACACACTATGCTGGTCAGGCTCACTGGTCTATAATTATTCGTGGAGTGATGATCACCCTTCTTGAATATAGGACTCACATAGCCATTTTCCAGTCATTGGGGACCTTTTGCTCACTAGGCATTTACAGAACAGGATCTTCAGGGGCTCAGCAAGCATGTTGCACAACTCTTAGGACTCAGGGATGGACCATGTCAGAGTCGGGACTCTTATGTACCTTTAGCTTTGACAATTTATTTCTGATACCCTCTTCTGTGAACACAATGTGGGTCAGTGTTGTGTTGAACCGTCAGTCCTCAAATGCAGGAAGATTGTTCGCATCCTATCTTGTGAACACTGAGGAAAAGAAACTGTTCAATGCCTCCGCCTTGTCCTGGTCTTATAATGGTTCTCTCCAACACAGTACAGTGGTCCCTCGGTTAACGAACGGTTCGATTCACGAAATTTCGGTTAACGAAATACCTCCCATAAGGATCTTCAATTCGGCTAACGAACAAAACTTCGATTAACGAATCCTTACGAACATCACGTTTTGTTTGTGAGCATCAACTGATCAGCTGATGGGCTAGTCTGCCAAGTCAGTAATCTGTTCTATGTTTACATTCGTTTCCAGTGGCGAAAATATCAAGAAAGTTGTGCTCTTTAATATTTTTGCATTTTTTATATTAAAATTATTAATCATTTTAACATTTACTTAACATGATAATATATGCAGTACAGGGAACTAGTTTTTTGTGCGCCCATCAACGCTTGACTTAGCCAACAGGCGTCAGTTGGGCTCTGTTGACAGTGGAGTGAACATCTATTTTGTTGGTGTCTTGAATATTTTTTATTTTTCATTGAAATTATTGGTCATTCTGAAATTTAGTTAACATATTGATAATATATAGTGCAGTGCAGTGTTGATTTAAATAAAATAATCTAGAATTACACCGAATGAACTTAAAATTTTATGGGTGAAATGACAGCATCAAGCATGGGTCCCCTGAAAGGTGATTTCTCCTCCATCCCCACTTCCTTCTCTTCTCCCTTCTCCTCCACCCCCACTTCTAATTCCCATCATCATCAGCATGAACCTTCTACATACACACCTTAAAGTAAGCGTACTTTACTACATTTTTTTTTTTACTTTGTATGTACTTTTCGGTGAGCTGGAACCAATTACCCAATATCCCATTGAAGCAATGGATTCGGTTAACGAAATTTTCAGTTATCGAACGACCCTCTGGAACGAATTGTGTTCGTTAACCGAGGGACCACTGTATAGAAAAATATTCTAAATAAATGTTGACAGGGATGAAGCAAGTTGTGATGACAGATTTGAAATAGGAATATAAACAAGCATAGGTCAGCAAAACGAGTAATGTATTAAGGTCAAAAGATGTGTTAAAATGGGACATGTGTACAGTATTAGATGAGGAAAAGGCTGTTGAATTCCGATGTTAGTACTGTACTACTGTATGAATCAGAACTGGACAGGCAAACACCAGAAGGAGTTGAGAGACTTTCAAAATAACCATACTGTATTACAAGAAAATGATAGATAAGTTACATTGATAATAAAACAAATGAAGTGCAGTGACTGGCTGAAACAAAAGAAAGACACCATATTTAAAGAATGAGGAAACTGAGATATAGGTACTTTGGCAATTTAACTGGGACAGGAAAAGAAAAGAAAAAATTAGGAGAGGTGGGCCATGGTCATTGACCCTCAGACCTGAGCGTTGGCATCTTGTATGATTTG
Source organism: Homarus gammarus (assembly GCA_958450375.1). Classification (NCBI taxonomy): domain Eukaryota; kingdom Metazoa; phylum Arthropoda; class Malacostraca; order Decapoda; family Nephropidae; genus Homarus; species Homarus gammarus. Next base: position 2,680,091 of record CAUDMG010003165.1, on the reverse strand, counting down.
AACACATGGAAGAATTAGAAGAGTATTTGAGAAGTAAAAGCTTTTCAGAGGCACACTTCCTGGTAGATATAAATGTCAGTAGAATACAAGGTACATAGAAGAGGTAGCACCACTCTCATAATCAGTGCCGGATTTAGGCCTGTGGAGGCCCATGGGCAGCCTCTTTGTGGAGGCCCCCCTCATTATAACTACCCAAGAGGGTGGGGTGGTGAGTGAAGCGAGCTTAAACATCTGGGAGTTCCGGGGGGCGCTGTAAGCCCCCCAGGAAAATTTTGATATTTGAACACTTCTTTGGAGAATTTTGAAGCCATATACAGTTATATTGAGGAAATTAGAACATTGAGAAATTTTTAATTAACTGTATATTTATTGAGTGTACAAATTCCCAACACACACACACACACACACAAAAGTGAGACATGACTGGAGTCATTCATGTGGTTTCAAGTCGACCAGCCCTGATATAGCTACTACCGCACATGTGGAGGCCCCCAGATTGTGGAGGCCCCTGGGCAGCTGCCCACTTTGCCCACTCCTGAATCCGGCCCTGCCCATAATGCTCTGTAGTAATTGAAAATTTTCAAAAAAATATTCTGAGCCTTTGTTTAAGTTTTCTTAGGGTATGAAATGATGCATTAGCTTAAAAGATAATGTATATTTTTTTGTTTTATTGCAATTAGAGCCACTGATACTGAATAAAAAAAATAATCTCTCGACAGCGACTCATTTAGTGTACTGATTAGCTAAGTTATGGTTACGTTACTTGGTGCTGCCCAGTTGGTCATTTTGTCAACTGTGAAAGCTTGATTCTTAAGTGATGAAGATACTGTAATATACTTATATTTATGTCTTAGGTTGATTTTCTTACCTTTTTGATGGCATTAATTGCTGAATTTTATGCTATGAAGTATTTTATACTTTATTTACAATGCATTCTTAACTTTCCCTTGTCAAAAAAAATCCTTAAAAATTTTTAAATTTTCAAAATACAGTTGTACCCCACTTAACGCGGTCAATAAAACCCAGAGGGTCCCGCGTTAAGTGAAAACCGCGTTAAGTGAACAACAGTACATATGGGATTAATTCCAATAGAAACTGGCCCATCCCCAAACTCCACTTTTTCCGACACAATACCTATGTTCTAGTAAAAATAACATCTTAATTTTATGATGGTACATGCACACAATTAATACTTAAGAGAAATAGAGAAATACAGTCGCCAAGTTAATGTCCATTCAAATAATGGACTCGACTCCCTCCCCCTCTTCTCACAGTACACTTGCTGGCTCTTCCCTCTGAGAAATTTTTGGGGGAAAACCAGGTATAGTAATAAATAATTCCTCAAACTAAAGTTAGGATAATATAATTGACATTGCTGGATTCCTTGAAAGCCCAGGAATATTTTGAATACAAATGTCATATATTTTGCACAAAAGATAACATATTTACTCAGAATAAACTTTACATCTAAAATTTGTATGTCTAATGCAAAATCTATGATGTTTATATTCAAAATGATCATCATATTGTAAGAATTCCAGCAATGTAAATTATATTCTGGCCGGGTAATTTGTATGAATTTTATGAGCTAAAACAAATATCTTCAGTTAATAAAAAAAAAAAATATCTTCAGTTAATAAAAAAAAAAAATATTCTTCACAACACTATCTGTCAATCAAAGTACCCCACCTTGCCTCCCCCCCTCTTCCAACCGCGCGGTCAGTCCCAACCCTCCCCCCCTCCCTCCACCAATCCTCCCTTCAAGAGTTTTTAACATTTAGTATTAAATAATACCTCAGATTAAAGTTAAGATAATATAATTGACATTGCTGGATTCCTTGTAAGACCAGGAATATTTTGAATATAAATGTCATATATTTTGCACAAAAGATAACATATTTACTCAAGAGTAAACAATACATCTAAAATTTGTATGTCTAATGCAAAGTCTATGATGTTTATATTCAAAATGATCATCAAATTATAAGAATTCCAGCAATGTAAATTATATTCTGTATGAATTTTATGAGCTAAAACAAATATCTTCAGTTAATAAAAAAAAAAAATATTCTTCACTGTAACAGATGGTCGGTCGGTCGGTCCCTCCTTCCCCCCCCCCCCCCCACCCCCCACCAACCGTCTCACCAGATGTGTGGGAAAACCAGAATATTTACCTTTTAGTAATAAATAATACCTCAAACTAAAGTTAGGATAATATAATTGACATTGCTGGATTCCTTGAAAGCCCAGGAATATTTTGAATACAAATGTCATATATTTTGCACAAAAAATAACATATTTACTCAGAATAAACTTTATATCTAAAATTTGTATGTCTAATGCAAAATCTATGATGTTTATATTCAAAATGATCATCATATTGTAAGAATTCCAGCAATGTAAATTATATTCTGGCTGGGTAATTTGTATGAATTTTATGAGCTAAAACAGGCAGTCAGGCAGGGTGGCGGGTGGGGGGTGGGGCGAATCTAAAAATAGCTCTCGAGCCGGACACTCACCGCGTATATGTGGAAAAAACCCGCGTTAAGTGAAAGTTCTGCTCTGGCGAGGCACCGCGTATATGGTAAAACGCGCTAAGTGAAACCGCGTTAGGCGGGGTAATACTGTATATATTGTATATTTTGTAAAGGACATTGTATATTTCTTAATAAATACAGTATTGTATATTATATAGTTATGCAAAAAAGTCAATTTTATTACGTTTCTTCCCATAAATTTGGATCAGGAAAATGAATTCATAATAGTGCTTATGTATTCTAGAAGCCAGACGACCAATGGGGCGGGGCTAAGTAAAAATACTCATAGTTACCAACTCGAATATTCATCAAGCCCACATGATGCTACTGTACCTCTCCTACTCGTATGTTACATCGGCTGTCTCCTTGTGCACCGAAGGCTTAGTATACAGTGTGGTGAATCTATACTGTCCCTAACGGGCAGTCATGCCTATGGGACCTACTTTCACTTTTTCACATCTCTCAATCTATGCAAGTACAGGTACTGTAGTAAGTATAAATTTATTTGTCATTAATGTATGATTTCCTCAATTATGAAATAAAATATACTAAAACACAGCTGTTGATATACTATACAGTAGTCCATCCACTTGCATTATACAATATCTTGCCATATACAAACAAATTTTAGTAGGCCTTTACAAGTCTATAGTCTATAAGCACTGCTCCAGTCATTGCTAGATACACCTCATTACACTCTGTGAGATTGTGAGATTGTGAGATGGAGTATCATCGTATGATATGTTTTCACATGTAGTGGAGGCGGGAGTTTGTCTGTGGCAGGGCTGGGTTGCCAGTCACTGTCTGATGCTGCAAGAGTAAAGTCTCCAAAGAACTTGGTCTATTATTCAAACTTCTCACATGGTGCAGCGAGTAGGATGCCAGGGCCCGACAGGCCATAACATCCCTGACGAGGACGCCATTATGGCCCCTAAATGTCCACGATTCTCAACGCCCTCAAGGGGACGCTGGGGCATTTCTACACCAGAGGGGAAAACCATGCGAGACCAGCAGCAAACCATAAGTGCATTGATGGCTCAGATGGCATCTCTGGCTACTGGCGGCCACGGTCATGCCCCTATGCCGGTCATGAAACCCTCGGCAGCGGTCGTCCCAGAGAAGTGTGAGGCAGAAATGCCAGCAGCATTGTTTAGGACATGGAGGCGGTCCATGGAGTCGTGGGTGATGTTGAACGGATGGTCACAGCTGGTGGCCACACTCCATATTAGTCTGAACTGCGTCCCTGCACTCCGAAGGGTGATTGACTCGAGATATCCCAGCGGTCAGTGGGAGCAGCTCTCGCCCAAGGAAGCCCTGGACGCCATCAGTGGAGTGATTCTTCAATCGTCAAACCAAGCTGTGCAATGGAACGAGTTTTTTAACAGCAAACAAGGTGAAAAGGAGCCCATGAAAAGGTACTTTCAACGATGCCTCGCAGAGGCAGTGGAGTGTGAATTTGAATGTCCCACCTGTGATAACGACCTCTCTGAGTACATGCTATTACGTAAAGTTATGGTGGGCCTGAGTAGCCCAGTGTTGAAAAGGGAAATTTTCCAGGGGTACTCGAGTTAAAATAGTGTTGAAGTGCTAAGAAACAAGTGTATGTTATTTGAGGCAACAATGAGAGATGCTGATGTATTGTGTCGTACGTCTGGCCAGGCAGTGGCGGGAACAGCCACAGAGGCAGCGGCGGTTGGTGATGACGTCATGGATGAGTCTGAGGTATCTGCCTCCCGACCTGGACACCCCAGTCACACGCACTGTGGGAACTGTTGCGTGACACATGCCTCGGGCAAAAGTAACTGCCCTGCAAGTGGGGCCACATATCGCAATTGCTCTAAGGTTGGTCACTTCAAAAGGTGTTGTAGGAATAAGACAGCCCTAAGCACTTTTGTGGATGTGTCAGGTGCTGTCACAGTGGCAGCAGCCCAGCTATCCAGCCACCCCAGGTTACAAGTGTTCGTGACCCAGGCTGGGGGCAATTCCCTCGCCACCCCTGTGCTGGCTGTGGCTGACACTGGTGCTATGGTGTATGTGGCAGGGCCATCCCTGCTCCAGGACATCGGTTTGTGTCCGGGGCATCATCACTACAGTGTCAATACCGTTTTTAAATGCTGCTGTATTCATGAATCTTACAGCTTAAATAAGTGAAAATGGGGAACAGTTGTAGTGGCAACTGTCCCGGGTGCCCTGATGGATTGTGGGGGGTTGAGGGACAGAGCTGGCCTCCCTGCCTTATCCCATATTTATTCCTCCATTGTTCACTGTCTCCTTAGCGCAGACACACTACATATTTATTTCATATCTAACAAAGAAAATTGTAATGTTTCGGTGACACGAGGTCAAGTATAATAAATGGACTAATGACAACTATCCTGGGTGCCTGGGTGAGTTGGGGTGGATCATACTTTTCCAAGTGCGAATTTCACTCTGACTAATATGTATTCTTATGTCAAATTTAATTCTAAGAGGGGTTTCTTTTCTGCAACTTTTCCCAAAAATCTCATTTACATGGTCAATATAGCTACTTTCTGATTTGAAGGCTGCCTAATGCAGCCTCAGGGCACCTAAACCAAAGTGTGCAGCTATTCTGCATATGATTTAGTCTAAAAGCTTTTTTCTGACCTCATCCTTGCTTTATTGTGTGTTTGAACACCTCTGGGTACTGAATTTTTTTTTAATTTCACGTAAACATAAGAATTTAAAGTTTTTCTTCAAAGAATAGGCGCGGCTCACCAGCTCTACTCTGATCAAATAGCGGGAGACTTGCCACCTCCATGTGTAGGTTTACATGCCTGTTCTTCCTGGAACCCTGAAAAGCGTGGCCTCATAAGATCTTATTTTATGATCTTTTGAGGACTTTCAGCTCTTATGAGCATTAACAATGGCTTCAGCCTCTTCATCAGCCACTCGAACATGAAAAGCTCTTAAGTATGTCCTGCTTCGATCTGAACACTAAGAGCATTTCTCGATGGTCTATCCTTGTTCTCACCCACCCATTTCTCCTCTCGTGACCGTACACAGCTTGGGAAGTAGTTGAGACTTCCTGTACAGCTCTCTCGCAGGACTGAGTATGAACAGAGAAAGAGTCCACGATGAGTAGAGTTTTCCTGGGATCCTCAAGCTCAGTCAAGGTCATCTTGCAGGTGAAAATAGGCATGTAAACTTACACGTGGAAGTGGCAAATCTCCCGCTACTCGATCAGAGTAGAGCTGGTGAGCGAATCTAAACATTTTTTCAGCACCCAGAGGTGTTGAAATACGCAAGAAAGCAAGGATGAGGTCAGAAAAGCAGCTTTTAGACTAACTCATATGCAGAACAGCTGCACGCTTTGGGTGCCCTGGGGCTGCGTTATGCAGCCTTCTAATCAGAAAATCGCTATTTTGAACATGTAAATGAGATTGTTTGGAAAAGTTGAAAATAATAAACCAGCTTTAGAATAAATTTTTACATAGGAATACATATTAGCCACTTTGATTTTCCCAAATTTTAACCCTGAACCAGAGTATGACATGCCCCAGTAGGTCAAGGGTCATGCAGGGGCATACCCAAAATTTATTTGGGTATGGGGGTTTTCAAATATTTGAGCCGGGTGAGGAGCCAACATGGTAAAATACAGATCACTAACCCTAGAGAAACAGTTCTAAGTTGAGGGGTTCAGGGGCATATTTAATTTGCACAAATATGAATTTATTGAGCTAAATACATACATTAATACTGTGTTACACATTTTTATTATTTTGCATCCTAATGGTTATAATACATAGATAAGAGATCAAATTTTTTTTTAATATTTTTTGTGCTAAATATATACATAAATACTGTAGTGTAACATATTTTTATCACTTAGCATCCTCTTGTTTATATATAGACTAGCTAATATTAAAAGATAATAGAGGTCATAAAATTTGCTTACAATATTTTATTCACACAAACTGAAAATACATGAATTTATTTTACTAAATAGCTGTATATACATAAATACAGGAGTTATATTGTATTGAATGCATAACACTATTTTATCATTAAGCATCCTAATGTCTTTACTCGTATATATAGACTAATATTAAAAGATATTAATGGTCATAAAATGTTTAAAAAAAAAATTTTTTTTTTTTTGCACAAATATAAAAACCTTTACTTTTCAGCAAGTATATTTACAAATTTCATCTTCCTGGGACATCTCTGTGTAAATGTGTCAGTTGTTTGGTTTGTCTACTGTTATATCTTGGTGCATGTGCGGTAGTGTCAGGCCTGTCAGTCTCTCATTCCCCATTGTTGATATGAATAGTGTTTTTATTCTTTTCAGTCCACTAAAAGACCTTTCAGCCTAACATGTTGTTACTGGCAAGGTGCACAGGATAATGAGCAAGGCCCTCATGTTGGGGAACATGGATTTTGGTGTCTGAGAGAGGGTGTTGTTCAGTGTAGGTGGAAGGCTGGTGGGGCCCCTGTTCTTTGGCCATTTTTTCCCACCTGACAACCCAGGTGCATACCTCACTCTTGATGCTGCAGTGGATGGCAGGTCCTCCCAGTAGAGGTCGACCAGCTTTTGTTCCTTCTGCTGCCCTCTGCTGGTGTGTTAGGGTTACCAAGATGGATGGAATGACACAGAGTCCTTGGAAGGCCTTCTGGTGTGTGTGTGTGTGTGGGGGGGGGGAGGGGGGGGGGGATGATCTCATCTCCAGCTCTGCCAGGAGATGATCTATGACTGGAATGGCCACTGTTCTCCTGGTAGTATTCAGCTGGTCCATCAGCTGACGTGTTGTCTCGGTGTCTTTGGCGTTTGCAGAATCTGGGCATGGAAGGTGTGATACCTACAGCCTCACACAGTTGTTCTGCTTGATGAAACCATTCAGTGTAGCGCTCATCCATATATCCACGTTGTTTCAGACGTGTTGTAGTGCTTCTTTCACACAGTTAACTTCACAGCTGGCCTCAACTATGTCCTTGGCCTCTGTCTGAAGGCTAGTGGTCATACCTTTCAGGTAGCCTAGTGCATTGTTGGTGATTACCAGGAACACAATGAAGTCGGTGATGGTGAGCAGCAGGGCCTGGGCATCAGTCAGTGAGTTTGTGGACCAGCTGCCAGGACCACCCTCCACAATGTTCTCCATGCAGGCCACCACCGAGTGATGTAACTCCACGAAGGTTTCTCGAGCATCTAGCCATTGCACCCAACGTGTATGGCACAGGTTTTTCAGCTTGTATTTCCTCGATTCAGGTTAGGTTTCAAGGACAGCTGCCTCAAAGGCATATGCAGGTTTGGGATGCTGGTAGAGGGCCAAGGGGTTGATCTTCTTAATGATAGCTGATTCCCCCCTTGGAGTTGCCAGCCATGTTGCCAGCTCCTTCATAATCCTGACCTCTAAGATTGTTTATGTCAAGTCCATACCCTGTGATACTGGTCATCATCTTCTCTGCTAAAATTCTACCAGTTACCCCATTGTCACACTCAAAAAAAAGTCCACCAGCTCCTCTCTGATATGGTCACTGGGGTCCACATACCTTAACACCATGCTCAGCTGCTCCTTGCAGGCAGAATCAGCAACTTCATCAGCTATGATGAAGAAAAATTTTGTTTTTCTTCACCCTCTGGAGGATATGGTCACGAATATGTTCTCCACAAATGTGAATCAACTGGTTCTGGATATTCCAAGATGGCAGCTGTGCTAAGGTGCTGCCCAGAACACTGTCTACAGCCTCCACATGGATGTCAAGGAGGGCCAGAAAGTTATCATGATTGGCAGTCCCATCACTGACAACATCCTTGGTATTGTGTGACTTCGCAGAGAAATGTTCTGACAGCCACAGAGGATGATAGTCTTAATGATGGATTACAGTTTCAATCTGTTTTCATGCACTCTACTAACCAGCACATGATTTATCAGGCTTTGAATGTCCTCCAGTTTACCCTTCATCACATCTAGGAAATCTGAGGCCTTGATAGTCGCCAGTACAATATGTGACTATCTTGGATGTCATGGTGGGACAACTTGGTCTTGGACTTGGTGAAGCATGTCTGTGCTCAACTGGCCAATCAGGAGACAGTTGATACAGAAGCCACCATTTTTCTGTGGACTGTAAACCAGTCAAGTGTACTGTTGAAGCCAGGCATGGTGGAACTTGCACTTCTTGCCAAATTCCTCTCTTGGTGAGAAGTTGTAATCCACATTTGAATTAAAACAGCTGGAACCCTACTGGGTGTGCCTTTGCAGAGTGGAGTTGTCATTCCCCTCTCACCCAGCCTACGAGTGAATTGTGCCTGGCCTCCCTGCCTTAATTCATATTTATTCCTCTCTTGTTCACTGTCTCCTTAACACAGATACACTAACATGCCACACAACATAGCTTGGGGGTCCTAATAACTTTTATTCAAGTATCTTTGCATTGGGACATATTTATTTCATATCTAACCTACAAAGAACATGGTATTGTTTTGGTGACATTTGGTCGAGTTGTGGCAACACTTGTGTTGAGGCTGGAGGTGATGCCATTATGTTATTTTTGTTCAATCCAGAATGCGACATCTAGCTTTTATACCCGCATGCATATATATATGCCTTGCAGTAACTCGCCAGGCCAACATACAGGCAATTAAAACATCTAATAATTATTTAAATACGTAATATTAGGAGGACACGTCGCTACCTGGCATTTAATTGCAATTCTCAAAACCCCCTCCAGCACACGCATTACTACCGTCATCGTCTTGCCTGGCGAACCGGCTGTAAACGCGCACAAAGAAGGCTCCACTAATTTGTGTTATATAAATAATTTGTTATATTTTCTTCAGAAGCCATATAAATCAGTATAAATAAATAAAATTTACATAAGGAGGTAGAAAACAAGGACATAAAATACAATTTATTAAAACAAAAGTATTACATTGTTTATAATCAGGAAGGCAGGCTAGACATTCAAGGCACATTGTTGCTGTCACATGGTCCTTGTTATTCTACAGTATATAAAAACATTCCCAACAAAATAAATTGGTAAAAACTTATCATTTTTTATTTACAGTAAGTCTTTGTTTAACGTTGTCCCCGACAATGCTGTTTCATTATAACATCGCTACTCTTTAGATACCCATGATTTGGACAACGTCCCGCCGATTCAGTATAACGTCGTCACGGACTACTTTGTACGGCGCATCACCCTCTCTCACCCAGTCAGAGTGGGAGGAAGAGCCACCCTCCGGGTCTCAGTGACTCGCCATCCTCCTCCTCTCCACTACCCACCTCACACTCGCTCCACCTTTGCCCATCAGTGAGTACAATACAAAATGATTTAGTTTATTTAACTTTTTGGATGTATAATATACAGTATACTATTTTCTAGAAAAAATCCATTGAATATACATATGTAATGTATTTTATGGGGCAAAGGGAGGCTGGGGAACGTAACTCCCGTATTTTATCTATTTCTTATGGGGAAAATTTATTCCGTTAACGTTGTTTCCGTTAACGTCAAGGTTTACAGGAACGGAACCAGGACATTAAGCGAGGACTTACTGTATTACATAGTTTTCCATGAGCATGTTAGTAATAAGATGAAAGAAAGAAAATATTTGTGAATGTAAAACAAAGAAAAATCATTTTCCATTCATATTTGGCTCACTTGCCCCAAGAGGCCTGGGGAATTCCGTAAGACACACACACACACACAATAATACATAGCAGGAAGTTTAAATGCCTAGAGTGCAAAATTATGCAATCTTTATCACAAAAACCTTCCTTTTTTTTTTTTCTTTTGACAACAAACTATTTTTTTTCCTGATGACTATCACTAGAACTGGTGGATGCCTTATGTGTTAAAGAATGCAACGGACACTATGAAGTTTAGTGTCTGCTTATTATGGGTGATTTTAATGCAAAAGCTGGGAAAGGGAAAGAAGCACCAAAAATAGGCCTACATGGGTTGGGTAATAAAAAAGAAAGTGGAGAAATATTAATTGACTTCTGTAAGGAAAACAAGATGATAAGTGCAAATACATGGTTTAAACAACACTTTAGGCACAAATATCACCCAAGGACAATGAAAATAATATTTTCAGGAATCAAATAGACAGATTGTGGGTCAGACCACATCCTAGTAATGAGTTTTGTGAGGCTAAAGCTTAAGAAATTTACAGGTAAAAGGTCACATTACTATACATACAAGGTAATCCCCCCCCCCCCCCCCGTTGGAAAAAATCCAATTTTTGTTTTATGGCCCATATACCCCCAAATGACCAAAGAAAACAACAATTACCAGTAAAAAAGACAACTCGCCTCGTTTAAGAGCTGCATGGCATTTAAACCCTAGGATGGTGCAGTATTGCCAAGCCTACTCGCTCCCAGTGCTGTCGCAGTACTTCCGGTCGGTCTTGCAGCCACGTATATATACAGTACATGGTTTTTTTTTTTTTCACATTTATAAAAAAATAAAAAATATTATTAATGTAGCAGCATAGCAAATGAGACTAAAAAAAATATTTATGAAATAAACATACAGTATGTATATACAGTATTTTATTACACTGCACACTCAAGGTCGGGAGAGGTATTTAACATTCCTCCCAGAATATTTTCCTTACATTTTTACTAATACAGGTTGTACCTCTCTAGTCCGGCAACCTCGGGACCTGACCGGTGCCGGACCATGGAAATTGCCGGACCATGGAAATTCACCCTTTTCCTGGATAGATAGTGACTTGTGCTTATGCCTGGAAGCACTAGCACCACTTTCTCTGCGTCATGGTCTCTTTGAAGACATATTGAAGGGTTAAGTGTCGTATAGTAGCTTCTCAAATTTCGCGAGTTTTTAATTCTTAACGTATTTTATTGGAACACACAAAAAAATAAATAAATAAAAATTTTGACAGCGGAAACTTGAATTTCGACGGGTTTGAACGGCCCGCCAACGTGCAGACGACACGCATAATCGTGTAAACAGCGTCATTTCTCTTATGTACAAAAGATTCATTATTGCTTATTACTGAATGTCTTTTTTATTGAATTAATGTTTATGTGTGCAAAATGAGCAATACAATTCATTAATAATACGTAGAATATTAAAACACACGAGGAAATGACACAGCATTGTTTTCGTTGATTACAAAACCAGTGACTGACTGGTTCTACATATAAAACTGAAGAAAATAAGACCTTGGTTGTAGCTGTAGTAAAATTAATATGGTTGTTTTAAGTAATGTTATTTAATGTTAATAAATGGAACAATAGAAGTAGCTAACGATAATGGTAAAGAAAAAGAGAGATCGCATATGTAAGTGCACACGCGCACACGTGAAAACATATCGTCATTACTTTACATTAGAATATGAAAGCAACACTTGTTTACTGTTCATATATATTTTAATTAATGTTTCTGAATTTGTTTTTATTGAATTAATGTACGTGTGTGCAAAATTAACAATACAATTTATTAATAGTACGTGGAATGTTAGGAGACGAGACCGCTGCCAGCATTGTTTATGTTAAAGCTTACGAAAACAGTGACTGATTGGTTCTACATATAAAACTGAAGAAAATAAGACCCTGAGTTTAGCTGTAGTAAAATTAATGTAAAAAATGAATATGGTTGCTTGAAGTACCTGTAATGTTATTTAATGTTAATAAATGGAACAATATAAGTAGCTAACCATTAATGGTAAAAAAAAAGTTGGACTGCTCGTATGTAAGTGCGCACATGTGAAAATATATCGTCATTACTCTACATAAGAATATGAAAGCAACACTTATTTACTGCTCATATATATTGAAGGGTTAAATGTTGTACTCTGTATAGACAAGCAGAGAGAGAGAGAGAGCAGCCGAACTGCCGGATGTAAACAAACCTTAATTTCCCGCGGCTTTTTTTTTTTTTAAGGGGATTAGCCCACCCGGGCATAGGTCACAAACCCACATTGGGGTCTGAGGGGCAAACATTTAATACTCCTGTAATAATAATTATAATTCAGATAAGGAAAAAAAAAAAGCTGCCTACGGTATCTACCTATTGGATAAACTAAAATCGTTCCGGACCACGGGAGTTTCCGGACCACAGAATGCCGGACTAGAGATGTACAACCTGTATTATTCGCTTATATTGTACTTAGATGCTATGGCAATATGCAGTGTAGAAGGAGGAAAAGTGTGGGAGGGAGGGAGCAATGTGGGAGGGAGAAAGTAGTGTGGGAGGGAGGAAGAACTATGGTAGGGAGGGACCTAGTGTAGGAGAGAGGAAGGAGTGTGGGCAGATATAACCATGCAGTGGGACTGGGAGTGGTAGGGGTAGGTGAAATGTAGGGAGTACTGGATGTTCCTGAAGATGGGGAGGGCAGCAACCCTCTCTAATCCACTTGTCACTCATCATCATCGTCATTGCTTTCCTCTTGTTCAAACACGTAGTATGGGTCACTATCATTATCATCACCTACAATATCACAATCAATACATGCCTCTCTGTCAATACTGTGTTCATCTTCAGAGTATATCTCATCCTGATTGAGTGACCAGTTACGTTCACATGCCATGGTCTCTTGAGAGATTACTGTGGGGAGAAACAGGAGGGTGGGGGTGTTTCTCAAAGCAAAGTGGTGGGAAACATTTACACAAGATGCCAAACACCACTAGCCAACAGATTATGGTAGCTAGACTCAGTTTCAGAGGTGTGGGAAAATTATATTTGGAAAACGTTCTAGTACGTGACTGACCAGAGATAGTAACATAGGTAATCACGTACTTGAATGTTAATGACCAGTTACAAGTTAAAAAGAAAAAATGGACAAAATCAATGGGATTTAGAGAGGCTCAAAATAGGGGCAAGGATAGAATATGAAATTGAAATAAAAACAGATTTTCATTTTTGTTAGAGGATGACCTCGATGAACACGAAACAGTTCAAAAATTATATATACTTGGTCATATAATTATGGATGCGGGGATGAGAGTAGAAATATTAATTGTCAAAGTTGAGGGAAGGAGGGCCAGGGGAAAGCAGACTAGAATGGATGAATGAAATTAAAAACTGGGTTCCCAGAAAGATTGGTAAAAACAGTCCAAAAACACTTAAGAGTGGAGGACTCTGGTAGCCAAACTTCAAATTTGAGGATGGTACTTTGACCGATTGATTGACCCCCATTGCCAATATTCCAACTCAAACAAATTAAACTTTAACTCCATACATTAGCTGATATACTTACCATCAGAACTTATTAATCTGGCAACTATACAAAGCTTCTGAGAGGAAAATTTTATTGTCCAATGCTTCTCACACTACAACCCAATGACTAACGTATCACACCAAGATCTCATAAATTACAAATGTCCATTGTCTTTGCCATCTTTTCACCCTACATGTCATATTTACATTATTTCAAGGATGATCCCTAAAAAAAGTCATTGCATAAAAATATTTACAAAATTTCAAAGACACCAAAACATATCACACATCCAAAATCTCATATTTTCAATAACAACTCTACACTTGTAAAAATAAAAAAGGACTCTATCCTTACAAAGTAGCATGGCAGCCTCCTGGAAAAATTCCCTTATGATTTAACTTCATTAAAATGAAGAGTTCAGTTATTCTTTTTATAAAAAATTTCCTATTATTATTATACAGTACCTGTATTTACATTTAAGAATTGTTTACCCAACAACTCCTACTGTCAGTTCAAATGGATTTTATTTTGAATAAAACAGTCTTGTACGTACAGCCCAACGAAGTTTTGATCGAGGATCTTCCCCAGGAACTTTGAACTTATCCCAATGAGCCTTATAAAAATGATATAGGTTAACTGGATCAGGGCGACTTGGATATATTGGTAAACCATCTGTAAACAAAAAAAAATTATGTAAATACAGTACCAAGGTACCAAGTTTTGAGATTAGTATGTTCATTTTTTATACAGTACTTTAATATTAATTTAAATATTTAAAACAAGTTGTCATTAAAGGTGGGCAAATCCCCTGTACCATAATACAGGCAAATGGGCCATACCAATCATTTGCGATATATTCAGCGTCTCAAAAAATCAATCACTAATTGCTCAAATTATGGTTTTCTAAACCCCAAGGCTTCGGGTCATGTCATATGATGTCTTGATCTTTGGCGGGCCTATTTGAATAAAAAGGGCTGGCTTGGCTAGATTATGTTGTCAAGTAGGTATTTATCTTTCACTCACTCACACATGAGAGCCTCCCAGTCTCTTCTTAGTAGCTTCTCAGCCTTAATCTTGCCCTTGCACTTGACTCACTTCACCATCTGTTTCTACCCCCAATTCCCATGCATAGGTCTAGCATTGTGATCAATTACTGGAGCAGTAATAATTATTGTTGATGGTGTAAATAGTAATAACATAGTAAAACAGTGTCCTGTACCTCCTACTGCCCACAAATTAGTGTTATATACCTAGTCTGTTGCTTCATAGACACACGCTACTTCACGAACATTCTAGGCCTCTTGCCAACCTGTGGTGAGGACATATATTTTTGTTCAATGCTCTGAATGCGACGATCAGCAATGCTACCTAGGTATGTTAATTCCTAGCCAATTTGCCAGGCCAACATACAGGCAATTAAAACATCTAATAATTACTTAATAAGTATAATATTAGGAGGACACGTCGCTACCTGGCATTTAATTGCTATTTTGAAAGTCCCTCCCTCAATCAGCCTCCGTGTGCACTGCGAAGCTCATCTCTTGCCTGGCGATTCAGCTATAATACACACAAAGGGAAGCTCTGCGAATTTGTGTTCTAATTGCTGAAATACTCACCTCCACAAGGATATTATATACGGTGTTTGTACTTAATAGCACAGTGATGAAGTAGAGTGACTTTTATTTTGTTATGTCTCTCAATTATTGTATTTGGGACATTTTCTTATATGACTTTGGGTCAGCATGGCGACCAAAACACATTTTCTTTGTGAGTCGTTTAGATCGTTGTGACTATTCCTTGCCTTTAAGTCACACAGTGAATGTTGCTGCGCCCTCCCGGGCTAGTCTTCACTAAAAAAAGAATATGTGAATATATCTATTTATATATATACTGTATACATATACTATGTATATTGGTTACGATCTCTTTGTCCCAATTATTCACGTGCTAATATGAATACAATGACTGTCTCTCTCCCTACTCTTATGTACGTTCACAAAACCTTTGGGTTTCCGCCCTTGGGTTTCTATTTGTTCTCAGCAAAAAGGCCAGAGTTGAGTTTGACTCTTCATAACTTTGATGTCCTCATTAGTGGGTTCAATCGAACTTTAGCAAGGCTGCTAGACTTAGCGTTCCTTCCGGAATGTTGACCTTCCAGTCTTACTAGCAATCTAGAGTTATGTTGAAATGGACTTTACACCTTCTATGGGTTATATGAGACCAATTCAGGGTGGAATTCTCAACCCAGTAAATATTGCTAGAGTAACAGTGAACTTTGCTGCCAATAGAGCGCTATGTTAGCGGCTCAGCACTGTCAACCCTGCCGGGTGATAGTGCGCACATAGGAATTTTCCCTTAAGTGTTTACTTGGGGATAATGTCTGTGCCCCTGATTGGCAACAAATAAACATCTTGATGATCCCTCTCAATATATGTTCTGAATGAAATTATTTTATAAAAACAAATTTAAATAAATAAGTTTCATTGGACTAAGGGATACAGTGACCCCTCGTTTAACAAACGCCTCGGTTAACGAACTGCCTTCCATAAGGATCTTCAATTCGGTTAACGAACAAAAATTCGATTAACGAATTTCTTACGAACCGACCTCAACATGTTTTCGCTTGCACTGACCGGGCAACCAGCTTTGGTATCAGTCCGCCAATACATTAATCGGTTCTAGGGCTTAAATTCCTTACTATTTTAGTAAATATCAAGAAGTTTATACTATTCAATAATTTTAAAAGTTTAATATTCAATTTTTTAGTCATTTTAACAATTATTGAACATAATTGAAGGTAAAGTGACTAGTTTAATGCACGGCATCCAGCCTCTTAACACAGCAAACAGGCGTTAGTCTCTCTCTGTTTTCAGTGGAGGTAACATCTTGCTTGAGACTCTCTTCAACTAAACTCTTTTTTTCTGTGTTTCCAAGCAAATTATTGGTCATTTTGAAATATATTTTACATATTGACAATATATAATGCAGTGCAGTGTTGATTTAAAGAAAATAATCTTGAATTAAACCAAGAGAGCTAAAATTTTATGGGTGAAATGGCGCCAAGGGGTGACTTCTCTTCCACCCCAATGCCTTCTCTTCTTCCTTCTCCTCCACCCCCATTCTAAATCCCATCATCATCATCATCCAGGAGCCTTCTACATACACACCTCAAAGTAAGTGAACTTTTCTACCATTTTTGTTGAATTTAGGAAATTTTCGGTGAGCTGGAACCAATTACCCAAAAACCCATTGAAACAATGGTTTCGGTTAACGAACTTTTCGTTTAACGAACGACCTTCTGGAACGGATTGAGTTCGTTAACCGAGGGGTCACTGTACTTGATAAATAAGAGTCGGGAGACAGATACGAAATAGTGAGTTATTGTTTATATTGGTCATAGGAGTGACTTGTATAACACTAACTTATGAATAATATAACATTTATGAGTCATACTGATTAAGTTTGGGAGAAAATGCTTTCTCCCTTATTAATTATTATTATTACTTTGTGTTATAATATTATAATGTGACTCATGGTATCCTCCTAGTTCAGATGAGTGATGTTCCACTGGAGGATGAAGGTCAGGACTCCGGGCCTATGGATAATGGAGGAGACTATGGAACTGTCCCTGAGGAGATACTATTGAGTGCTGAGCCACAAGGACTAGAAAGTTCAGTTCAGGCACTACAGTCAAGGAATTGTCTGTCAGTAGAGAATTTGAATTCAGTAGTAGTAGTTTCACCCAAGACCCAAGGAGGCCATACTAGTACATGTACGTAATTATAAAAAATGTACAGCGACTTGGATTACTAAGATAGATCCTCATGTGGCTTGCATACTTCATGGCAGCTGTGTCTCAAATAACTTATTTTCACCAATGGATTGTGCAGTTTGTTATGATCAAATTTTTCAATTTCATCAAGCTACAGGTGGTAAGAAAGATTTATTGCAATTACAAATTAAAAATAGGTGGAGTAAGGCCTTGAAGAGTAAATTTTTGAATGTACAACAATGGAAAGATCCCAAGTTGGCAGAAAGTTTAGGATTCTTGGTGTTAGGTAAAAGACTTAATCCCCACTTAGACAAGACTACTCCTGCTAAGAAAAATAAGTTATTGGACCCTCCAGACTGTGAGGCAGTAGGAAGTCCACAGAAACCTCTATCTACTCAATCTGATTTCAGTGGGTTCCAGGATCAGGACGATGAGCCTGATTCTAATCATAGTATTCAGTCTCTTGAGCAGGAAGAACCTGTTGAGACTGATTTCATCCTATCCACATCTTGGCAACCACTTCCACCTGGGGCAAAAGTGTTGGTTACTGCGAGTGGAAACAGGCTGCTGTCGACTGACACGCAGTTGCTGGATAATATTGAGTGTAAGGTTGATTCTAACAGGCCATGGATAACATTGGTAAGAGCTAAGTCTTCTTTGTTCACTAATCCATCTGAATTTGTGGATTCCTTATTCAAGATATTTTATGAAAATGTCTCTAAGCTTCCTGATATCTCAGCAACTACAAAGAGAGAGGAAGGACAAGCAACTTTGGGTCATCATTCTTTGTTTTTGGAAGGTGATACTACACTTTCTTGGCCTGATATTTGCCCAAAGATGATCTCTGAAATAGACGAAGACTGGGCTAATTTATTGAAAGACTTAACACTCATTACCGCTGACAGGAATGCTCACAAGTTTAGTTTTTTGAAGTTCCAATTTAATGACGAAAAGAGTTCCTTATATGATCTTTCCCAATATTTGTCGGCTTCAAAATATGTTGATGTAAGTTATGAAAAAAATTTGAAACCAGTTGCCCCTGCACTGCTGCTTGAAGAATTTAAAGTTAGGAAATTGGCAGCAGATGTTTGGTCTGCAATTATGATGTGTCAGTTATTAACTAAGTTTGTGCTGGACTATGAAGAAAATTCAGAAGTGGACAAATGTTTTGCTGCTGCTCTACAAGGAATCCCATACTCCCTGTACAACTCATCCTTAGATCATTTGTTGAAAGCCCTTAGACTGAAAGTCCAGCTAAGGAAACAAGCAACAAATAATGCTTCAAGTGGTAGCGCTTATTTGTTGATACGTTCTTCTCCTCTTTCTCCTGCTTTGTTTGGTGAGCAGTCATTGATTAATTATAGATCATCTTTGGAGAATACTATTAATATTAATGTCCCCAGGAATCCTCAGACCTTTCGGAAACCTAGGAGAGGAAGGTTTTACAGGGGAACAGGACCAGCTGCCCGGGTCAGTTATCAACCAAGGGGAAATTTTAGAGGAGGAAATAATCAAAGAAGTAATAGAGGTGGCCATTTGTTCAGAAACGGAAGGAGACCTTATTTCACCACCTCAGCAACTTCCCCCTTCCAATGAAGCCAGACAGCTGGGTCGTCTAGGGGGTTGGGAGAACAGATGGACTTCTTCCATATGGGCTTACAAAACAATCAAAGGGGGTCTCACATGGACTTGGTTGAGGCGCCCTCCCCTAGCATCCCCAAAGAAGGGTAAAAAACGAACCCCTTTACTTACAAAATTTGTAAGTCAACTACTAAACAGAGGTGTCATAGAACCGTTGCAGTCAGGGAAATGTTTCATGTCTCGCCTATTCCCAGTCCCCAAGAAAGGCAGCGACAAATTAAGATGGATTTTGGATCTTTCAATCCTAAACAAATTTATTCCCAAAAGAAGTTTCAAGATGCTCACTTACGACCATCTGAGGCATCTACTTCCGCCCAATGCTTGGATCTCAAAAGTGGATCTCGAAGATGCCTATTATCACGTTCCTGTTGCTCCCATGTACAGAAAATTTCTGGTGTTCAAAGTAGGGGAATTAAGTTATCAATTCACAGTGATGCCATTCGGTCTGACAATTGCACCAAAAGTCTTTACAAAACTGGCAAATATTCCCAGAAAGATCCTTGCAAAGGAGGGCATAAGAACGTTTGCTTATCTAGACGATTAGCTGATAATGGGAAACTCTTTCGAAGATTGTCAAACGGCGACCCAAGATACACTAGTACTATTTCAAAACCTTGGTTTAAAGATAAACAAGGTAAAATTAAACTTAATATCATATCAAAAGTTGGATTGCTTAGGCCTCCACTGGGATACAAATCAGCAGTCAGTCAGTTTACCAGGAACAAAAGTAACAGATTTGATAAACAAAGTAGAGGCCTTTTGTGTAAAGCACAAAGTTTCTTGGCACGATTGGGAAAAACTTCTGGGTCTGTTGAATTTTGCCACAATAGTGGTTCCATTGGGAAGTTAAGGAAAAAGCAACTATCTCATCTGGGCTCGAAGTTGCTTCGTAGAAACAGAAAAGTTGCTTCTTCTCTCCCTATTCAGATAAAGAATCATCTGTTATGGTGGACAAACTGGGACAATCTAATCGGTCCCTCTCCCTGGGTTCCACCTCAAACAGGTTTGGTCGTTTGTACGGATGCATCCAAAATAGGATGGGGATACCATTCTTCAAAAGGGGAATTCAACCAAGGAAGGTGGAGCAACTTCCTTTGGGACAAGCACATAAATATAAAAGAATTAGCAGTGGTCCTATTCTTTTTGTCGGCAAACCCAAATTTACAAAATATGACGATCCTGTTTGCCATGGACAACAAAACGGCAGTCTTTTGTCTCAATCATCAAGGGTCAACAAGGTCTTGGCCCCTTCTACAACTATCAGAAAAAAATTTCAGTATTTGTACAACACAAACACTTTACCTCAAAGCAACTTATATACCGGGAGTGCAAAACATTGGGCAGATGCGTTGTCCCGTCTCCGGCCAGTATCGACAGAAACAGAATGGTCCCTAAAAGTATCGGAGCTCAAGAGTCTAGTGAAGAAGTTTGGAACTCCACAGATAGATCTGTTTGCCTCCCTAACAAATTACAAGATGCCAATTTATGCATCTCTGGAAAGGTCAAATCTTTTAGGAAATGCCCTCCTATTAGATTGGAACCTTTGGAATTAAATCTATCTATTCCCACCTGTGAAAATATTGCCCAAAGTGGTTCACAAACTCAGATCCTTCAGAGGCAAAGTCCTCTTAATTGCACCATATTGGATCCTACAACCTTGGTGCCTGGCTCTACTGGACTGGTGCCCGAATCCTCTACAATTGCAACAAGGATGTCTAGACCAGGTACTACATTCTCAGTTTGAGATATCCTTGGCACTTCACGCTTGGAGTTTCTCAAAAAAAAGTTTAAATAGGTTGTTGGGTAATTCCAATATAGCTAATCAAATATTAGCAGGTCATAGACCCCAAACTTCTATTCAATATGAGAAAGCTTGGAATCTTTTTCAACAATTTATCAAGTTAACAACTCCGGATTCATTATCGGAAACAGTTGTATTAGAATTTTTAGAATTTCTGTTCAGAGTTAAAGGCCTTCAAGGATCGACAATTGCATCTTATAAATCAGCGTTGATTGACCCTCTAGCTTAGGGTTTTGATATTACTGTACCTTGAACCCAAGGCTTTATCAAATGCTATGATCGTCCTTTTTCATTCAGAGACCTCCTCGACCCAAGAGAATCCCGCCTTGGTCTCTGGAAAAAGTTACTAATCTTCTTATGGGGCCTAATTACAATATAAATCTGAACAGGGATAAATTACTCCAGAAGGCAGCTTTCCTTCTAGCAAGAGTATGAGAATCAGTGAACTGATTTCAATTTCCAATAATCCATCATTATTGGTATTTTCTGATGAGGATGTTATCCTTTTTCCTACGGAGATCCTAAGAAAACATGAAAAAGAAGGTTTCCAAGCTCAACCTATTAGGATAAAACGTCTAATGGTTGAAACTAGGGTTCCTCACATATTGTGTCCAGTTAAAAATCTTCAGGAATGGTTAACCAGATTTCCTAATAGATGCCCTTATGTTTTCTCATCAAGGGACGGTAAGAAATTATCTCCTAGTCAATTGACAAAATCCTTATCTCAATTAGTGAATCAAGAAGACCCTGGCAAAAAATTTTTGGCACATGACACTAGGAAATATGCAGGGTCTGTGGCCTTTCTGCAGCACATGAGTCTCAGTCAGATCAAGGAAATGGGCTTTTGGAGATCTTCAAAAACTTTCAAAGACAGCTATCTTCATCAATCTCTGAGAGATGCTTCAAATGTGGTGGTGCTGGGTTCCCCTCCCCCATCTATTCAATCTCCACTACCAGGACCTTCTTCCTCATTAGAATAAAGAGAGTATCCTTTTTGAGTAAATTAACATTTTACCTTCCGGTAAATGTTCTTAATTTTGGAAAATTTCAAAATAATTTATAATATAATCAGGACTTAAATCAGCGGAGCCTTGTATGCAAAGTCACCTTCCTCTCCACCTCCTACTCGGGTATTCTTGCTGATCGTCGCATTCAGAGCATTGAACAAAAAGCCTTTTTTTCTAAAAACCAGTTTTTGTGATATAGCTCGAATGCTACGTCCATAACCCACCCATCTCCACCCCTCGAGAGTTGACTTTTAATTACTGCTCTCTCTGAGGCAAGAGATGAGCTTCGCAGTGCGCACGTAGGCTGATTGAGGGAGGGACTTTTAAAATAGCAATTAAATGCCAGGTAGCGACGTATCCTCCTAATATTACTTATTAAGTAATTATTAGAAGTTTTAATTGCCTGTATGTTGGCCTGGTGAATTGGCTAGGAATTAACATACTTAGGTAGCATTGCTGATCGTCGCATTCGAGCTATATCACAAAAACTGGTTTTTAGAAAAAAACGGCTTTATTTTCTGTTTATATCATGCATGGCCAGTTTTTAAGGCCAGAATAGTATTTTATTTGTTTTGTAGATGCCGACCAAAGCCCAGGGATTAACTATAGGGTGCACATTTGGAAAGAATGCATTTCTATGTCCCCTTTCCAGGACAGACTAAATGGTAAAAAAGAGAGGGAATATACCTGGGTCATAATAATTACGAAGAGAGTGTAAATAAGGAAAGCTGCAACACATGTATAACAAGAATTTTAAGAAATTTAAAAATGCATTTTATTTTGTGATTGAAGGCCAATAGCTCATAAAACAATGTACAGTACACTCACTCCAAAAAGTATCATTATAATTTTGCGTGGGATAATATGACACAATGGATGAAGGATTCTGACAACCCTACCAAGACAACAGGAGTTGTGGTGTTCATTTTGAAATTCATTGGAACCCTCCGTGAAGATACCTTTTGGACCTAGTATACAGTCACAATCCAAAGTTTTGACACCCCCCCTGGCTGGGTGTTCGCCGAGGCCAGGGTTGTGAGGTAAGGCTGGGTGATCGGACACAGACTTTCCACAAGAGCATGAAAGGAAATTTTTACGAATTTTGACATGACATGAACCTGCATAACAAAATTTCATTCATAACATTGTTGGCACACATAACAATAACAAGTTAGGAGTGAGGCATGAGAAACTTGGGCTGTTCTCGACCCAGTTATGAGATATGAATGTTGATAAACATCACGTGTTGATGGACTAAAAGTATTGTGACACTATTACAGACAAAGAACTGCAAAACTTGCTGGTTGAAGGTATTGGATCATCTTTAGGGAGTGAAGAGGCAGCACTGGTGGGGCGTGAGGAGACAGCAATGAGGGACTTCTTAAAATATGTCCAATTTAGACTGCACAGTTTGCTTTTTCTTTTCATTATAAATTTACCTGTAGCAAGCAAGTGCATCTTAGGCCATTCTGTCAAATTTGGCCCAACGCTCAACATTTTGATCCATTCCATCAAACATTTGTATCCCCTTATTAATTGTAGCAAATGCCTCTGCCATTTGCTTCACTGTGAAATTTTTAAGGGGTGCAGGTTCTTCTTCTACATTTAGACTCTCTTCTTCCTCTGCATTTCTCTGTGCTTCCAGTTCACTAAGATCCACATTACTTAGCTCTTCTGCTACACTTTCAACCAACTGCTCAACATCTTCATTATCAATTTCTAACTCAAACTGTTTACTCAACTCCACTATCTTGTTACTCATCTCAGAAATTATTCATCTTCATTAAATCCTCTGAAACTGTTCACATATCTTTTCAGGACTTTCTTCCATATTCCATTCATGCACTGACCTTTAACCTCATCCCATGCTGCAGCTATGTTCTTTATACATTTCAAAATGTTGTTGTCTTTCCAAAAGTCTCTGAGCATTTTCTCACCTTCAGTAGCAGCAACAGCCTGAGTGAAGCTCATAGGTAAATAATTCACTTTAAAAGCAGCAATAGCACCTTGATCCATGGGTTGGATGATAGAAGTAGTGTTAGGTGGAATGTAGACTACCTTAACATCAGGGTGCATGTCGTCCAGGTGTGGGGGTGTCCTGGAGCATTAACCAAAATTAACAAAATCTTGAATGCAATCCCTTGTTGCAGACAATACTCCTTGGCTCGTGGACTGAAACAAGTCATGAACCAATCCTCAAACAGTACTAGGGTCATCCATGCTTTCTTGTTACTTCAATAAAACACTAAAACACTGGCAGTGTGTGCTTGCAGCCCTTGGGTTCTCTGAATGATATATCATGAAGGGCTTTATCTTGAAACCAGCAAACATTCCCCCCCAACAGAAGTGTAATTCGGTCCTTGAATGTCCTGAATCCCCAGCATTGTTTTCGTCTCTTTGTGGATGTATGTCCGTTCAGGCATGCGCTTCCATAATAAGCCAGTTTCATCACATTAAATATTTGCTCAGGCAAATAATTTCCCTCCATGATGACACGATCTAGCTCCTCCTTAAAAGCTTCGGCAGCACCAACATCAGCACTTGCTGCCTCTCCACTCGCCTTTACACTATGTAAACTGTAGCGGTTCTTAAACCTTTGGAACCACCCATGATTTGCTGTGAAGGTTTGGTCGCACTCATCTCCTGCCTGCTCCTGCAGGCTTTTGAAAAGGCTTCTTGCCTTAGCCTGTTGGGTTAGAAGGCTTAAGGATACACGCTTTTGTATCTGGTCTTCCATCCATATCACAAGTAATTTTTCCATCTCATGAATAGGACCTTGTCTTTTCTTCATTATTATAGTTCCCTTTATAGGTGATGAATACATTCCTTGTCCTTCAAAATAGTAGATATGGTCGAGTGTGAGAAGCCTAGGTCGCGTGAAATGGTTGCTATTGAAAGTTCCAAGTGTTCCCTGAAAAAGGCAGTGATGGGTAGGGAAACACCAAAGTCCATTTATTAACGGATAGGAGAAATACAAGTAGTGACTAGCGTGTGCCATGCACGGCCCACAGAGTCAGACTGAGTCTGCCTTGCCATATGGCAGCCTCGGGGCAATGTTGCCACATAACACATGCAGTGTTACCACGTAATTATATACATAGATGCTACTCGGCACAGTAGATTATATACAAGGTTGCTGCTCGGCACAGTAGCTTAGATACATAACCTACAGCTACTGTTTTTCCATTTTCATACTGCATTATTATCTTCATTTTCGTCTCAAAAGTAATTGACTGTCTCCTTTTCTTCTGAGCACCACCAGCATTCTCACTTCTATGCTTGCCAGTCATTCTAATTAGATACAAAAATAATGTCAGTACACAGAGTGATTAGTTGCGAGAACAATAACAGCCAAACACTAACTAAGCGCTCTACGGCGTGGGTGTTGTAGCCACGAGGTGGCGCGACCCAGCCCACGCGACGCTCTACAGCAAGATTAGTTGCGAGAGCAACGACAGCCAAACACTAACTAAGCGCCCTACGGCGTGGGTGCTGTAGCCATGAGGCGGCGCGACTCTGCCCACGCGACACTCTCGTATGGGACGGAAACGTTTCGGTCTCGAAAATACGTGCGTCATTTGAAAAAATTTTGGTACTGACTGTGGCGGTCGTATGTGCGGGTGGTCATACTGACTGAGGCAGGTCGTAAGTGCGGGTGGTCGTAGGTCGAGTATGTCGTAAGTCGAGGAGTAGCTGTATATGAATTCCTAGTACAGTATGTGTGAAACCATAATATTCCCAGGGTTATGGTAATATTTATACTGTACATGTATAGGCCTCGCCTTGTCGACTGACCGCTTGCTTCCTCTTGACGAAATTCGGCCGTCAGCCACCCTTTATATATGCTGCCCTGATAATTCACGTGTAATACGAGGACTCGCGTCTTGTGGTTCCAAGCCGGTGTTTTGGGACCGGGCAAAGTTTTTCATGCTCCACTCTTAACATGTTATTGTTATGTGTGGCAACAATGTTATGAATGCATTTGTTATGCAAGTTCATGCCATGTCAAAGTTCGTAATAAGTTCCTTCCTGTGCTCGTGTGCTATGAGTCTCAGATTGTTGTGGTGGTGGAAAGTGAACCTCACCATCGTAGTGCCTCATTACCATATTGCTGATTTAGTCTGCGTCCGATCACCCAGCCTTCCCCCAACCCAGGCCTCGGCAAACACCCAGCCAGGGGGCTGTCGAAACTTTGGATTGTGACTGTACATACACCAACTTGCATGATAAAGACTTAATGCCATGGTTCCAGAGCACAATGGCAATATTGCATTACATACATAGCTTCCCTTCAAACTATGGTTCAACAAGTCCATGATGGAAAAAGGTCATCATATGATAAGAAAGTTGTCATTCAGGGCAACAGAAATAGAGGGGCTACAATGGTCATTTAATCATTTTCTGACTCGTGTAATAAAAAAATGGGACCTTTGAATGGTACATCAAAATGAGTCAAGCCAAATTTTGCCACTTCTAACCAATAACTCATCTTTAAACAGATGACCCATGATAATAATGGTGGGCCCCTCCCTCCGAAGGTGAATGTAGGACCAATTCACAACTGTCCTCTCAACGAATTTATCGGAACCTCGAAAATCTGTGGTCGTTGCCAATTGTGGAAACACCGCACCTGGGAGTGCACGAGGATGGTCGCCTGCGGTTTCTGTGCAGGTCCTTACGAAACAATGGAATGCAAATCGAAAATTCAGAACAAAATCCCAGTTATTCCACGGTGTGTCAATTGCCATGGCAGTCACCACGCCTGAAATGCCAATTGCCCACAGCGTCCTGGCACTCGCCCGGGGAAAACTTACCTTGTACCACCGCCCTCGTCTCTGACGAAGCCCCTGTCAACCAAACCTCACTCCTATCCACCACCGCCTCTTCCATCCACCAAGAATTTCCCATTGATCTCCTCTCCTCTACCATCCCCCCATCACCCCTACCACCCATCCTTTCTCCCCTCCCTCCCTCTCCCTACCATTCTTGGAACAAGGTCGTTGCCGGCCCTGCCACACAGTCACCACCATCTCCTGCCCACCCGGACCCCCGCTGTCTCTCACCAGCACCACCACCTCTTACTCAACTGAACCCTCACCGTCCCTCTCCGTCGCTACCACCACCACCACATGCCCAGTCGGGCCCTCGGCAATCCTCACCGCCACCTCCAGCTCCTGTACAGGTACACCAAGTTGGTTCTATGGAAACAATCACTCTCCGTCTGGATCGCCACTCCAAGCAAATCAACCTTCTCTCTGCCCAACTCGACTTGTTTGTGAAAACAATTGCAACATTGCAGAGGCAACAACAACTCATTCTGGACACCCTGACCCAACAGGGGCGCACTTTGCAAGCCCTGATGACCCGCCTCCTTCCATCTCCCGAGATGGAGGATCCATCCCTCGCTCTCCCACTCCTCCCTCTCCATTTTTCTCAACAGAATTTGGTACCTCCTCTGGAGCCCTGTCTAGCCCCACCGACTCATCTCACACCGGAGGCCGTTCCCTCCTCTTCTTACAATGGAACATCCAGGGACTTAGACCTCGCCCAGTTTGTGCTCTCCCATCAAGTAGATGTTGCTCTACTTCAGGAAACCATCACAGACGATGTTACTCTCTGGCTATACTGTTTACACCCTGCCTCGGTACCGTGGGCAGGCTCGTGGCTTCCTCACCTTTGTGCGTAACACCATTCCATCTGTTCGTTTCCCTTCACCTGACTCACATGGACCCCCGTCTGAATTACTTTCTGTCTCCCTTACTCTTGGTGACCGGACCCTTCGTGTAGTCAATGTTCATTTCAAGAGCGATTCTCTGGACCCCCAGGTTCTTCACGACCTCCATGATGGGATTCCCACTATTGTTCTTGGCGACTTTAATGCCCGCCATCCCACTCTACTCCAGATCATCCCACTCCATGAACCCTTAACGGATCACATCTCTCACAGTTTCTTAATGGGGATGATGATGTTCGCTTTCTTTGTCCTGACGATCCTACTTGCCTCCCCCATAGTTTCCTTGATGTTGGCTTACTATTGAACGGTCATACCTCCTTTCATCCTACCGTCTGCACCGAGACTGCTCTGTATAGTGACCATCTTGCCGTTACTACCCATCTCAGGCTCTCCTTCTCTGCCCCGACATCAGCTCCTTATCGATCCCCTCGCCTTCGTCTCACACAAGATGCTGTTCCTTCCTTTACCCAATACCTTTCTACCTGGGCGGATTCCTATGTTGTCCCCCAGTCCCTTGACTCTTACAGCGCTGATTTTGTTGATGCCGTGTATGACTGTCAATCGCGCTACCCCTCCACGCCCTCCCCGTCACCCCAGAAGTGCCACCAACTACTGGTATCGTATCCCTGCCATGAGACATCTCCGGCAGGTAACCCGTGATCTCCACTCTGCCATACGGAGGTCTCGGTCTCCAGAGGACTGGGAAGACTTAAAAAATTGGTGCTCCTTTGCAACTCAGGAGCGCCGTCGGATACGTGAGGCGGACTGGCTATCCTTCACGGGGTCTCTATCGTTGCAGTCATCACCCTCTTATGTATGGAATCGGATTAATGCTATACGGGGTACTCGACGGAGGCTTCCTCCCCACCCTGACCCCACCTCCCTTGCCTGCTCTTTAAAGGAGGACTGGGCACGAGCTTCCTCCCCTGAGGCACTTCCAGATCCAATGCAGGAGGCAGTGCAAGCTCGCATCGATGTGTCTGAGCCTGTTGTTCGTGCTGCTCTTACCTCCCCTGCAACCACTGATCATCCCATCACACAGTTCGAGCTTGACAGTGCTCGTCGCTCTAGAAAAGACACCTCTCCTGGGGATGATCAGATAACCTACTCCGTCCTCAACACCTGTACTAATATTCCTAACGGCCCCTTGCTTGCTCTCTACAATATGTCTTATGAACATGGGGCTATCCCGTCCAACTGGAAAAATGCCACTATTATCCCCATCCCTAAGCCGGGAGATCCTGGGAAATATCGACCCATTAGTCTTACCTCCTGTGTTTGCAAGATGATGGAGAGGATACTCCATCGTCGCCTTCTTCACACCATAGGCAGCTTCCACAACTCCCTCAATGGTTTCATTCAACATCGCAGCACAGCACACTCCAATGCTTCCTTTTATTGCAATCAGACTGCCCGCATCTCCGTCTTCCTTGATATCAAGGGAGCCTTTGATACGGCTCAGCCTGCCCTCATTTTAGCTGAACTTGCGCGGTTAGGGGTTAAAGGGATACTTCTACAATGGATCGCCTCTTACCTCACTGGACGTCAGGCCCGGGATCGAGTTGAAGGCTCTATGTCTCCTGTTCAAGAAATGAACCTCGGCACCCCTCAAGGTGGAGTCCTGAGTCCCACCTTGTTTAACACTCTCATGCACTCCATTGCATCTCTCCCGTGGCCGATAGAAGTTGTCCATTCAGGATATGCTGACGATGTCCTCCTCCAAGCCCCTGACTACCTCAGCATGCAAGAAGCCCTTGATCTGGTCTCCAGAGAGTGTGATTCACTTGGTTTCCTTCTTTCAACTGCGAAAACAAAAGCCATGTGGCACGGTCGTGTTGTACCTCCACCCCTTCTCTTATCAGGAACGCCCTTGGACTGGGTTAATGAGACAAAATACCTGGGTGTGCATGTAACTCGCACACGTTGTCAGATCCCTGAAGTCCGCTATCTTCGAGACATATGCTTTCGGCGTCTCACTCCCCTCTCTACCATGTGCAGGGGTTCCCTTGGTGCCACCATCCCTGTACTTCTCACCATGTACAAGTCCTTTGTCCGTTCCTGTGTCGACTACGCCACCCCTGCCCTCGTCAACATTAGTCGGACTGCTGTCAACCGTCTCGAAGTTATCCAGAGGAAAGCTGCTCGTATCATCCTTGGGGCTCCTCAGTGGACACGCTCTACTTCTCTATATACCGAACTTGGTCTTTCCCCCTTACAGGATCGTGTCCAGGAGTTTTACCTAAAAACTGCCGTTTCCATTCTACGGGATCCTCGGGGCAACTATGTCCAAACCAACTTGACTCCTGCTGTCCGAGACCGACCTCCATCTAGAAGACAGTGGCGAGGGTCACTCATCCGAGCCTTTCAGGAACACGACCTCCTGCCTGATATTGTTGTCACCCCAGCTGTTGGTTCGTCTCCTTCTCCCTGGCTGGATTTTCAACCTGAAGTGATTGCCCTCGGTGGACCACTCCCGAAATCCCAGGTGAACCCTGTTATTCTCTGCAAATACCACCTCTCCAGGATCGCCCACTGGTCCCCAGGTAGGGTCGTCCTCTACACTGATGGTTCTGTTGACCCCGCTACAGGTAGGGCCAGGGCTGGTGTCTACATCTCCCGTCCTGATGCCCCTGAGCCTATTAAACTGTCTCTCAGAGTTTCTGACGGGGCATCCTCCACTCAGGTTGAACTAATAGCCCTCCTTCCTGCCCTTCTCGCTGAGGAAGAAGCAGATGGTTTCTGCCCCTTGCTTGTCTGCTGCGATTCCAGGTCTGCTCTCGACGGGATTGCATTTGGATCAGGGGAAAATAAGGACCTCATCCTCCGAATACGAGGGTTAATATCCACACTTCAGGATGCAGGCCATCCTGTGACATTCCTATGGATACCCAGTCATGTCGGTATCTTGGGGAATGAGGCAGCAGATGGCCTTGCCAAGACTGACTGCAACAAGGCCACACCTGACTACGTTGTTCCTCGAACACTTTTGCAGCTTAGGACCCAAATTCGCCGCAAACAGAGAGAAGCTCGGGAAGCAGCCATCCCCCTGGACTCCCCGCCCACCTGGTACGATGTCCTCCGTAAACTTCCTGACCTCTCGTACGTCTACGGGAAAGGGTCGCGGAAAGGGGACGTGATTGCTGCCCGTATCATCATTGGGTATGACTTTGCTTGGGAGATTGGTATCCCCGCATCCCCTGAGCAACGCTCTTGTGCATTATGCAGAAGACCCGACAGCAGCACCCTTATCCACTACCTCCTAAGATGTCCCCACACACAACAATTCCGTGACGCCTGCTGGACCACCACTCCACGACCCCCTAACGGAGACACGATGATCCTCCCCATACTGGCCAGATATTTTGTAAATAATATTGATTATGTGTTAAAGGAATATCCTTCCTTCCTTAGGCTTTAGTAAGCCCCTTTATAATATTTATACTGTATATACTTGTCATTGTACAGGGGTACCTAGTGACAGCACTAGGATCCCTCTTCCTCTATCAAGGAATAAACAATTGAAATTGAATTGAAATTGAAATGGGAAAGTCCTCTCACAAATAATCAGAAACAAATGTAGTATTAAAAATTTTTGAGTCTACCCTCAAGTCTACTCTGTGCTTTATTAATAACAAAGCATGGGGTAGACTTGAGAGTGGAATCAACATTTTTAATACTACATTTCTTTCTGATATTTGTGAGAGGATTTTCCCATTACTGAATTATTTATTTGTATATGTGTTTTGTGTGTGTGTCTACACACACACACACACACACACACACTGTATATGCAATACAGGTAAAAGAAATAATTGTCCTAAGGGCAAACACATAAAGGGAATATACATTTCTTTGTACACAAGTAAAAATGTCACACGCACACACACACACACTCACAAAACACCCCCCCCCCCCCCCCCCCCCGTCAGCAAATGTTATTCGCTGATTTGGCGATTCACTTCCATTTTGAGAGCCATACCCCCGCGAATTTGAAGGGCATGCTGTACCATCACTCCATCTGGCAACCCCCAAATTAAGTTGGGAAAATCTAAGGTAATTTTTGTTAAACTCCTTAAGTAAAGGAAAATTATGTCAAGGGTCATTAATTGATTACTTGCACATCATTATTTCAGGTACAGTACGGTCAACTAAAGATGCACTGACCCCACCCTGGGTCTCATGCTCGTAATTTTACCAGGCAGTACTTGGTAAAGCAAGGCTGTATGTAAAGGTGATTGTGATTGGTGGATCTATTTTTGGCTGTATCACTGTCAGAATAAATATTAAACAAACCAAAGGTAGTATTTTTATAATAATAAACTATTCATCGTTATTTATGATCATGATAAGTTTCCAAATTTTTGTGTAGTATTTGCTTAAATATGATGAGAATTATATTAATGAATTGGCAACTCAACTACAACCACAGCTGCCACAAGATTCTCACATCAAATTTTCTTCATTGTTTAAGCAAATGTACAGTAGTATGTAAATTTAAAGCGAATCAATTTCAAATTATTGATTTAAAGCGACACCCACAATTAAGAACACCGTATCAATTTAAAGCGAATCTTTCCTATTTTACGCGGGTCAAACCTGGAGTATCATATGGAAATACCTGTACATATTATTTTAAGTTTTGCGCCTAATGTTTCCCGCCATACACCTCTCTGGGCACATTACAAGGCTGCCCACCACCCTCCCACACCCTCACGCATCCTCAGTTCTCACGCTGATGCTCTAGTGAATGGACATATTGTGTGACACTATCTCCTTCTACCACGTGCATCAACCATCGCATCATTAACTACCCCAAAGACCAAGAAATCAAGGCAAGCAATTACAATGGAGCAGATAATCAAGGTGCTGGAAGCACTGCAGCGTGGAAATGGTGTTTCAAGTGTGGGGCACCAATTTGGACTGTCGGAGAGCTCTGTCCACACTACAAGCTTCCTCTCACTGGCCTCATGCTGCAAAACCAAGCCTACGAAATACAGTCTCGGATATTTGAAAAGGAAGGGAAGTCCATCAAAGACAGCAAGTTCACAGCAAGTACAGGCTGGTTGTACAAATTTATTCAAAGGACGGGGCTACGGAATGTGACGCTTTCAGGTGAAGCTGCATCTGCTGAGGCAGCTGAGGATAAGAAGAAAGTTCTAAAGGATATAGTGTTAGAAAATGGTTATTCTCCTTGCTAAGTGTGGAATTGTGATGAAACTGGGCTGTATTGGAAAAGAATGCCCAAGAAAACCTATCTAATTAAGAAAAGGCACCAGGATTCAAGGACAGGCTGACGATTCTCCTCATGGCCAATGCATCAGGCACCACACTAATGAAGCCACTCTTCATTCACCACTCAGCTAGACCTCGTGCCTTGAAAAATGTGCTCATCCCAAAACTTCCTGTAATTTGGCGATCAAACAAGAAGGCGTGGATGACATCTGATATTTTCGATGAGTAGTACATCAGCCATGCCACCCCATTCATTGAAAATATTAACAAAAAACTGAACCTCAGTAACAAGGCCTTGGTTCTCATGGACAATGCAGCTTGCCACTCCAAACACCTCTGCAGTGTGAATAAGGACGTAAACTTGACCTTCCCTCCAAACGTGACTTCACTTATTCAGCCACTAGATCAAGGTGTTATTGCCTTGTTCAAGAGATATTATCTCAAGTTTACCATGAAGCATATGGCTGAAGCTATGAACAAGGACAACTATATGACTGCAGCAACGTTTTGGAGGAGCTACACCATCAAAGATGCCTGGAAAAGTGTGCCAGAAACTGCACTAAATGGAGTGTAGCATAATCTGTGGCCTCAGGTAGTCCATGATTTCAAGGGCTTTGATGAAAGTGAGGACATAAAAGATATTTTGAAGCTTGTTGAGGAAGTGAGAGGTGATTCAGATTTCAAGAAATCCAAGAAGAGGATGTGAATGAACCACTTGTCAACATGGAGTATCCTCTCACTTCTGAAGAAGTCTTGGAGATGGCGAAGAAACACGAGGGAGAAGAGGAAGTAACAGAGAAGCCCCAAACAGCGAGGAAGGAACTGACAATTCCTAAGCTGAGGGAGTTCATGCAGCACGTCATTTCTGCCACCCAGTCTACACTGCATCATGACCCTGATAATAATAATAATAATAATAATAATAATAATAATAATAATAATAATAATAATAATAATAATAATAAACGGTTTATTGAAAACGTTTGCAGCCCGAAGGCTGAAAATATACATTGGACATAAATGACTTATTACATACATTGGTGGTTTATCAAAAGCCTTCATTGGAGAAAGGTGAAGGAACATACAGTGAACATACAGATTAATGTTTACACACGTAGATCATGTGAGCTGAGGTGTTGAACAGCAGACACGTAGTGTAGTAACTCCCTCACAAATGGCGTTATGAGGGGCATCACGTGGAGTACTAGTTCCCTCACAGGTGGTGTTATGAGGGGCTTGACGTGGTGTAGTAATTCCCTCACAGATGGTGTCATGAGGGGCCTGATGTGGTGTAGTAATTCCCTCACAGATAGTGTATGAGGGGCGTGATGTGGTGTAGTAATTCCCTCACAGATGGTGTTATGAGGGGTATCACATGGCATAGTAATTCCCTCACAGATGGTGTTATGAGGGGCATCACGTGGTGTAGTAATTCCCTCACAGATGGTGTTATGAGGAACTTCACATGATGCTGCAGCAACTCATTCACTATGTGGTGTCGTAGCATCATGGGGACACCACGTGGTCAGTTGTCACAGGACTTCACTCACTCAAGTGGGTGAGGTGTGGTCCCAGGCTTCTCTATCGTGGAGTCTCAGGGGAATTATCACTGGGTACCTGGGACCTCACTGTGTGAAGGTTAGCTTGGGTAAGACTCAACTGCCGAGTTGTTTTTCACTGACTTAAGCACTGTTCACCACTATTCAACACTGGTTCCATTCCTTTCCCAAATGAAATAGTAACTTCTGGCGAGAACTTGTTGATATTCCGGTGGGGAGGAGGGTTCAGGGGAGGGAGTTGGTATGGGCCAACATAACAGTTGACGTGGCTGCTGCTGAGCAGCGCCAGGTGCGTCTGACCCGTCTTGACCCGTCGGTGGTCGGCGGTCAAGTGATATGGAATGCAGTATGCAAGTGGTGGAGGCGTTGAATTGGGCTGCATCGACGTACTCTCAGCTGCTGGATCAGATGGTTGTGGCCCAGCAACAGAAGAAAATCACTTCGTTCTTCCATCCATTATCCTCATCAGGTGAGTTTGTTATGAAACTGAGTGTTTCTTGCTTGGAAAAATAGACATTAAATTTTGGGTGCATGATATGTAATAATTATGTGGTGGAAATTCAATAATTTAATGAATGTTTTCCATTCCTTCAGCTCCTGGGGTAGCTGGCCTATCTACTGTACGTCTGGGCAGACACGGCTGTCATCCAGTGCTTCCCGCATGTCAGATGCGTCCACAGCCACACCACTAGAGTGATGTGGATGATGAGCTGGTCGAGTTGGGCTCTGTATCTTCAGAGGATGAATTGCCTAACTAAAGTTAAGTGAAAATCTATTTTTGATAGCATAAAATAATTAAAAAATAAGTTGAGAGGAAAGTGAAAGTGCTTGGTGAGTGATAGGGATGGAGTGAGGTGGGCGGTGTGCGGCGCCAACGCAACCACCCTCTCACATCAGCTGATTCATTTTTACTTGTGTACAAAGAAATGTACATTCCCTTTATGTGTTTGCCCTTAGGACAATTATTTCTTTTACCTGTATTGTATATATGTTGTGTGTGTAGACACACACACACACACACAAAACACATATAAATAAATAATAATGGGAAAACACTCACAAATAATCAGAAACAAATTTATTAAAAATGTGACAGTCTACCCTCAAGTCCATGCTTTATTACTTTATTAATAAAGCACAAACTTCAGGGTAGACTGTCACATTTTTAATAAATTTGTTTCTGATTATTTGTGAGAGTATTTTCCCGTTATTATTTATTTGTACCTTGCATGTGTTTTGTGTGTGTGTATCTACACACACACACATTTACATACAGGTAAAGGAAATTACTGTCTCTAGAATGTATGATTCCCTGTCTCAGCCTCGAAAATGCCGGCAACTTTAAAACTACCCACTGACATTCTTGGGTACATCCAGGGTGTCATCCGTGAATAATAGAGAACTGCAAAATAAAAATCCGCAAACTTGGGGGACCCCCTGTAGTTTATTACAGTATTAACCCGCTTTACGCGTTTTTTTTTTACACATTTCCACGTTTACGTGGTACCCTGCCAGATCCAGAATGCTCACTTTATGCGGTGCATGTACTCTTTTACGCCGGCCCAAGTCAGTGATAGTGAGGATATGGACTTATATGGACTTTGAGGGGTTTGACAAAGAGGCCCTGCAAGCCTCTGTGGTGGATAGTGATACAATTGATACAAGTGATACAGGTGAGGGCCAATATATAATCTGCCCTCTGCCTCGGAACCAACCCCCCATCCCCGTGTGCCCAGCCATCTTTTCTACTAATGTAAGTGTTAAAAAACCTGATATTATTGATATTTCTCTTAATTATTAATTGTGTGTGCATACCATCATAAAATTAAGAAGTTATTTTTACTACAACGTAGGTATTGTGTCTGAAAAATTGGAGTTTGGGGGTCGGCCCAGTCTCTATTTCAATTAATCCCATATGCTCTGTTGTTCACTTTACGCATTTCCCGCTTTACGCGGGCCTCCGTGGGTTCAATTGACCGCGTAAAACGTGGTTTCACTGTATTATAAAAATGCTACGTTTGATTTATTTAATATTTATCCTGACAGTGATACAACCGAAAATAGATCCACCAATCACAATCAGCTTTACTTTACCAAGTATTGCCAGGTAAAATTGAGAACACACAATCCAGGGTGGGGTCAGTGCATCTTTAGTTGACTGTACCAGTATACAGTATACTACTGAACAAAATCAAAACTTTTAACAATGTTACGAAGATATTAAAATGTAAGTCAAGCCCTTTTTTGTACGTCAATTAGATTCTTTATCTTGTACAATAGGGTCGGGATATATAGCGACTTTATATAAAGATTTTTTTTATATCGCGGCAACCAAATTATAGACTTACGACCACCTGCACTTACGACCTGCCTCAGTCGTACCAAAATTTTGTCAAATTACGTATTTTCGAGTCCCAACGTCAGTACATAGACAAAATTTTCGTTTGTAATTCACTTTAAAATGGCTGGCAAGCTTAAAAGTGAGAGTTTTGTGGTGCTGAGAAGAAAAAGAGACACCCATTTTAGATTTTCTATGTACAGTAGGCTCTCACCATTAACGTTTAATAGGTGCCTGAAAAACACCGTTATTAGCGAAAACGTTATTTGTGTGACATTAAAATACATGTAAAAAGGGTTTATTGGTGCCACCGCCACAAGAATTTCACCCATTTTTTCCCCTTGAAGCCCTCCTAACACTTTTTGTTAGCTGAAATAAAAAGAATTGCTATTCAATCATCAAAATAAAGAGTTTGAGTAATATAACACTTAGCTTGGGGGAGTTTTTGAGGTGCTTGGTGTGATGATTGTTCTGTATCTGAGGGCCACTAACACTTGCACTGTCTTTCATTCTACAAGCTAACCATTTCACAAGAAAATGCTCGGTTATCACTAACAACCTGTTTTTAATGCCTTTATCATTCATAGCTTGCCTCGCATTTCCATCACTACCGAAATATTTTTAGCCAGCACAATACTCTTCTTGGTCTCCTCTAAGTTCCTCTTAATATTTCGCACTGTAGACTCAGGACAGTTCAATTTCCTCACTTTAAAAGTTCCCAGTCATTTAGGTGGCAAATCACTCCCTCCACCACCTCCCCTAGCCCCCACAGGCAAAAATGCGGAAGCCATTATTGCTCACCAACCCTAACAACAACTGGTTATAGAGGCAAAAATCTCACACGTGGGCGCAGCGCTGTATTCTGCTGAGCGTGTGTGAGAGTGAGGCAGACCAGACAACTACGTCATCAACATGGCAGCAAACAAACGCTATCATTGATGCGCTCGGACGCTTCCCGCAAAATTTCCGTTATTCAAGAGAATCCAGACGTTATTATCGAAAATGGGTATCTATTGTAACTTACCGTTATTGTCAAAAATGTTGTTGTGGAAGTCGTTATTGGCGAGAGCCTACTGTATTATTTAAGCATTTTCGACTTACGACCTGGATTTGGGTCCCTAACCCCGTCGTAAGTTGGGGAGGAGCTGTATATTGCAATAAATTTATTTAACAGTAGACTCACAACTTAAGTGGGGTTATCTTCCTGGGACCTCACATGAAGCCAAAAACCGTATAAAGTCAGAAACATTCCTAAAACTCCCCTAAATAGCCAAAAAAATACGAGTTGAAAAATTGTACAGTACAGTACTTAAATGTACAGTACTGTATATCTGTACTCTAAAAGACTAAAACTTTTATCTCTTGTGCAAAATATATGATGTCTACTATATTAAAATTATTCGCTGTCTTGCAAGGATTCCAGCAATGCAATTTATATTTTGCTAACTTTAGATTGTGCCATTTTATGTCAAGTTTAGTCACTTTTATTGTCCTCCAGAACCTAACCCTATTTTCCTCATTGATTACTTGTAATTATACAGTTAACCCTCACTTTACGCGGTTAATGTAACCCGGAGAGTCCCGCGTAAAGTGAGAAACGCGTAAAGTGAATAACATAACATATGGGATTAATTGAAATGGAGTCCGGGCCGATCCCCAAACTCCACTTTTTGACGACACACAACTATGTTGTAGTAAAAATTTTATCTTAACTTTATGATAGTATGAAAAAACAAGTAATATAGAAGAGGTTAGGTTAGGAAAAATAAAGGTTAACATAGGAAAAATAAAGGTTAGGTTAGAAAAACTAAAACTTAGGTGGAACACTTACGGTAGTAGAAGAGATGGGTCGGCATACGGGGATGGAGGCTGGTTCCGAGGCAGAGGGCAGATTACTGGCCCTCAGGTGAATCACCATTACTCGGTGAATCACCAACACTGTCACTTACAGTTGTCAGGGCTTCCCTGACAAATCCCTCAAAGTCATCTTCACTGTCACTATCACTGGCTTGGGGTGGCTGTGGTGGGTTGCGGGCGAAGAACTCGGTTATGCTTTTTTGATGGCTGGTGTTTATGTTGTCGTGATACACCGTGATGTACGGCTCCATAGCCTGCACCAGCCGGGTATGGAAGACTTCATAGCAGTCATCGTCATTGTCGCAGGAAAGGAAGGACTTCATCTTCTCTGCACAATCCATGGCACCCTAAACATCACTATGAGTTAAACTGTGTTCTTCGGAGAATGACGCACCTTCTTCCTCCTCTTCACTAACGTGATCTTCTTCCAACATCTCGTCGGCAGTCACTTCAGGATCTCTGATCACCTCCAGAGTGTCGTCGTTGGTGGTCTCGGAGAAGCCTGGAACTGTAACAGTCTGCGCAGCTTCTCTGGCAAGGTCCACTGCTACTGCAACATTCTGAACCTCACCAGTCACAGATTGACTCCTCCTCTCACCTGGTATTCCATGCAACACATGTCTCCATGCGTGACGAATTGTAGCAATAGACAGCTGATCCCATGACTCCACCAAGAAGTCCACAGCTTTCTTGATGTTAAATACTCTCCAGAATTGTTTGAACAGTATTTTTTGCTGTTCCAACTGTTGATCCTCATCTTCTTCGCTCTTGCTATCGGTGGTGGTGTCACTCAGGTTACGCAACTCTTCCCTGGTGTTGGTGTAGTCTTTCAGGAGCTGGAATTTTTTTGTTGAGAATGCAGCTTTTACATTACAGATTAACTCTTGGTCCATGGGCTGTAATATAGACGTAGTGTTGGGAGGAAGGAAGACCACTTTTACGTTGGGGTGACGATCTAACAGTAGGGGCGAGTGTCCTGGTGCGTTGTCCAGCAGCAACAAAATATTGAATGGCACATTCTGTCGCTCACAGAATTTCTTTACATCGGGAACAAAACAGTCATCAAACCAGGAGAGGGACAGTGTAGAGAACATCCACGCCTTACGTGCGGTCAGCCAGTGGACATTTAGCTTGGTCATGTCCATGGTTTTGTAGGCGTGCGGCTAGCGTGCTGTGTGGATCACCAATAACTTGAGCTTACAGGTACCGGAGGCATTGGTGGTAAACAGGACGGTGATGCGTTCCTTCTGCATTTTCCGGCCCCGAATCCTGCTGGCATTCTTTACAACGAAGGACTTGGAAGGTAGCTTTTTCCAGAAAAGACCAGATTCGTCCATGTTAAACACCTGGTCGTCACTGTACTGTCCTTCCTCCATAATCTCACGTAAAAACGGAGGAAATTCCCTAGCCGCAGCACGGTCAGCACTCGCTTCTTCACCACCAACGTTTATATTGGTGATCTTGTTCCTGATCTTAAACCTCTGCAACCACCCAGAGGAAGCATTAAAGGGTTTGGGCTCTGTAATTCCCATCTTTCGTGCCACTGCGATGTACAGTTCACGTGCGTAGTCCTTAACAGAGCGCGTGTCGACCGCCATGTTCCGTCGCGCCTGACGCACCAAGTACCTCACAAGTAATTTTTCTGTCTTGAGAAGCACCTGGTTGTGTAAATACTTGATCATAGAAGCACCTGTAGACTTTGTGATCTTCATATGCTCCTTTATCTTGGCTGCATCCTTCTTTATTGTTCGAATCGTAGATTCATTCACACCATGCTGGCGCGCCAAATCAACCTGCTTTGTTCCTTTCTCCAACTCTTGGATGATAGTATACTTCACCTCGTAGCTTAAGGAACGTCGTGTCTTCTTTGGCTTAGTGCCGCTGGGTCCAGGTAAGGAAAGGTTTCTCTCTGGGGGTGGTGGTCCGGCGGAAGCCATTTTACGGAACAATGGATGCGCGTTTACACGGTATGGCCTTGAGGATTGAAACTGCCGCGGCTAGGTCAAGCGTCGTCTTTCCTCCCTCCCTCCCTCCCCCGGGTGGACACGTCATAATACTTTAAACCAATTACAGCTAGCAGCAGAGGGGGGTAGGGATGCATGGCCAATCACAGTCCAATATGTCATATGACGTCAGTGATAACGCAACAAAGACACACACTGCGCAACCTTACCGCGCTGCTTGCCCAAGCGGAGGGAGGAGGAGGGAGAGGCGAGGAGCACAGGCAGGCAGGTGGGCGGGTGGTGGAGGCGAATCTAAAAATAGAGTCGCGCCGGACACTCTCCGCGTAATGGGGTTCACGTACCGCGTAATGTGAGCACGTGAGGTTCTGGCAAGGCACCGTGTAAACGTGGAAACGCGGAATGCGGGACCGCGTAAAGTGAGGGTTAACTATATATTGGTATTTAGTAAATAGCAAACACCCTTGGACCCTATCTTGCGATATATCCCAACCCTACTGTAATTGGAAATTACCACTTTTGAGGTTCAATAGCTTGATTCTGACATGGCATTTAAAACTTACAACCATCAGGTAATTAGTAGTTGACAACTTATAGAATAACATTAATGGTGATGGCTGAACTCTACTTCCCATAGGATCTTCCCAATACTGTATTTTATATTCCAATATTTAGAAGTCTTCTGGTCAGATCAAGAGCATGCATTCTCTTAATTTAATCTCTTGCCCTTGAAAAAACATGGAGAGACAATAAGAATTTTTGGGATACAGTATTCGTGTTGGATCATCGTCATCTATAAGTCCAAACACATTGCTTTCCGTGCCTGTGGGCAGTATGCCATTAAGAGCTGGCTAGTACTATCTGAGCAAAACAATTCTTTGGGAAATGAACAACAATATAAAATGCTTACGAATGAACAGGCACAAAATTAAAATATGACCTTGAATTGTGGGGGACATAATTTAAAAGTGGGCAATATGCAAATGTTTGCAGAAAAATGAAAAGGATACAGTGGAACATTTGGGGATTCAGTGAAGTAAGATTGACAGGTTCAAATAGCAAATAAGACTCTCGCTAAGATTTAGAACCTTGTCTGCCACGCCCCAGGTGGGAGAGGTAGCACTCCCCTCTCACAGCAGTGCTACATGGCCTCTGATGCCTAGCACGGTGGATTAATTTCCATTTTTCCCTGTAATTAGGGAAGGCGAAGGCGACATAGATATTGTAACAAGCATTGCAGAAAATGTGAATATTTTGGGGCATTATCATGTGTGGTGTTAATATGGTTAGTGAGAGGTTCTGTTCTGGTGACAGTGGTTGCACAAAGCAACCAGAATGAGTGAATCATGGTATTAAGCAACAGGTTAACTTATTTTATGCTTCTAAATTATAAAAAATCCAGTCTTGCTAGCCGAACATCTCTAGCCCCCCCCCCCCCCCCCGTCATCATCTCACACCGGCCTCCGGTCCCCCACTCCACGTCATGAGCGAATGCTTTGGACGTGGGTTCATACTCCCGTGGTTCACAACTCTCAGAGACGAGGATTGACAACGCTGACTGTAGCAGATGGAAGTGGGGGAGGCTGTACATGTTTTAACTAAATTACAAAAGAAATGGTGGTGGTACTGGGTGATGTAAATATTGTAATATACTGTATTGTGAAATAGTAAGTTTAAAATGCTATGTTCTAAAGTTGAATAGTCACCACCTCTTTGAAAAACATTGATATCTGAAATGCAAAATCTTGCAGTACTGTATGAACAACTCTAGAGGCCAATGAAAAAAAATTTCAGCTTATATCTCTTTCATGAGTAGATAAACTGAAGCTGCTACTTCTGCTAGAAGCAAGTTGAAATTAAAACCCTGCTTGCTCTATAACATACAGTATTCCATTACAGTGGTCCCTCGGTTAACGAGATTTCGGTTAACGAGTTACCTT
Organism: Homarus gammarus; assembly: GCA_958450375.1. Lineage (NCBI taxonomy): Eukaryota > Metazoa > Arthropoda > Malacostraca > Decapoda > Nephropidae > Homarus > Homarus gammarus. The sequence continues at coordinate 2,637,566 of CAUDMG010003165.1, read as the reverse complement.
CCATAAGATTCTTAACTTCGGTTAACGAGCAATCCCTCAATTAACGAGTTTCTTACGAGCTGACCTGAACATGTTTTCGCTTGCATTTGGCAGTCCACCAGCTGTAGTATTAGTCCGCCATTACAGTAATCGGTTCTAGGATTTAAATTCCTTACCATTTTAGTAAATATCAAGAAGTTTATACTATTCAATAATTTTAAGTTTAATATTAAATTTTTTTGAAATTTTAACAATTATTGAACATGCCATCCAGCCTGCCAACACACCATACAGGCGTCAGTCTTTGTGTCTTTTCAGTGGAGGTAACATCTTGCTTGAGACTCTCTTCAACTAAATGCTTTTTTTCTGTGTTTGCAAGCAAATTATTGGTCATTTTGAAATTTATTTTACATATTGACAATATATAATGCAGTGCAGTGTTGATTTAAAGAACATAATCTTGAATTACACCAAGAGAACTAAAATTTTATGGGTGAAATGGCGCCATGGGGTGACTTCTCTTCCACCCCAATGCCTTCTCTTCTCCTCCAACCCCATTCTAATTCCCATCATCAGCATCATCATCCAGAAGCCTTCTACATACACACCTCAAAGTAAGTGTACTTTTCTACCTTTTTTGTTGAATTTAGGTAATTTTCGGTGAGCTGGAACCAATTACCCCAAAACCCATTGAAACAATGGTTTCGGTTAACGAGTTTTTCGGTTAACGAGCAACCTTCTAGAACGGATTGTGCTCGTTAACCGAGGGACCACTGTATCCATACTCTTTCTCTCTCTTATTTCTGTACTCTTTACAAACCTACTTACACTTTATGATTCTGAAAACATATAGAATTAAAGACTACTCTATATCAGGGGTGTGAAGCCATCTACCAAAATCAGCTATTTTTTGCTCAAAAAGAATATAATGAAGAAACTCTTTCAGGATTAACTCTGTTTCCGTTTGAATCTTCCACACATCATTGCAAAACCAAAGTATAGCAGTCACCCCTATCCGTTTTTTTATCATTTCATTTGACTCTCACACTACTCGCACAACACTACCAGCCACCGATCCTCCCTCATCTTCAGTTACGGTATGTTAAGATTTATCTCAAACTGTGTGTTTTAGTCTAGATTTCTTCTCTTTTAATGACTTTTTAATTAAATTTGCTTATAACTATGGTGTGATGTAGATTTTACATTCACAAATATAAGAGGGAGGGGTGAGGACTTCGCAAAAAGCAAAAGGGGGCATCATGGTAAAAAGTTTGGGAACTACTGCTCTATATCAATAATAAAACTGCTCAAGAAGTCTGCAGGACAATATGAAAATACAAAATTCTCTTACCCTTATCCCTTGCCATCTTGCTAACTTTTCTTCTCCCTAAATTTTGCTTCACCTGACTCCCGGATGGCTCTTTGGGTGCATCACCTATTGGCCTTTTTGATGTAATATGCAAATCAGTACCTGACTTTGTGGGAGCTTTGTGCGAGTCAGTGACAGATTTCATTGTTTTCCCATTAGGCAGTTCAACTTCTGCAGCACTGTCAGCCAGTGAATGCCAGGCAGAAGTGAAGTCACTCTTCTCTTTGTGTGACTCTGTAGTAGTTGAGGCTGTACTGTCAAAATCAGAATAACCACTTTCTTCTGTTTCCTTGTCTCCATTTTTTTCTGTCTGGGAAGTGGAACTATCTACAGATCTGAAAGGGATAGTAACAAGGGATTGTATACCATACTGTATAGTATACAGTATAAGGCTTTAAGCAACAAAATTATTATAAAAAAAAATATATATATATATATATATATATATATATATATATATATATATATATATATATATATATATATATATGCGAATTACACGAAAGAGCTTGGGAACAGTCATGCGCCGGTTAACGTCCGATCGCATATACGTCCGTGCCCCCCCCCCCAATAAAAAAAATCTGTGACGCCTGCTGGACCACCACTCCACGACCCCCTGACGGAGACACGATGATCATCCCCATACTGGTCAGATATTATGTGTTAAAGGAATATGCTTCCTTCCTTAGGCTTTTTTTGCCTATAGGTGTAATGTTAACCTACATCTATTGAGGATAAAATCTTTCACCTACAAATTGACAATAACACATTTGCTGTAATCAGACATATCTAGTTGCCTCAACAATTGCACCCCCAGTTGCATTTGGGGTTGCAATTTCAAATTCTGTGGCATTACTAAGACTATTGAAGTCTCTGGTGCACTCTAAGATTAAGAGAGAAAACGGAAGACTCAGACGTCCTGATGTGAGAGAAAACGGACTTGTATGACGTGGGACCAAATAAAAAAAGCATAGCTACATGTTTTGTGTAATAAACCTAGCCATGCCTATGTGTGTTTATGATATTTACCATAACATTATATACAGTGTATATATACATATACACATTATACAGGTAGTCCCCGACTTACGACTGCTTGGACTTACGACCGTCGGGACTTACGACCGCCGCAGTTGTGACCATTATTTATTTCAAAATAACACATGCATTTTCTATACCAAAACGTTTCCAGTTAATGTAGTCTCCATGTATAATTAGAAAATTATAGGGGCCCCATGTGCATTCAGCTGACTACATTAAAGGTAAGTGCTCAGTCACACTGTATCCATTCCTCATTATTTACTACTTTCACTGTACTGTATCCATTCCTCATTATTTATTACTTTTACTGGACTGTATTTAATTGTAATTTTTTTATTTAAAAAAAAATTGATTTTTTTTCTTTTTTTATCTATGTCGGACTTACGACCTGGATTTGGGTCCCTAACCCCGTCGTAAGTCGGGGAGCACATATATATATATATATATATATATAATATATATATATATATATATATATATATATATATATACAGTATTACCCCGCTTTACATGGTTTCACTTTCCGCGATTTCTCATTTACGCGGTACCTTGCCAGAATCGGACTTTCACTTTCCGCAGTGCATCTACTCATATACGCTTGAGGTATAACTTTTTTTTTTTATTTAGCTCATAAAATTCATACAAATTACCCGGCCAGAATATAATTTACATTGCTGGAATTCTTACAATATGATGATCATTTTGAATATAAACATCATGGACTTTGCATTAGACATACAAATTTTAGATCTAATGTAATAATTTGGTTTACACAAAGCAAGTATTTTATCTTTTGTGCAAAATATATGAAGTTTACATTCAAAATATTCCCTGACCTGCAAGGAATCCAGAAATGTCAATTACTGTATATTATCCTAACTTTAGTCTGAGTTATTATTTATTACTAAAAATGTAAATTACTATTTTCTCCCAAAGCTTCTCTGGTAGGGAGGGAAGGTGGGGGGTGGGGGGGAGGGAGGGAGAGACCGACCCAGCTAGGGTGGAGTATTTTGATTGACAGATAGTGTCCTTGAAGAATATTTCTTTGTTTATTTAATGAAGATATATGTTTTAGCTCATAAAATTCATACAAATTACCCGGCCAGAATATAATTTACATTGCTGGAATTCTTACAATATGACGATCATTTTGAATATAAACATCATGGATTTTGCATAAGACATACAAATTTTAGATCTAATGTAATAATTTGGTTTACACAAATCAAACATTTTATCTTTTGTGCAAAATACATGACGTTTACATTCAAAATATTTCCTGATCTGCATGGAATCCAGAAATGTCAATTATATTATCCTAACTTTAGTCTGAGGTATTATTTATTACTAAAAGTTAAAATCTAGTTTTTCACCCAACATTTCTCTGGTAGGGAGGGAAGGTGGGGGTGGGGGGTAGGGTTGGGACCGACCGACCATCTGGCGTGGTTGGAAGAGGGGTGAGGCAAGTTGGGGTACTTAGATTGACAGATAGTGTCGTGAAGAATATTTTTTTTTTATTAACTGAAGATATTTGTTTTAGCTCATAAAATTCATACAAATTACTGGACCAGAATATAATTTACATTGCTGGAATTCTTACAATATGATGATCATTTTGAATATAAACATCATGGATTTTGCATTACACATACAAATTTTAGATCTAATGTAATAATTTGGTTTACACAAAGCAAGTATTTTATCTTTTGTGCCAAGTATATGAAGTTTACATTCAAAATATTCCCTGACCTGCAAGGAATCCAGAAATGTCAATTATATTATCTTAACTTTAGTCTGAGGTATTATTTATTACTAAACGGTAAAATCTAGTGTTTCACCCAATCATTTCTCAGAGAGGTAGGAGCCAGTGAGCTGGGAAGAGGGGGGGGGGGGGATTTGAGTCCATTATTTGAATGGACATTAACCTGGGACTGTATTTCTCTTAAATATTAATTGTGTGAGCATACCATCATAATATTTAGATGTTATTTTTACTACAACATAGGTATTGTGTCGGAAAAAGTGGAGTTTGGGGGTCGGGCCAGTCTCTATTGGAATTAATCCCATATGTTCTGTTGTTCACTTTACGCGTTTTCCACTTTCCGCGGTACCCTGTGGGTTCAATTGACTGCGTAAATCGGGGTACTACTGTATATATATATATATACATATATATATATATATATATATATATATATATATATAATATATATATATATATATATATATACAGTTCGTCCCCGAATTACGTACATCCGAATTACGTACAAACGGCCGATACGTACATCGTTTCTGAAGTCTTTAATTGCAAAAATATTGTCTTAAAAGGGCGAGCAATTTTTAAATTTGGCGGGCGAGCCAGCCGCACCGCGCCGCCACTATCACTGACCATGCAGACGACACGCTAGACGCACCAAAACAACAAGTGTGGTCATTGTGCATACAGTACTTCTCCTGTGAATTTCTGCCCTATTTTGTACACTTTACTCTGTGTGCAATGACTGGTGTAAAGCGTAAGAGTGGTGAAGCCAGTGGGAGTGCTACGAAACGTCAAGCAATCTCACTAGAGGTAAAAATGGACATAATAAAACTGCTTGAAAGTGGTGAAAAGTTGACCAATGTTGCCCGCAAATTTAACCTGAGTCGGTCAACTGTTAATACAATTGATAAGGGCAAAGAAAAGATCAAGGAACATGTGAAATCTGCAGTGCCAATGCAATCTACGATTATAACTAAAAGAAGAGGGAAGGTTCTGGAAGAAATGGAAAAATATCTTGCGCTGTGGATCGAGGACTGCACACAAAAACGTAAGCCTCTGTGTCTCAGTATGATTCAGGAGAAAGCCCTAAGTCTTTTCAACGACCTAAAGAAAGATCACCCTGATGATACTGTGACATTCAATGCTAGCAATGGGTGGTTTAACCGATTCAAGGTGCGAAATAAGCTGCATAATGTTCGAGTGACTGGTGAGGCGGCGAGTGCTGATTGGAAAACAGCACAGGATTTTCCAAAGAAACTCGCGGAAATTATCGAGTTACGTACATTTCGAGTTAAGTACAACCTTTTGGTCCCCATTATGTACGTAACTTGGGGACTTACTATGTGTATGTGTGTGTATATATATATATATATATATATATATATATATATATATATATATATATATATATATATATATATACCTCGCTAGTCTTGTAACTAACACTCCTTTGTATGAACCCCAGTACTTTATTAACTTTGTTTTGAGCAAATACACATTGTTTACTTGGCATAAGATTCCTACTTATCATCACTCCTAAATTTCTCTCGCAGTCGGATTTCTCAATAATATCGTTGTTCATCTGGTATCTGGTTTCCCTGTTTACATTATAGTGGATTCCTCCCCTACAAACGCTGTTTGTCGCTGAGTAGCCGACCCCGCGAATTCCCCAGTGTATGCCTCGTGGTCTAGGTTAACCAGCGCCGCCTTACATGACAAAGGTCAACTATTAAGCCACGCTTACCTCCGCTATATAAGACCTGACCTCGTGGTGACCTACCTCTCTCTTTTCTACCTACACCAACCAGCAAGCAACACCTCCTCCTCCTCCTCCACTCCTGCCTGGCGGCCCTCGCTCCCGCCAGCGAGCATGGCGACCCACAAGCTTGTCCTTCTGAGCACCCTCACCAACCAGCTCTCTCTACATCAACATCACGCTTGTAACCATGCTGCCTTCCCAGCACCAAGCTGCACTGTACATCCAATACAATATGTATACAGAGAGCATATTGTGAGTTTCCTTTCTCCATCCCATCCAGTGTGTGGACCCAAATAACCCATATCCCACAACATCTCCTATACTGAGTACTTTACATTTGTCCACATTGAATTTCATCTGCCATTTTTCAGACCATTCAAAAATTTTTTAGATCTTCCTGTAGTTTTGCGGAGTCCTCGTCAGATTTAATTACACATCCAATTTTAGTGTCATCAGCAAATTTACTTATGTTGCTGTCTACGCCAATATCTATGTCATTTATGTGTGTGTATAATAAATACTAATGGTCCATGTACTGAGCCTTGCAGAACTCCACTAGTGACATTGCTCCAATGGGATTTAGTGTCGTTAATGCTCACTCGCTGTTTTCTGTCCTGTAACCACGCCCTAATCCAATTTAGAATATCACCTTTAATGCCATTAGCCTCCACTTTTCTTATTAGTCTTTCGTGGGGGACTCTGTCGAAGGCTTTGCTAAAGTCGAGATATACCACATCATAATTGTGCCCCTTGTCCACTGATTCAAAAACTGATGAAAAGAATGTTAATAGATTAGTTAGACATGAATGCCTGCTTGTGAAGCCATGTTATAAAGAAAATATTGTACTGTACTGTATACAGTACAGGGGGTCCCCGGGTTCCGAACGGGTTCCATTCCTGAGGACGGAACACATGCTATGTGCATACCATACTTACAGAATAATGTTTAAAATCCCACTATCATAGCATAAGTCCTTATATACATCCAAAATTACTTAATTTAAGACAAAAGAATAAATAGAATGACAAAATACAGTACAGGTGTTCCTCTAGTTGCGAACGAGTTACATTCCTGAGGCTTGTTTGTAAGTCCAACTTTACTCTTGTATATACCAAACATATTGTAAAAAATGATAAGATTATGGATATTTAGTACAGCTATACCCTTTAATACAGCCTTAAAACCTGGCTCACTCTTCTCCTCTTAGGTAATGTTTGTTCTATCTGGAATTTTCTTCAAAATAATCCAGTCTCATTCACATTAAACACCTGTACTGGCAGGTAACCCCATTCAGTGATGGTATTTGTATCTCTGAAAGTTTGTAAGTTGAATGTTCTTAAGTGGAGGAGCACCTGTACAGGTATAGGGTATATGAAATTAAAAAATAAGTCAACAGGTAAATAAAATACTATAAATTTCAAGTTTAACCACATTTATATCGGCGGGTGTTCATAAGTCAGGGACCCCTTGTACAGTACAGCATTTTATAGTTTTAAAGTACAGCATACTCTTGATTTAACAGAATCCGATATAACGAACTCTCAATTTAGTGGAAGGAATTTTTTCCGTAATTTTTGCTCGATTTAGTGAACTCGTTCGCTAAATCGAGATTAATTCCTAATACACTAACACCTACAGAGACACTTCAGACATATGATACAGTAAAACTTACTTCAGCCTATGGCAAATGTACTAAATGTATAAAAACGATAATTAATAATATAAAAACACCATATGAGTTTCACCCTCCCTTTCAGCAGGTACTATTCAGGAAACTGTTACCAGTAACATATAAAACTACACAGGAAAAGGGAAACACTGGAGCACCCTTAGCTTTCATCTTTATTCAAGATATCCTTGCTTAATAAATACTACATTCTATAGCAACACAGGTCACTCCTTTACCCTCCCCCATGTTTCTAGCCCTACAACACCCCTACCTTCATCATCCCTACCCCTTCCCACACCAGTGCCTGTCATCACCTTGCCTCCCTCTCCCCATCACTCATGAATGGTTCGGACTGCCGAGATGGACTTGGGGTTCACACCTTACGGAGGGTGGATTGACAACATTGAGTGTAATGCACGGAATTGTCCCCAACTTACATTATACATAAGCTTAAAGTAATTTTATTTGATATAAACTGCAGTATTAATTATTTTTCCATTTACAGTATTCACAATTTCTCACGGGTGTTTCTAATCTACTGATGATGTAAATATTACTGTCATTGTACTCCATATACTCTATGTGACTTATTTGTTAAGGAATGGAGATTTTAATCATAACATGTTTCACTTATGTATCTTCTGTAGAGTTGTATAGAATAACAAAGGAAGTACTGTATGGCATACCCAGTCATATTGTTTATTATCCCACTCTCTCTTTGACTCAAGTTTCTCATAACTTCACTTCCTTTATCTGATTCTACTAATTTATAAATCTGTCAATAAGTACAGTATACATTTCCGTCAACATATTGCCTGAAATATGTATTCATCGTCATAATAGTGTATTTCCTAACCACACATATTGGGTGGTGTATGACAAGTTGTGGCTCATTGGCCTCAAATCATAAAGGAAGGGTCAGATACTGATTCGAATTGCTACTGTTTTGAAGCAACATCTTACATATTCCAAACATAATACTTGGTAGATGCCTTACTCTTGACCATTTAGTTTTGTTTATGAAAAGGCTGTCAGAAAATTGACAGCAAACATTTGATCAACTTCACATCGATGGTGTGGAAGAGTTCATCTTTTTTAACATACAGTGGTCCCTCGATTAACAAGCACAATTGGTTCCACAGAGTCATTCGTTAACCGAATCTATTATTTCAATGGGATATTGGGTAATTGGTTCCAACTCACAGAAAAAGTATACATACCGGTAATAGAATTAACAAAACATTAAATATAAACTAAATACACTATTGTACAATAATAAATAAAAAACAATAGAATACTGTATTTTACCTTACTTTGAGGTGTGTATGTCGTATTCCTGGCAGTTTTGTTTACATATCAAAGAGCTGATTGTAGAGGCAGTCAATGATGACATGCCATATTCTTTACAGAGTGCATTGGTTCTAATACCTTCTTCATGTTTCATAATAATTTCTGCACTGTATATTATCAATATGTGAACTAAATTTCAGAATGACCAATAATTTTATTGTAAAAATGCAAAATTATTCAAGAGACCAAACTCGATGTTCACTCCACTGTAAACAAAGTTAAACTGAGAAGCGTTGGTGGGTGATTCAATCAGCTGATTGGCACACAAAAACTGTTCCCTGTACTGTCTATATTAGCAATATGTTAACTAAATTTTTGAATGACTAATAATTTCAATATAAAAAATCCAAAAATATTAAAAAGCACGACCTTCTTGATATTTACTCCAATGGAAACGAATGTAAATATAGAACCGATTACTGTATTGGCGGAATAGCCAATCAGCTGATCAGCTGATGCGCACAACAAAACGTGTTTCTCCTAAGGCTTTCGTTAATCAAAGTTTTGTTCGTTAATCGAGGGACCACTGTACTCATATATCTGGCACCACCAGTGTGCAGACGTAATGAGCACGGCTGATGTGTGATAACCGTGAAAAGAACATACTTTATGGTATAGATAGGTCATCTTTTACACAGATGTTATTTAAACTGGCATTCTCTATTGGAGTACAATTTTAGATTTATTTTTTACAGTCATGTTATATTCTTTGACCTAATTATAACAAATGCCAACCTATATGACCTATAGCAAACCTATCCACCAATCATGTCCATCGTTACAGGACCAATACTCATTCATTCATAAATAGTGATACTACTAGTGTGATGTTGCCATTTGGTGACAGAGGTTACCACAGAGGGGTATAGGAACACATTTCTGCAACTATACATATACTGTACAGTAGTGTTTGTGTAAATAAATACAGCTCTTGTGTATGTCCGTGATAGATGTGTGCTTAGACTCTCAGTATTAAATTACAGTAGTTGTGCACTATTTATCATCACAGGTAAACCTCGAGATATGATATTCCACTTTAATGATGGCTATAAATTAAGACCATCTCGCTATATACGAGCAAAACAACTTGCTTTAACAATATCTATCGAATAGCCATTGATTTCCAATGGTTGGCTTTTTTTTATCTCTATTGCAAACTACGGGTTGTATATGTACTCAGATTAATCGCTGCCTTGCAAGGATTCCAGCAATGCTAGTTATTTTTTTCTACATCAAGTCAGTCACATTTTGTAAGGAAACAATACTTAACCCTATGCACGACACATCTTTACCTTCACTTGTAAGCCTATCCACGCGCCGCCACATGGCCAACCGATGCACTACAGCCGTGTTTGGTTCTTTGTCGACCATAAACCCGCCATCGTATGGCTCTATGATTATTGACCAGCATCATAGATTGTACTGTACTTATCTTGAACTGTGTTATGGTGACTGTGAAGTAATATTTTCTGTGTTTTTGTGACTAAGGTGCATCGACTCTGCTGTTTTGTAAATGAGAGCAGTGTCGGCCACTATCATTGTTTTGTTATCACCGTTCGCTCCGTCTTTGTGACAAGTGCTTTTGCTCTGTTTTTGTGAATGTGAAGTGAGCAGTGTAACTTTGAAAATATCTGGGAAGACCAAGGCATCCAAGACAACCGGGTCTTTGAGGTAAAGCTTGACATTATTAAGCAGCATGAGACTCCCCAGAAGCTGTGTGGGAGTCAGAGTGACATATCCACTCCACATACAAGAGTTCCCCTTAGCCTTGAAGGAGACATGTGATGATGACCAGGCTTATTCTTAATGATGTGGTGAGTGTTGAAGGTTCCAAGTGTTCCCTGAAGAAGGCAGTGATGGGTAGGGAAACACCGGGTAACACTGAAGTCCATTTATTTATGGATAAGAGACTTACAAGTGGTAACTAGTGTGTGTCATGCACGGCTCACAGTCAGACTGAGACTGCCCTGCCATATGGCAGGCAGCCTCAGGGCAATGTTGCCACATAACTCGTGCAGTGTTGCCACGTAATTTTATACATAGATGCTACTCGGCACAGTAGCTTAGATACATAACCTACATCTCCCTCCCCCCCCTCACGCTCATAGTCTTTGTCTTGAGCGGACTTCTTAGTCCTAAGTCGCTCCGAGCGTCGAGGTGCACTGTGGGGCGGATCCTCGTGAGGTGTAGGGGACTCGTCCTCGGTCAGGGGGCCAGCAGCAAGGGGAGGGACTGGCCGGAGGAAGCGGCGGTTCCTCCACCAGACACGGCTGCTTGGCATCCTGACCTTGTAGTCCCGCGACCGGCCGACGCCCATCACTATGCCCACCTTGTCCCAATGTGTCGTCGTCGGGTCCTGGACGCGGACAAGGGCACCAATCTCCAATGGCTGAAGAGGGCGGGCACGGTCGTCATACCGAGCCTTGGTGTCCTGGGCACGTGAAGCGGCGCGGCGGTCGCAGCTCTCGGCTCTGATCTGCCACTCCTTCGCAAAGGCCTTGGTGTGTGCAGGAACGCAAGAGCGGAGAGGGTGACCATACAGGATCTGGGCAGGGGAGCGCCCTGTGTGGGTAGGAGTATTACGTAACTCCAGGAGTCCTTTGTCAAAAGCCTCACAGTCTATGTTGCCTGAAGGGGCCACCTTGAGGATGAGGTGCTTAACTGTCTTGACCGCAGCCTCAGTATGGCTGTTTGACTGTGGGTAGTGGGGTGTTGACACGATGTGGCGGACTCCCCAACGCTCCAGGAATCCTGTGAAGTCCCGGCTGGTGAACTGTGGCCCACCGTCCGTCCGCAGACGTCCAGGTCACGAAAGAGGTGCCGGAAGTGGCGAATGGTGGCTGCGGACGTCGTGTCCGAGCCACAGATTACCACCACAGGCCAGCCAGAGTCGGTCGGCGACAACTAGGAAATGTTTCCCAGCTGTGCTGAAGAAATCAGCCGACACGGACTCGAAGGGCCTGGTGGGTTCGTCGTCGCACAAGAGGGGCTCCTGCTGTTGACTGGGCTGCATGATCTGGCACGGCTCACAGGCACGGACCGTATTGACGATATCCGCGTCAATGCCGGGCCAGTACACAGCCTGCCTTGCGCGGCGCTTGGTGGCCTCTGCTCCACGATGCCTGTCGTGTAAGCGGGCCAGAACGCGACGACAGAGAGCTGCAGGGACGACCACACGGGCACCGTACAGGACGAGGTCCCCATCTGCGTAGAAGTCCTCACGTATCTTCCAATACGGGCGTAGGGCGTTGTGGAGGTCAAAACGGTCGCGAGGGAACCCAGTCCTCACACTCTCCAAGAGCTGAGTGTAGGAGGGGTCGTCGCGTGCCGCGGTCCGTAGTTCCTCAAGGGCCAGATCGCTGTCGGGTGGCGACACTGAGGCCTGGGTGTTGGCGAGGGACTGTACGGCCTGCAAGGTGACGATGTTGCTGACGGAGAAACCGGCCTCGGTGCTGAGCATCTCGTCTTCAGGTGTAGGGTGGCTGACTGGGGAGCGGGAGAGGGCATCCGGGATGCACAACTCCTTACCTGCGCGCCAAGCCGCGGTGAAGACAAAGGCCAAAATCTTCTCCTTCAGGCGCTGGAGGCGGGGATTCTCGATGGTGTCCAGCGAATAGTGATTAAGAATGGGGACCAAGGGCCTGTGGTCTGTGATGAGGTCGAAGTGCTGTAGGCCAATCAAGTAAAATTTGCACTTCGATAAGGCCCATACCACTGCCAGCAGCTCCAGCTCGATGGTAGCGTAGCGAGACTCAGCATCGGTGAGGAAGCGAGAGCCACACTGTATGAGCCGGTACTTTCCTCCACCGTGATCCTGGAGAAGGGCGTAACCAACCCCGTACAGGCACGAGGCGTCTGTCTGGAGGACGGTGGGGAGCGCTGGGTCGAAAGTAGCAAGGATAGGTGGACTTGACAGGGCCTCCTTCACCTTTTGAAAGGCGAGGTCGTGGTCAGGGGTCCACGTGAGAGTCCTCTTGGGGCTCATCAGGGGGCGGAGAGACCCGGCAGCGGCGGAGACGTCAGGAGAAAATTCTGCCAGCTGGTTCACCAGGCCCATGAAAGACCTGAGATCCGTAAGGTTGGCAGGTTTTGCAAAGTCCGTTATGGCGCAAACTTTCTCCGGGTCTGCAGCAATGCCATCCCTTGAGAGTCGGTAGCCACAGAAGGACACTGCAGGTGCGGCCAAGACGAATTTCTCGGCATTCAGAGTGATGCCGTGCATCCTACACCTGGTCAGTACCTCGTCGATGTGGCGAAGGTGCGTCAGGTAGTCCTCATCATAGAGGAGGACGTCATCCACTACCTTCACGCAGTTGGTCACGCCTTGAAGTGCCATGTCACCACGGAGACAGAAGGCGTCCCCTGTAGCAGCGAATCCCATAGGGCCACGGCAGTAGCGGAAGCGTCCGTAAGGCGTGATGAAAGTGGTCAGTGGCTGATCCTCCTTCTTCAGTGGGATCTGCCAGTAACCACAGAGGGCGTCCATCGTCGAGAAGTGCCGTACCTTCGGATCCACACTCCGTATAGCTGCAAAAGGTGTGGGTGAAGGGTGGGCGGGACGGGACACCTGGCTGTTAAGCTTGGACAAGTCGGTAGTAATTCGCACACCACCGTTAGTCTTAGCCACAGCGACTAGAGGGTGGCACCAAGGGGATGGGTCGTCACCAACGGGTACGATGACACCCTGGGCCACCATGGAATCCAGTTCCTTCTTGACTGAATCCCTGAAGGCGAGAGGGATCAACTGGGGAGTGTGTATGGCAAACGGCTGTGCATCTTCCCGCAGGTGTATCCTCATAGGTGGACCCGCCATAGCCTTCAGTGGCGCGGTCCGTAGGGCCTCCTTCGTCACCAGCACATCCGAGTACTCCTTCAGGAAGTAGGCCCTTGCGGCTGAAGGAGACGTCTCGCTGTGAAGAGGAAGCAGCCGTGACTTGGGTGGAGGCGGGGCGGGAGTGGACGCAGGTTCTGGGCCGCTCTGTGCGGCAGCGCCAGGCGTGTCGCTCGGTGATTCACGTACCCTGCTGGCGGTGTACCGAGCAGCTGGGATCTGCTCAGGAAAGTATCTGGGCACCACGCCTAACTCCTTGCAGTGCTCCCACGACAACAAGGGTGTAGCGAGAGTAGGCTGCACGTCGATCCATCCGTGACACGACCTGTCGCCATAAGTGATCTCCACTTGAAAGGAGCCCACAGCATCTGGCATCTGGGAACCGTCAGCATTGTAGTACTGCAGCTGCGGCGGTGGTCCCAGGTCGCGTTTGGTGAGGCCCAGTTTCTGGAGGTGCTTCAGGCCTATCACCGTAGTATCAGCGCCGGTGTCCGGTATCACCTCGATGTGACCCGACACGTCACTGTGTGTGACGGCGACGCGGATGGTAGGGGAACGGGTAGCCCTGGGGCGTGTGGTCGAGTCCACCCTTCTGATGTGACTCAGCTGCTGCTTGGGGCTGCGTGGGCCATCTGAGGGGGGCTGCGTGCGAACCACCCCAAGGGAAGTGCGCTGCTTTCCTCCTCGTCTCGGGCTTTTGGACTTGGGTTGGCGGCAGAACTTGTCGTAGTGTCCATAGCGACTGCAGGCCTGACACTTGCGGCCTCGTGCAGGGCACCTGTCTGTGTTAGACCAGTGGCCCTTACGGTCATATCCACGACACAGTGCATCGGCGGCCGGGCATGTCTTGGGGCCATGCTGCTTTCCACAGCTGCCACAGGAAGCACTAGGCGGAGGCGTGGAAGAACGTGCGGCAGCCTTCACGTTGTTGCCCGCCTTCTTGTATTGTGAGATAGCTCTCACAGCAGGTGGGGCCCGTAAGGCAGAGGTGGCGGACTTGGTGGCCTCGTACGACCAACATTCAGTCACTACCACCTGGAGTGTGGAGGAAGCGTCCAGGGGGATGAGTCGCTGCACCAACTCTTCGTGCCTGACACCTGTCAAGATCCCATGCTTGATCCAGGCTTCCTCACATTCCTGGCTGTGCGCCTTGCAGACGTCAATCTCCTGACAAACTCTTCAAGCGTACAAAAAAGTCGTCAAAGGATTCATTCTCCGCCTCCTTGCAGCTGGTGAAGGCGCGGCGACGCAAAGCCTCATTATTCCGACCTTTAACGTGCTCCTGTAAAAGGTCGAGCACATCCGTCACTGAAGAGGTAGAATCGGGAGGCACTTGCAAAGTGTGCTCCAAAACTCTCTGGGTCTCCAGCGACAAACACATCCTCAGTTGGATGAGCTGTTTGTTTGGAGGCATGCTTTCAAGGTCCACCATCGTGGAGTAATCTGTCCACCGCCGCCTCCACTCACGAAAAAGCTGAAATGTGACGTCTGGTGAGAGGGCGGGTGGGGGTTGAACACATGCCTTGGGAGCTGTTGGAGTAGCAAGAGTGCCTGGAGGATGCTGGTGTGGTGGAGGAGGGAGGGTACTGGCGCCTTGGTGCGCGAAACCTGCAAATGAGGGAGGGTGGGTTAGCGCCAGGGTCGCCAATAGTGCATCAAAACGCGACTTTTCCTCCTCTCTTCATGTCTCCTCCCTCTGAAGTTCCATCTCTCGGCGTCGCTCGTCTCTGTGATCCATCCACCTCAGAATTGTTGCAATGCCCGTCGCTGTAGGTGAAGGATGAGGAGCGGTGGGCGCAGAAGCTCCATCTGTGCCCGGTAGAGGAGAAGATGGTGGGGAGTCGTGTCTCCCATCTTGACGTTGTTCCTTCTTACCGCCCATCTTAGTGTGTGCGTGGACTGCACTGTTTAGTACATAAAGTGGCGCCTCAACAGCTCGAACCACATATATATGACATAAAGAGCGCAGAAATAACGCATAGAGTCCACTGTTCTGTCCGTGAGTGAGTGAGTGCGTGCGTGTCTGAGAGAGCACTTCGTGGTGGCCTTAATGCAGGTGGCTAGAGCCGCCGCAGGGGTGAGACCGTCAGTGTCACACGAGAAGGGTGTACGCCTGCGTGCTCCGTGGGTACCACAAAAAAAGAGGCCAATGCTCAACTCTCAGCTCTAGACACACTAATACACTGACACTAACACTAAAAGCACTGTGACGGCCCAACACTGCACATCGCGGCGAAACACAACACAACACACTAAGAGTCGACGTGCACATCGCCGGCAGATGTAACCGTCGGCATTGTTCACACACTTGTAAGTCCACAGATCCTAGTCACTGCGCCATGAAGGTTCCAAGTGTTCCCTGAAGAAGGCAGTGATGGGTAGGGAAACACCGGGTAACACTGAAGTCCATTTATTTATGGATAAGAGAATTACAAGTGGTGACTAGCGTGTGTCATGCATGGCTCACACAGTCAGACTGAGATGCCCTGCCATATGGCAGCCTCGGGGCAATGTTGCCACATAACTCGTGCAGTGTTGCCACGTAATTATATATATAAATGCTACTCGGCACAGTAGCTTATATACAAGGTTGCTACTCGGCACAGTAGCTTAGATACATAACCTACAAGTGTTGTTTAATTGTTTTTGTACTGATAGTAGTATTGTAGGAATTGTTTTGTCGGTGATACATGTGTGTTTGGGGACTGACTGGGAAAGTATCCCATAGAACCCCATGTTCTAATGCTCCCGATTTACGATAATTCACCTAGCAATGGGTTTTTCAGGAACCTAAACCCATCATATCTCGAAGTTTACTTGTAGTTAGGCAGGTTTTTTCTTGTTTGTGAGCCGATTTTGTATTTTGGGGGTATGATATTGGGGTATTTTTGTCATTGGGGAATCAAACCCCATTTTTCCCATATGTTTATCTATTCGTGATACGTAAATTCACCTAACGAATGTTTTTTGGGGGGGGAACCTAACCCATTTGTATCTCGAGAGATACCTGTACACACAAATGGAACAAGGAGGAATTCCTTCCCACTTTTGCTGTAAAAGAAGCAGAAAAATCCAATTGTTTTGAGTTAATTGTGTCAATGTAAAAATTTATATGAATATATACTGTATGAGGCATTGCTTATATGAAGAGCGACCATGCAAAACAAGATTGAAATATTTTTTTCTATTCTGGTCCATAACTCGTGCAAATCTTTATAAATGATACTGTTTTTGGTCTTATCTCACAATATTTTATGGGATAATTATGTACAGTACAGTATATGTAATAATAATGATAAAACACTATAAAATGCATGTGTACAAAGTTTATAAATGGTGTTCTCATACAAAACTGTATGTTATGCTTGGTCAATCTTTCACATGTCTCCATGTAACATTTTTGGAAGAAGTTTTGGTACCACTGCTTTGAAAAGTGTACAGTATTTCCTACATTTCTCCACACTACATGAGAGAGCTGGTCTGGCTACACAAAACCATAGAAAACAAATTTATCCTAAAATGGGTAGGTCATCCTTCTTAGAGGCAATGCCTCATATTACTGTAGCACATACAGTATTATTCTTTGCATGTTACTTTCATGAGAAAAATTCAACAACATTGAGTTAATATCTTATTGTGTTACTGATATACCTAAGAGCATTTTACAAATTTACTGTAACTCATATCATTCTCTTATTTTACCGATACAGTACTTATTTGAGATTCATTTTATTGTACTGTATTTAGCTATTATATTATTATATAAATGCATTTTGCTGTAGCCCATATTCTCTGTATGTTACATGAATTATCTAGATGCACACTTTGATACTTGACTGTCAAGTATAAAAGTGTGCATCTAGATAATCTATGTAACATGCAAACAATATGGGCAGGAGCAAAATGCATTTATTTAATAATACAGTAAGATAATAAAATAAGTAATGTCAAGTTGACTATTGTAGTTGCTTTATGCATAAAATGCTGTGAGCTGATATAATTATCAACTGTGATCAATACAGTAACTCTTGTGATTTTGTTTTTACCAACAAATAGCTTTCATATGGAAATATTGTGACTAATAAAATTTCTTTATATGACAAGGATCTGCATAAGGAGCCCTGCCCCCCTAGGCTTTTGCATCTGACAACAAGCCTGACACACAATATACTGTATACTGTACCTGGGTAAAGAATCCTGTATTATACCCATTTGTCTTCCTGTAAGGACTGGTGTAGAGGTCTTTGGTGGTCTAGGTAGTTTCCTAGAAGGGCCTTGGCTGTGATATTTACTTGGTGCTGCAGAAAGTTCTGCATAACTGGTATCCTGATCTGAAATTCTTGGCTGTTGGTTTTCCTGTTTAATTTTACGGAGATCATTCTTGATTAATTTGAGAAGATCTAAAAAGAAAAAGAGTAGACCGTGTTATGATGCATACACGTATATACAGGTGTACTGTATGTGTGTTTCTTTGAAAACTTGCATGAGATGTAACATGCCCATGCATTAATTTCCATGTGAAGTAATGTGCTGTATGTGGTAAATGTGTTTTGTAATAATAAAGTACTTGTGTGGCAATGCTGATACATGGTAATGTCACGTGAGAATGAGTACTGTATGTGTACCGTATATCTCGGCCTACAAGACGGAATTTGAAAAAAAAAAAAAAATCAGCCCAAAGTTAGGGGGTCGTCTTAAGCACCAGAGATAAAATTCTTACCTCTTAAATATTGCGGTTTAGCGTGTCAAGAGTGGTGATGGAAACATGGTAAACCACTCACAAGGTCCAACCACTAATTATTTTATACTGAAACTTACATTTGGGAAGCTGGATTAAAATGAAGATTACCGGTATATTAAAATAATAAAAATGTATTATAAACCAGTCTAACATACCGTAAAAGAACAATATGCCCCGGTAATAAACACAGCTGCTATCATCACGCCCCCCCCACCCCCATTTGCCAGTGACAAGAAAGGGAAAGTGACCTTGACTGTGACCGCCTGTGGCTATTTTTAGCCGTCCTTGTGTTCGGAGGTGGTCAGTAATGCATATCTGTATATTTATTGATAATAATACTTATCTCCTATAAATAATTAATTTAAATTTTATTTTTTTACAAAGAATATTCAGTAAATGACTGCGTTAATTCTTGAAACTACCGACAGTGGTAAATTTAGGATATAAATGATGAACAGAAGTCACGTCATGGATTCTGGATTCGGAGTTTGGTCCTTAATGATCACCATAAATTTCTGGACAACTTCACTTACCAGGTATAATGGTAACCTCCCTTTTTCGCAAAACATGTACCGTATATCACGGCCTATAAGACGAAATTTGAACATTAAAAAAATCTGCCCAAAGTTAGGGGGTCGTCTAAACCCCCAAGTTTAAAATTCTTACCTCTTAAATATTGTGGTTTAGTGTGTCAAGAGTGGTGATGAAAACATCGTAAGCCACTCACAAGGTCTTACCACTAATTATTTTATACTGAAACTTACGTTTGGCAAGCTGGATTCAAATTAAGATTACCGGTATATTAAAATAATAAAAATGTATTATAAACCTGTCTAACATACCGTAAAAGGGATTTATACCCCTGTAATAAACACAGCTATCATCACACGCCCCCCCCCCCCCCCCCCATTTGCCAGTGAGGAGACAAGAAAAAAGGGAAAGTGACCGCGAGATTGGGCTATTTTTAGCCGTGGAGGTGGTCAGTAATGCATACCGGGTATCGGTATATTTACTGATAATAATATTTATCTCCTATAAAT
This sequence comes from Homarus gammarus, assembly GCA_958450375.1. NCBI lineage: Eukaryota > Metazoa > Arthropoda > Malacostraca > Decapoda > Nephropidae > Homarus > Homarus gammarus. The sequence goes on along the minus strand of CAUDMG010003165.1, from coordinate 2,618,027 downwards.
AATTGATTTAAATTTTATTTTTTTACAAAGAATATTCAGTAAATGAGTGCATTAATTCTTGAAACTATCGACGGTTAATTACAGACGCTTAAGTGACGTCACTAGTGTTTACACTACACCAGCTGGTAACATTTGATGCCATTACTTGAAGTGAATTGGCCTTATTTTAAGTAACTAACTATAAATAAATACAAAAATTAAAGAAAATAATTACAGTGTGTTTAATATATTACAGTATATTACAAATAAATAAATAAACAAATAATTCGGTAAATTTATTTCAAGTAAATGGAAAATAAGCAAACATGTTATTTACCAAGACGCTTCCTTCTGGCTCGGGGTGAGATGGAGGGGAGATAACAAGGCTATTTATAGCCCGTCTGAAGTGGCCAGTACCCTCATGCACCATAAATAATTCATTGAACATTCATTTTTTGTACATAGTATATATATATATATATATATATATATATATATATATATATATATATATATATATATATATATATATTTGTGTAATAAATGTATGTAGTAAGTACATACCGGTAACCTTTTTCACTCAAATCCTAATGAAACACCACAATTAGAATACGGTGGTTGCTGTTGAACCACCTGTTGTATAAATAGTCGGAACACAGCCACACCACCGAGACGAGGGAACACTCCCACCACCGATCGTCTCGTGTGAAGCAAGCGTAGAAATGAAAGAAAATACTTGCAGTGTGTTTAATATGTTACAGTATATTATAAATAAATAAACAAATAAATCGGTAAATCCATTTCAAGTAAATGGAAAAATTTTCCTCGATACCGACATTAGTTCCAGTTACCGGTAAATAGCAGACGCTTCAGTGACGTCACTAGTGTTTACACTACACCAGCGGGTATAATTTGATGACATTACTTGAAGTGAATTGGCCTTATTTTAAAAAACCAAGGATGGTTGGTAAAGGACTACTGAGTCAGTGGGTAAGTGTCACATTTGGGGTACTGGTCTTATACAGCAAATAGAGCTCAAAAGCTACTTTTTAAATGGAAATTTGGGGGGGGCGTCTTATGCACCCCGCCGCCTTATAGGCCGTGATATACGGTATATAAATTAAAGAAAATACTTGCAGTGTGTTTAATGTATTACAGTATATTATAAATAAATAAATAAACAAATAAATCGGCAAATCTATTTCAAGTAAATGGAAATATTTTACTGACACCAACATTAGTTCTAGTTAAATAACTGACGCTTAAGTGAATCACTAGTGTACACCAGCCTGTAAAATTTGATGCCAATACTTGAAGTGAATTGGCATTATTCTAAATAACCAACCATAAATAAATGGAAAAAAGATCAGAGGTGAGAAACATCATATTGTATGTATGTTGTGTTGTCAAAGGAAGAGAAACAATTGAAACTCTGCAATTGTGTGTAAATGAGGCAGAAAGATAAATCAGCAACCTAAGACTTGGTCACAATTTTCGTGATGCCACATGGAAGTAGGGTCTACCATTAGACAATACTGTACATTGTGCTTCCAATATCTTCCCATGCAGTAGAATCTCCCTGTTTGGTAGCTGCCTAAAACTTTTAGTAATATTACTTTGATACAACATGATAAATTAGACAAACAATGAAAATAAACAAACAAAAGATATTTACCAAGACCTCTCTCAGAACAGAGGGATGGAGGGGGAGGGGAGATAAGACAGCTATTTATAGCCTGTCTTTGTGTAGGAAGTTGACCACACTAGAAATAATTCATTTAAAATTTATATTTTTTAAATAGAATATTCAGTACATGACTGTGATTATAAAATATTGTGCACACACACACATGCACGCACGCACGCACACATACATATCTGCAAATTTGGTAAGAAGCTTCTACACCATCCTTGACACCGGCTCCTACTACCACCTGAGATCCCTAGTCCGAGAATTGCTGTTCGACACCACAACCGCATCCAGCCCATACGTGCACGAACTGATCGCTATAAGAACAGCCCAGTCCCAACCATTGTAAAAATTATCAATAACTTGTAATAAACCAGTGTATTCACTCCCAGTAAACACTACTCCTTGCACTGTCACTATGTTGAAATGAACTGTAGTTTGAGCTTTTCCCCATCTAGTTATTATATGTCTTATTTGTGTCACTTATGTTACTTGTATATTATTTGTAATTTGAAACCCATTCCCCAAATATGTAACTGTATATTTTCAGCCTTCAGGGCTGCCAAGCTCTTTCAATAAACCGTTAATTATTATTATTCTCACACACACACACACACACACACACACACGCGCACACACACACACACACACACACACACGGATTAAGACAACAAATATCCAGTGAGGGTCTTGTGTGACTGCCTGGTGGCAAGATAAACATGAGTTGTTGAGGAGATCTTGGCAACACCGGTGCATGTTACCACTCCCTCTCTCTAATTACCCACACCTTTCTGCTTCTCACTCCATATTTTAAAATGTTATGTAACATAATGTTGAAGGGATACAACTTTGCTCATTTATACTTATACTTATCACAATATCCACAAAAATACTTTAGCTTTTGTCTTTATTCAAGACATCTTTAGGTCATGAGACCCACTAATCCCCCACCCAAGAAAGGGTGACCTGACATTCCATCCGAAGGTCAGTAATATGAGACCACTAATCCCCCACAGCTCCATGGGATAAGGAATTTTTCCGGGTTTGAGAAAGTCGTCTGGTTACCCGAAAATCTCTCGTCCCCAGAAGTGCTCTGCACCAATTGTTCCAGCTAACAGGGATTATACAGGGTGCCTCCCAAATTCGTGGTCCTCTATTATTCACGGATGACACCCTGGATGTACCCAAGAATGTCTGTGGGTAGTTTTAAAGTTGCCGGCATTTTTGCGGCTGGGACAGGGAGCCACTCGTTCTAGAGACATTGATTTCCTTTACCTGTACTGCATTGTAAATATGTGTGTGTGTATAGACATACACACACACACCCACACACACACAAAACACATACAAATAAATAATAATGGGAAAATACTCTCACAAATAATCAGAATTAAATGTATTAAATATTTGACAGTCTATCCTCAAGTCCGTGCTTTAATAAATAAAGCACGGACTTGAGGGTAGACGGTCAAATTTTTAATACATTTTATTCTGATTATTTGTGAGAGTATTTTCCCATTATTATTTATTTGTATGTGTTTTGTGTGTGTGTGTGTGTGTGTGTGTGTGTTTACATGCACACCTATATACAATACAGTACATATAAAAGAAATAATTTTCCTATGGGCAAACACATAAAGGGAATATACACTACATGTTTTTTTTTGTACAAAGTAAAATCCCCCCCCCCCCCTCATTGCAGGTTCTCTCCAGCTACTACAGTTTCTGTCAGTACATAACTAAAATTGAACACTAAATTTCATAACAAAGTAACTAGAACAACTGCCATAACACCCATCAAGCTGATAAGTGGTAAAATAACAAATAATTTCACCTACCCTTCTGTAGATCTTTGATAGTTTCAGTTGCCACTTCTGTGAAGCCTAATTTAGCCAATTCCTCCCTCATTTCTTCCTCAGTAACTTTCAAACGATAAGGCATCTTCTTACAGATACCTGTAACAATATTTCACTTGTCAGTAAATTCCACATATCAAATATTACATCCTGTAGACTACAATACTGTATAAGTATAAAAATATTTTAAATTTACTACAAGCAATGTTAATTTAATCACCACATATTTTCTTTAGTAACTACCTATTTGCACCAGAAACCTATCTTAAACAGTGTGATGGAACATTGAGAAAACTAAAGGGGGTTTCATTATCACACTGAAGTTTTTTCATCATTCATGCCCATTCCACTTCACAAACTGGGGATCTGTCATATTTTATACAGTAGTCTTGGATTATTTTATGACCTTTTATTAAATGTTTTATTTTGCAGTTCCCTAAATTACGTTACTTACTATAATTTTCCTATGGTATATACTCAGCGCCAGATTTAGGACTGTGGAGGTTACTGGGGGCCCTGCACATTTCAGACATGCGGGAGTCCTGGGAAGCGTTGCAGTGCCAATTTGTAAGGTATCGGATCTGTCAAAATAATTTCCATCACCACTGACATCAGATGACGTTTCGGACTGTGATTGAGCCACGCAGCCCCTCCGCCGCAAGCTGTGATTGGTCTATTTAACCTTGCTTGCCCAGTCAACAAAACATTACTGAGTTCTTCACCCACCACAGCCAGCCCAAGTCAGTGATAGTGAGGATATGGACTTTGAGGGGTTTGACAAAGAGGCCCTGCAAGCCTCTGTGGTGGATAGTGATACAAGTGATACAGGCGAGGGCCAATAATCTGCCCTCTGCCTCAGAACCAACCCCCCATCCCCATGTGCCCAGCCATCTCTTCTACTAACGTAAGTGTTAAAAAACCTAATATTATTGATAATTCTCTTAAATATTAATTGTGTGTGCATACCATCATAAAATTAAGATATTTTTACTACAACGTACGTATTGTGTCGGAAAAGGGGTAGTCTGACGCTCGGCCCAGTCTCTATTTCAATTAATCCCATATGTTCTGTTATTTTGTTTACACGTTTCGCGTTATACGCGGACCTCCACGGGTTTAATTGACCGCGAAAAATGAGACAATACTGTATATATATATATATATATATATATATATATAATATATATATATATATATATATATATATATATATATATATATATATATATATAATATCAGAACAGCATCTGAAAGCAGTGCCTTGTTCGTTCATGTTAGGAATAATAATCACCCCATTGCTTGGGAAAAAAGCTTAGAAGTATTTAAATCATCTTATGTCATAGAAAGACTTCTGGTTGAAGCTAGTTTGATTAAGGAATTAAAATCGATAAACCTTAGTGATGGTCAGTTCAAAACCGATAATATGTTGCATAAATTTATTTGTCAGTGGCCCAAGGTTAAAAGTGCTTTGAAAACCTTTGATCTAGATTTATGATAGTTATTTTGTGGGTCCCTTATTTTTGACCTGACCTGACTAGTCACATCACCCCCCTTCTCTTAAGCTCCTCTACGTGTGTGTTGGTGTGGGGATTAGTGGATGACATCATTATGACCTGACCTCATGTTTTTAAGGTCACCCTGTATATTTAAGCCTCTCTCTGTCCATGTAATCCAGTTGCCTCTGAAGATGTCTTGAATAAAGACGAAAGCTAAGGTGCTCCGTTGTTTCCCTTTTCCCGTGTGATTTTATCAAGATTTATCTTATCCACGTTTTCATTGTGGTGACTGTGTGGATACCACTCTAAACCTATGTACAGGCATGCACTATGACACAATAGTTAATGTTTACATCTGGAACAGATTAAGTTTTATCCTCAGAAAATATTGTAAAAATAATAATTAAAAATGTTATTCTTTCTAGCGTTTGGGGCTTTTCATGAAATTAGAAGGTACTTACTGTATCTTCTATAGAAAAATGCTCCCAAGTTGCTGTTTGACGTGCATAACCATCATACAGTCTAAAACCAAATCTGTGGGTCACTGGGTTAGTCATAAGCAGCATGGCTGTGATGCACAGTACTAATTTTTCTTTTCAATTTACTTCGTCTTTGTACAATTCTCATTATTTCTCTATAATGTACCAGAACATTCTACATCTCTATGTTGTGTTTAATGAGTAAATAAACCTTTTAAGATTTGTTTGTTGGATTTTTGAGGGCCTCCAATCTCTTACCTCTTACAGTATTTTGTATTGAATACCGTACATGCTGTGTACCTCTATAACACATTTTTTTTTTCACAAACATTCTTACGATATAACTTGAGGCTACTGTACTTGTCCTCTTTAGTTAGTTTTCCTATTCTGTCTTCATTATAACGCCTTAATTTTCTTTTTCACCAGACAGCACATTATTCACATTCACTATACTGTATTTGTTTCCAAATAACTAATCAATATTCTTCTACCCCTGTTTCGGATTCTGGTGACTGTGGTTATGACATGTGCAGAGTAAGAGTGGTAATGGCACTACGTACTATATTTCATCTACATCAAATTTCTGGAATCTTTACTTTGGAGGTAGATATGTAGAGGATTTTTTATATGTACAAGTGTTTTCTTATTTCATTCCAATACTTATATGCCAGTAATATATACAGAATCTTTGTATAAAAGCCACTACAGTGTACAGTACAGTAGTACCCCGCTTAACGCGGTCAATAAAACCCACAGGGTACCGTGTTAAGTGAAAACCACGCTAAGTGAACAACAGAACATATGGGATTAATTCCAATAGAAACTGGCCCATCCCCAAACTCCACTTTTTCCGACACAATACCTATGTTCTAGTAAAAATAACATCTTAATTTTATGATGGTACATGCACACAATTAATACTTAAGAGAAATAGAGAAATACAGTCGCCAAGTTAATGTCCATTCAAATAATGGACTCAACTCCCTCCCCCTCTTCTCACACAACACTGCTGGCTCTTCCCTCTTTGAGAAATTTTTGGGGGAAAACCACTAAATTTTAATAAATAATACCTCAAACTAATGTTAGGATAATACAATTGACATTGCTGGATTCCTTGTAAGACCAGGAATATTTTGAATACAAATGTCATATATTTTGCACAAAAGATAACATATTTACTCAGAGTAAACTTTATATCTAAAATTTGTATGTCTAATGCAAAATCTATGATGTTTATATTCAAAATGATCACCAAATTGTAAGAATTCCAGCAATGTAAATTATATTCTGGCCGGGTAATTTGTATGAATTTTATGAGCTAGAACAAATATCTTCAGTTAATAAAAAAAAAAAAATATTCTTCACAACACTATCTGTCAATCAAAGTACCCCACCTTGCCTCCCCCCTCTTCCAACCGAGCGGTCAGTCCCAACCCTCCCCCCCACCCCCCACCAATCCTCCCTTCAAGAGATGTTGGGTGAAAAACTAAATTTTAACATTTAGTATTAAATAATACCTCAGATTAAAGTTAGGATAATATAATTGACATTGCTGGATTCCTTGTAAGACCAGGAATATTTTGAATATAAATGTCATATATTTTGCACAAAAGATAACATATTTACTCAAGAGTAAACATTACATCTAAAATTTGTATGTCTAATGCAAAATCTATGATGTTTATATTCAAAATGATCATCAAATTATAAGAATTCCAGCAATGTAAATTATATTCTGACCGGGTAATTTGTATGAATTTTATGAGCTAAAACAAATATCTTCAGTTAATAAAAAGAAAAAAAAAATATTCTTCACACTGTAACAGACGGTCGGTGGGTCCCTCCCTCCCCCCCACCCCCCACCAACCGTCCCACCAGATGTGTGGGAAAACCAGAATATTTACCTTTTTAGTAATAAATAATACCTCAAACTAAAGTTAGGATAATATAATTGACATTGCTGGATTCCTTGTAAGCCCAGGAATACTTTGAATACAAATGTCATATATTTTGCACAAAAAATAACATATTTACTCAGAATAAACTTTATATCTAAAATTTGTATGTCTAATGCAAAATCTATGATGTTTATATTCAAAATGATCATCATATTGTAAGAATTCCAGCAATATAAATTATATTCTGGCTGGGTAATTTGTATGAATTTTATGAGCTAAAACAGGCAGTCAGGCAGGGTGGCGGGTGGGGCGAATCTAAAAATAACTCTCGAGCCGGACACTCACCGCGTATATGTGGAAAAAACCCGAGTTAAGTGAAAGTTCAGCTCTGGCGAGGCACCGCGTATACGGTAAAACGCGCTAAGTGAAACCGCATTAGGCGGGGTAATACTGTATTTGGATTCTTTAATTACAGTATTACTGGGAAGGGGGATGAATCGTGCAACATTCATTATCTGAAATATTCCTTAAACCAAAATTTCAGCAACATCCTCCACCATGCTGTGTGATGTCCCGCTGCAAGGAGGAATTTACGGCTCAGAACTTGTTTATCATTTTTGTTTTACCCGAGCATTTCACATGCTAATTTTTGCTTCTCCAAGTGCAGAAATTATCAGATCAACACAGAATAATTAATATTCCATAAAATAAATTAGAATATAAATACCATATATTAAGTACTAAAAAACTGTATTGTAGTGACTTTTCCCATGTCCATCTGCCAGCCAATCAGCTGCCTTGTTACAAACTGACCCTAGGCAAGGTTCATATGAACAGACTATATTTACAGTGTACTGCCACTTAGTTGGACTTCTAGTCATTAGGTTAGGTTAGATTATGCTAGGCTATGCTAGGTTAGAACAGGTTTAGTTCAATTCAGTTAGGCTGAGTGAGGTTAGGTTTGGTTATGGGACTAGGCAATGGAGCATTCCAACTAGGGGTAACAGAACATTTCAACTATAACACTTTGGCAGTGGTACACTCAGACTATGATGCCTATGGAATATGGAACAGTCTATCAGCTAAAGCCCTAGAATCAAGAACCGTACTGTACTGGGCTTCAAATTAGCCCTACAGAGACCACTGGCCCCTTCCCCCACCATGGCTACCTTTAGTTGTGATAGCCATCGGATAAATCAGGTATAAACCTACAACCATCTCCTTAACCCTTTCCCCACGTCGGACTTCTGCATACAATCAACACCAACGGCGCCATAAGCTCGTTGAACAGGCTTTGTGTGAAATATAACAGAGTCTAGGACTGCTTTTAGTATCCTGGTGGTCCAGAGGTAGCGTTTCCCGGTCACAGTCATGGGCTCGTGGGCCGTGGGTTCGAATCCTGGCAGGTTGAGGTGTTGATTGTATGTAGAAGTCCGCGTGCTTTATTGGGCTAATGAAATATATATGGATCCTCGTGTTTCGAAGCCGGATTTGGTAAAACGTTACTCTGACCACCTACGTGATACGGGTAGTCCCCATTAGAGGTTCACGGCGCCATAAGCTCGTTGAACAGGCTTTGTGTGATATATAACAGAGCCTAGGACTGCTTTTAGTATCCTGGTGGTCCAGAGGTAGCGTTCCCCGGTCACAGTCATGGACTCGTGGGCCGTGGGTTCGAATCCTGGCGGGTTGAGGTGTTGATTGTATGTAGAAGTCCGCGTGCTTTATTGGGCTAATGAAATATATTATATATATATATATATATATATATATATATATATATATATATATATATATATATATTTTATGAAAATCCACAATGAAAACGTGGATAAGATAAATCTTCATAAAATCACACGGGAAAATGGAAACAAGGGGTACTCCGTTGTTTCCATTTTCCCGTGTGATTTTATGAATATATATATATATATATATATATATATATACAGGTAGTCGTCGACTTACGACCTAGATTGGTTACGGCCGACCGGTCGTAAGTTGATCTGGTCGTAAGTCGGCCTATGTTATAATTACCTTACGTATATTATACTGTAATGTGTAATGATAATATAATCATCTTTAAGTCATATTTTATCAACATTTTCTTTGTTCATTATTGTTACGGTCGTCAGGTTTAAGTAAATCACTGCATACTACAGTACAATTGGTTTATTATTTACACTGGGGCTGGGGCCAAAACTGTCGTACCGCCGGTCGTAAAGTCGAACAGACGTAAGTCGCATAGGTCGTAAGTCGACGACTACCTGTATATATATATATATATATATATATATATATATATATATATATATATATATATATATATATATATATATATACATACATACATACATACATACATACATACATATATATATATATATATATATATATATATATATATATATATATATATATATATATATATATATATATATATATATATATATATATATAATATTAATGCTATGCAAAATTAAGTGTCACGGCTGCTTCAAGGTTACATAGCGCCAAAGTGTGTGCCGGGCAGGGGGTGTCTTCGGGAACGTCCTCTTTTTTTAATGTTCAGATATGGCAACCCTACAGTTATTAGTAATCAAAACTGGGCGAAACACAGAGCAGCAAAGTTGACTCCTAGTGTTTTGATGGCAGGAGCTTCAGCTTGCCCCAGTCGCTGCTAGGTGGCAGCATCTACTGGGCCGGCGCATAATTCAAACCCTGGAGGACTGTAGTCGAGTTTTCGCATTAACAGGAAGGTTTTTTTTTACGAATGGGGACTAAAGTCTATTAACGCGGTGAAGGACAAAAATAAATATGAAAATAAAATCGAGCCACGAGGTGAAAGGGTTTACCTTTATCCTTCAATTGATCCACTATTCTTTAAAGCAACGCTGTCACAGCTCATAATAATGAAAATATAAAAAATAATTGGATACAGGGTAACAGTGCGGTTTACTATAGAAACATAATCTTTTTTGTTTAATTTTCTTTGGGAGAGAAAAATTATTCCACCCAATAAAATCCATCCAATTTTTGGTAATATTTTATTTAATGGGTGCAAAATTATGAGCACCTTTGTTGACATTTGGCAAGGCTGGGAACTTTCCAAAGTACAGTATACCAGATTATATAACCTAGATTATATAACCTATCATTTATAAAATGACCCAAACAAACCTACTTACCTAAACTTGAGCTTCACTTAAACATTTTTTATATTATTTAGGTTAGGTTAAGTTAGGTAGTGCATTTTGATTCATTTTTAAGAGCAAATAGAATGCCAGCAGTTGCCTAGATTATACTATAGGCAGGCAGGGATGACTTAATAGAAGTCTATAAACACCTCAGTCGAGTGTTCATACCTGGAGCTGGTGGATGCCTGCCTCACTTTGGGTCACAGCTTAAAATTGAAAAAGCCAAATTCAGAAAACTGTCAGGGCCAACTTTTTTTGGAGTGAGAGTTGTATACTCTTGAAACTATCTGCCAGAGAGCATTGTGACAGCACTGAGTGTGAGCTCAATCAAGACCAGACTTGACCAACACTGATGCAGGTACAGTACTCCCTCTTTATCGACGGGGGTTACGTTCTGTAGACGGCCGTCGATAAAGAAACCGTCGATACCGTCGATACCGTGATGGTTACGTAATTTTTCTAACTATTATTAGCATATGTTGAATAAATGTACCTTTAAGCATTAATGCGTTTCCTTTACACATAACCTTAAATAATAGTGTATAAATAATAATATAATAAGTGGACAAAAATACTAGCAAACTTACGATTTCATTTAGTGAAGTGAACATCGGTCCTTACAGTAAACAATACAGTGTACAGTATATACAAGTGTGATGATTGAGGCTTATTAAAAGCCTGACCAGTCAGATGAGTATGATGAGTCAAGGTCTGCATCTTCTTGAGGGGTGTGGGCAGGTACTGCGTCTTGTTGTTGTGAGGTGCCGGCAGCTTCTACGTCTTGTTGTTGTGAGGTGTCGGCAGCTTCTGCCTCCTGTTGCAGGATGCCGGCAGGTTCGGCGATGGCAGGCACTCGGCGACTGAAGAAGTTGGTGATGGTGGTCTGTGCTTCCTTGCTTCTCATTTCCCTCTGCAGCTCTCTTTGCTTTAAGGGACCTATCAAGGGAGGGATCAATGTCATAGAGACGAGCAGAGAGGGCCTTACTCATTCTTATTACTTCACCAAGATTATCTAAAGGCATGGTGATATAAGTTGATGTGATGAACCACCAGCAAAAGTTGAAAATCAAAGACTGTTGCCCACGCGGCTTGGCTGATGTCTGTGTTCAGGGAAGGCGGGCCGCGGGTAGACGCTAGTCACGCCACTAGTGCCGCCTAGCGGCGAAAGTACAAACAAGGCCCGCAGAGTTCAAATAGAGCCAAAATAAAAATCCGTCTAAATAATCCGTCGATAATCGAAACCGTCGATAAAAAATCCGTCGATAAAGAGGGAGAACTGTACTGTACAGATACATTCTGGAGCCAGTACTTACCAAAAGTGTATAATAGAGATGTGACTGACCACCCATATGGCTAACGAGCTGATGAGTGGTGAAGAGGAGAAAAGTTAAAGTAATCAAGCACTCTGGAAAGTTCCTGGTCTTGCCAAATGTCAACAAAGGAGCTTGTGATTTTACATCTATTAAATACAAGTTTACTCAATATCTTTCATATAGTACTGTATAATATTTATCAATTGCACCACTTTTCAATTTATTAACTGTTCAGGCTGTCGATACTGTATATTCTTTGTTGTTTTGTTTCGACTTTCATTATCCTGTGTTAGTACAGATCTGATTACCTGAAGAAAACTTGCATATTTAGTAGGGTCACACTGGATAACACCCTTCCCACATCTGTCCTCGGATTTTAAACCCACTACTGCAGTGGAGGTACAATTGCCCAAATGAATGATGACACAGTTTCCAGTCGCTTTCAATCGGATTTTTTTTTTTCACGAGATTAGCCCACAGGTCACTAACCCACATCAGGGCCTGGGGGGCGAAAATAAAGGATGAAGAAATAAAATAATAATACAAATAATAATAACCATAAATAAATACAAAAATGAAAAAATAAATCAAGAGTGAGAAATGACATACAATATGCTTGTTGGGGGAGCTGGTGGTAGAGCGGTACCGTTCTTGCCTTGCAAGCAAGATGTCACGGGTTCGATTCCCAGGCCGGCGGAAGTTGTTTGGACACTCTTCCTAGTCCCCTTGGTCCCTGTTCACCTTGCAGCAAAGTAGGTACCTGCTGTAAGTCGAAAGTTGCGAATTCATATTCAGGGACAAGTTGTTGGAACTTCCAATAACTTGAAAACGCGACGTTATACAAAACCACGTTAAGCGAATCAATTTTCTCCATAAAAAATAGATAAAATATGGGAGTTACATTCCTGAGCCTCCCTTTGCCCCATGAAATACATTACATGTACAGAAATTCAATGGCATTTTTATAGAAAATGGGATACAGTGGGGTATGCTATAACGAATCTAATTGGTTCTAGAACCTAGTTCGTTATAGCATTCATTCATTATAGGATTAATCCGTCCCAGGCCCCCAAATACAACCACTTAACACTGAAAAATTTCTGTGGAAATTGTAAAAAATACAGTACTTTATCTTACCTTAGTGTTGTTAGTATGCAGGACAGGAGGCAGAGGAGGAGGGGGGAGGAGAGAATTATGGAGAAGATGTGGAAGGAGAGGAGTCATCCTTCCTAGCCCTCTTTGGTGACTGTCTTACAGGCACTTTGTCTGTTTATTTATAATTTCTTTCTCAGTTTCAAGGGTTATTAGCTTTCTCACTCGCTTTTGACGATTCATTGTTACAATTGTACACTTGTATAACGAAATAGTTATAAAAATAACACGAATTTCCACATCAAAAGACGAAATTTCAACAAGTTCAGTGGTGCACTGACTACACAATGAACCAATATGGCGCCTGACGCTCTTGCTGTGGGCCGCGGTACAACAATATTCATGCGCCAGACGAAATAGTCCCGTATTCATCCGCGTTCGTTGTAGAAGTTGCATTCGTTATAGCATTCTCAATTTTATAGGTAAAACCGTTCGTTATAGGAATATTCGTAGTAGAATCCGTTCGTTATAGCATACCCCACTGTATCTATATAAAACTAAATAATTTTGTATTGGTACTCACCGATGGGCGGAGGTGGTGGAGCGAGTGGGTAGTGGAGCGGATGGCAGGGGGGGGGGAGGAGGAGGAGGAGGGAGGGAGCAGAGGAGGGTGGCAAGTCACTGAGACTCGGTGGCTGCCTCCTCCTTCTGAGAGAGCGTAGCGCGGCAAGACAAGAGAAGGTGATGAGCCGTAAAAAGTAGTCCATGACAAAGCAAAACGATGTTAAATTGAGTCGTCAGGACGTTATCCGAATGATTGGTATCTAAAGAGTAGCGACGTTATACAAAAACAACGTTAATCGGGGCGACGTTATACGAGAACTTTCTGTATTGTAGCAAATTATCACTCAAACTTTCCAGAAATAATGCATGGAGTTATAATTGGATGTCAAAATGAAAAGGTACCGTATAAATTAATTGTTATGCTGAAATGAGTACAACCAAATAAAAATATGATTTGAAATAATATTTATACTTACCACATTTATGCCATGTATTTATTGAATATGTAAACAAATATTCTCCATACAGATACAGGGTATTCACAAAACTAAATTTTTAGCTTATCAAATAATACGTGCTAAAATAAACTTTTCTTGTTACCTTTTATCCCTAGTACATATTTATAAGACAATTAATTGTCATTTATGCTCTGAACGCACAGTATTATTTAGCATCCATGAATAAAATATAAAACATTAAAGATTCCCGTTCAATGGTCAATCGAAACTGAGGAAAAAAGTAAAACTTAGCTAATTTGCTAACTTCTATGACCACTTATTCAAATAATGAATATTTTAGAGCAACTAATGCCTTTCATAGTGTTCTAAAAATAAACAAAACAAATAAACAAAGAAATAAGACATGCAGAATATTCAACACTCAGAAGTGTTATCACTAGCTTGTGTTGCTGTATCGTCTCAGGCTGGCTGTTCTTTTTTCCTGCACGCATCTTCTTCCTCTTTCAAGCACAGGATTGGGATATAGCTCTTTTATTATTGCTACCCATCTTGAAGCCTTTTACCTGCAAAAATATGAGCGAGTGCTTCAAAAAAGGTTACGTAGCAAGAAATTGGCTTAGAAATTTGTTAATATACAGTACCACCTTACTACAACAGCATCCAGTCACTCGCTCAGCTCCTGTCAAGTTGCCATTTACCGCTGTTTGAACGAGTCATATTGAAAAGTGACATCACTTCCTAGGGTGATTGTGTCTAGGCGTAATATTCGGTAGTGACCAAGCGTGGAACTCTATACAGCAGGCAAAGACAACCCACGGCCCAAACCATGTCTTTGTGCAGCACCCGGAGTGAAAGAGAAGTTCTATTTAATGTGGCCAGCGGTTCAGGTAGATGCAGCCAGCTTATGGTGAGTAAAGCAATATATATTAAAAGAATAATCTTCACACACAATTCAATATGGTTTCATCACCTAAGAGTACGTAACTATGAAATTGTAACAGTGAAACTAGTACAGTATAAATAGAAAAAATATAAACACTTTAATTTGTGACAGTTTACGGGCCATCTTCAATGGCATTTCTGGTGCAAATTACGTATAAGCGAGATATTTAACATTTCATTACAGCTCCTCCCCAACTTACGACCTACTCAACTTACAACCACCCGAACATACGACCAACTCGGTCGAACCAAAATTTTGTCAAATTACGTATTTTCAAGTCCCAACATTAGTGATTGCACTGCGTACTGACAAAATTTTTGTTTGTAATTCACTTTAAAATGGCCGGCAAGTTTAAAAGTGAGAGTTTTGTGGTGCTGAAAAGAAAAAGAGACACCCTTTTAGATTTTCAATGTATTATTTAAGCATTTTTGACTTATGACCATTTCGACTTACGACCTGGATTTGGGTCCCCAAACCCCGTCGTAAGTTGGGGAGCAGCAAATTTACCTTTCACTTGTTGCCTTTAAATGAATCTCGTGAATTTTATTGCTGCATTAGGTAATACTGACAATTCTCAGACATTTTTCCTTAGATGGCATTTCTGGCACTAATTATGTTTATGCGAAATATTTAACTTTTTATGTATGTTTATACGTGGCAGTACACACCTAGAACATCGAATAACTGTGAAGTCCCCCCCCCCCCCTGGTTAGGTTAAGTTAGATTATCTAAGGTAGGTTAGATTAGGTTAAGTTAGGTTAGGTTAGGTTAGGCTAGGCTAGGCTAGGCTAGGCTAGGCTAGATTGGTTAGATTAGATTCAAACTGTTTTCCGACAGTTTTTTAACACATTTTACTTTGATATCTATAAAAAATCTCTAGATTCTGAGATGGGGGGTTTTATCTCAGAAACTATTGATTTGTGCCAGAAATGAAGGTCAAATTCCTTCGTAACACACCAAAACTATCGGAAAAACATAGTTTTAACTTTGATTGCGTATGGTGGCAATAAGTGAAAATTTAGCGGCAAGGCAAGACAAATACAGGGTTAATATTCATTTAATGGCTGCAGCAAGATTGTAAGTTTAGTGAGGTTAGGTTAGGTCAGGTTTAATTCAGTTAGGTTTAAGTTAGGTTTCAACAGTGATTTGGAAGTTGAAATTGTTATGAGAATAGGTCTTTTTTCGTAGTGAATACTTTACCATGACCAGCTAAGTTCCTACTAACGCTATTTTATTGTGAGTGCGCCTTGATTGGCTAAGTACTTTCTGTTTTATACTGTGTGACAGGGGTCTGCCCCTGTCATAATGATAAGTTTCCATGCACAACAGAATTATTGTCAGGTATGTTTACAGCTACACAACAATCGACTCATGGCGATATAAATGCCAAATGCCGTCAGAATCACGGTCAACTATATTTCTCACGTTGTTCGCCGGTAATGGATGATCAGCCAATCAGAGTGCACCCACGGTAAAATAGCGTGAGTAAGAACCTTTTTTTTTTATGGGGGATAGTCCACCCAGGCACAGATCATCTACCCACAACGGGACCTGGGGGTTGAAAAAATAAGAGTAAAAAGAAATTAAAACTAGAAGAGAAAAAGACTAAATTAATCTACACCACGAAATTGCCGGAAAACCAGCTTTTTAAAGTGAGGCAGATTGTAAGAGTATGGAAAAACAGAAGAAGGCAAAGCATTCCACAGTTTGACTGTGTGAGGAAAGAAGGAGGTACTACAATGGGTTATTCTGGTGTAATCAACATCCACAGAGAAACGGTGGGCACCGCGGGTAAGACGAATGTCACGAGCCCATGGCCTTGCCGGCGGTACACAGGATGCCAAATCCACCGATCATTGCCCGTTTAAGTACATGTAAAAGAGAGAGTGAAGCAACATTGCGACAAAGAGAAAGGTAAAAGATTATCAACTAAAGGGGAAGTGTCAATAAGACAAAATGCCTTTGATTCCACCCTATCTAACAGTTGGACAAAAGAAAAGCCACCCCGGATATGAGAGCAGTACTCCAAGTTAGAATGAATGAATCTCTTATAAACTTGAAGCAACTGCTCAGGAGTGAAGTAGCTACCGCATCTGTACAGCCTTCCCAGCTTAGCCCGTCACGGCAAAAATACCCACTGCCTTTTTTTTGTGTGTGTCTTATCCAAGTCTGACCTTCATTTCTTGTGCAAATGAGTGAATTTTGTAAAAAAAAAAAAAAAAAAAATGTTTTTTACATAATTCGCTCATTTGCCCCCAAAATGAAGGTCCTATTTGAGTAAAACACACGTAAATACGGTTATTATTCGGTTTAGCACATCTTCAAATCATATAGAAGCACTTACTTTTAGGCAAATTTTACCTCATATATACATTCCTCAACCCTTGAAGCCTCTTGGAAACTGGTTTCTTTTAGAAAAATCGCACAAGTGAAGAACGCCTAAGAAATTAGATCAATAAATCTCCACCCGCCATTTCTTGTCCCACCGCGAGCTGTCTGGAACCATGAGGGGTGTCACACTGCCTACCATTTTTTATCAAGGATGACTTACATCTTTTTTTTCATAAACAATGCATTTTCCATGGGTATAAAGGTCAGATCTGAACAAAACACATCAAAATACATCAGAAATCAAACATCTCGTGACAAAATTTGAGGGTGTGCTGAAACGAATAATTACCCTAAATACACACACACAAAATAATCAGTTAATTTATATTATCACACCGGTCTTTATATCGATATTAAAAAATAGGTTTTTCTGATGTATTTTGACGAGTTCTGAACAAATTTTATTTTCACTTCCACCGGAAATCACGTTTTTTTTTTTTTTTTTTAAATAACCCCCACCCCGCCCAACAATCATAACAGAAAAAGTTGGATTTATTTTTTAGAATAAATACCATAAATTATATCACCAACCAACCACGAAAACCTAACCTAACCTGTTGTTCATGCCCCGGACGCTTAAAGAGCGAAGATGGAGGCCTAGAGCGATGCGTGAGCAGGGGGACAGACCACCTCCGCCATAAGTAAACAAATCGTGGCGACACTTGTGACTGAGCTAAAGTAATAACCTTGAAAAATTAAGATCTCAGTTATCCTTAATTTCCGGTGGAAATACAATAGAAGAAAAATGTCTTAGAATTGTGTAACCATTACGAGATACATATTTTTAATATGGAAATAAAGACCGGTGTGATACTTAAATTCACCAAATAATCTCAAAACGACAAGGAGCCACAGCCATTTAACAAATATTTACCACCAAATACAGCACCTTTAATAATACCATTTAACTAAACAATTACCAATATGAATTTAAATAACTGGAAGATAGTACTTTACTAATTATGGTACAGTCAGGGTCAAAAGTCTTGAACACTTAGCAATACCTGGCATCTACTTCTGAGTTATACATATATGATTGGGATATACAGTACTAATAAGTAATAACACTACTTGTCATCGCATTTTATGCCTAAACCACAAAATGGGATAAAACTCTCCTTAATGCCTAAGATCTTCGGGTACTTACATGCCAAATACTGTCAAGTGTTCAAGGCTTTTAACCCCGACTGTACAATTACACTTGCTATGACATCAATTTTGTTGTGGCGTCACATATTACCTTACAAGTTATACTTTCAGTTACCTGCTGACACAGAGATAATCTCAAGAACAATATAACCATCTAGCCATGCAGGTGACAGATAACAATGGTATTTCCATCAGAAGTTTCTCTTCGAACTGAAGTCCACTGGGAGTCGTGTGAACCAGGGCAAAGATTTAAATATTTACAGTACACAGCAATGGTAGATCCGCTTTACATAAAATTGTACTTATTTTGCAGTTTATATTTCTGATGTTGTTTAGTATTGCATAAACGGCAATGGTTTGAATAGAAATTTATTACTTATTTGGTGTAATAAGTTTTGGTACTAATTTAACCAACGATATAGGATCGTAATTGCTATTATACATTATGTATCTAAAATGTATAGCTAGTGGAAACAATCTTAGGTGCGTTTCATGACAACATTAACATTAGTATTTTATGACCTGAGACGGGGATAGTCCTAGTTCCTTGGGCAGGACTCGGGCTAGGAGCTAGGACCTCAGGGTAGTTGCAAGAGATAGGAGACTAATCCCTTACTGGCGTAAACTACCATAAGATAAGTACAGTAGGTTAGAGTACGTTAAATTTGAGTAGGCTTGAGTTAATTTCTTAAACAAAAATTAAAGGTTTTAATAATATCGTATATGTTTCTAACATTACCCGTTGATTTGTTTACATCACATTCCTGAGGGCAGAGATGAAGACAGTTGACTCGTCTTGTGGCGCCACCTGGACAGACAGCTATGATGCTGCACAATATTCAGATTAGGGATGACTAATATACCAAGATGATATATTCACTACTTAGTATGCTGTGTGCTAAATATCTCGTTAGTTCTGAATTATTTCTGGGTAAATTTTTACTTTAAGACAGGAGTCCCTAGGGGTTGACCAAAATGTTTTTCCAGTGTGTTTTGGTGTGTTTTAGACGAAACTGACCTTCATTTTTGGCGGAAATTGCTCGGTTTTTGCACCCCCCCCCCCCCCCCCAACAATAATGGTGGAGAGTCTGGGAAAGTGGGGTTTTTTGGGTGGGGGAGAAAACGAGTCATCTAACCTAACCTAGCTCCTAGCCGGGGGCTCTGCCCCTGTACCTCTGGTAGGCCTAGCTTAAACTAACCTAAATTTTTCTTTTACTTTACTTTTATCCTTCCCAGCACCAAGCTGCATTGTACATCCAATACAACATGTATATAGAGAGCACATTGTGAGTTTCCTTTCTCCATTCCATCCTGAGTGTGAACCAAACATCTCTTACCCCACAAATGGTGACTCCCGGAGATTCGCACTCACACAGGATGGAGGAGAAACTGATCACGCTCCCAGTCTTCAAGCAACATGGAAGTCTGGCTTATCCACACAGAAGCAGCTCTCATCGGCTCTACAACTACTGTCTCTACACCGCAGGTTAGACACCCTAGAGCAGCTCTGCTACTCTAAGCAGACACCAGCTCCTCTTCCTGCCCCAAGCACCATGTCCTACCGACCCCAGCACACCCATCCTGCCTCAGACGCCGACCCCGGCCCAGCAGTAACCCCTGCCGCCCCTGACGCGGCCTCTGTTCCTGAGTGCGGACCCACACACCCCTCTTTTCTCCCTCAGGTACTCCCTGCTAATGTCCTGCACCCTGCTGCTGATGCAGCCCCTGCTCCTGACCCAGGCCCACACACCCCAGCAGGCGCATCTGACGACTCTGTACCTGCCGTGGGGGAAGCACAACATTCATCGCCCCCACACACCCTTTTTCTCCCTCTCTTCTCCCACAGATAGTGTGTATATAGACAGTTGTATCCAGCGACAGGCTCATCCACGCCATCGCCGTTGTCTCACATGAGGCATGCACCGCCCGTTCTGCCTCACATGTGCTAAGCAACCCTGCAGACAACAAGTCTCCTACACCGCCTGGAGGGAAGGGGGAGTATTGTAGTGGATTTCTCCCCTACAAACGCTGTTTGTCGCTGAGTAGCCGACCCCCTAATTCCCCAGTGTATGCCTCGTGGTCGAGGTCAACCAGCGCCGCCATACATCACGGAGCGGGGGTCAACTACTAAGCCACGCCTACCCCTGCTATTTAAGACCTGACCTTGTGGTGACCTGTCTCTTTCTACCTACAGCCGCAGCCAGCAACACCTACTCCTCCGCCGCTGCCTGGTGGCCCTCGCTCCTCCTCCGCCTGCCTGACGGTCCTCTCTCCCGCCGGCGAGCATGGCGACCCACAGGCTGGTCCTCCTCTGAGCACCCTCACCAACCAGCTCTCTCTACATCACGCTTGTAACCATGCTGCCTTCCCAGCACCAAGCTGCATTGTACATCCAATACAACATGTATATAGAGAGCACATTGTGAGTTTCCTTTCTCCATTCCATCCTGAGTGTGAACCAAACATCCTGAACCCCACAGGCCCATTAGCCGCTTGGGCGATCGGTCACATCTCTGTTACTTTTCCTTTTCTTTTATCCTCTTCACCAAATGATCGACTCGCTAGCCACTTAGGCAATTGGTCACGTCTCTGTTACACACTGTTGGCAATTACTGGGCATTCACTGGCTCCTGAATGTACCTGAACCTGCTCCAGTGTTGGTCAAATCTTGTCTTGAAAGAGCTCGCACTCGGTGCCGTCACAACACTTTCTGGTAGATTGTTCCAAGAGTTCACAACTCTCACTCCGAAAAAGTTTACCCTCACAGTTTTCTGGACTTGCTGCTTCTTCAATCTTGAGCTGTGACCCCTTGTGGGGCGAGCATCCGCCAGCTCCAAGTAAGGACACTCGACTGAGTAGTGCCCCTTGAGATGCTTATACACCTCAATTAGGTCACCCTCGCCCGTCTGTAGTACAATACCTTAGTTAGAAGTGGAAGAACCAGGGATACGTAAGAATTGGATAGAATGATCGTCTTTCTCTTAAAACTCGGCAATAAATTTAAAATAATCGTAGGAGCACAAATGGCAACCAACCTCCACCACGGCCATTGTGAGACTGGTCAATGAAATTAAAATCGTACCCAGGCTGCTTCCTTTGAAACAAATAAAATGTGATTGGTCGAAAAAAATTGCGTGATGATACCGATACATCATTGGTCATTACTTGATGACGTCAGTCAATATTGTGCATGCTTGATGCGACAATAACATCTCACAGAGACGAAGACTGAAAACTACATAAAATCAGTTCAATTGTGTCACTATTATCCATTCGATAAAGGTGTAGATAACGGCTACCACAAGAAGGAATTGTCTGAATTGGTTTAAATTTTTTCATCACTAATATATTAAACACAAAAATGGAAACGACAATGCATAGAACCTAATAAAACCTGACTAACATACCCATAGGTTGGGTACGTTAGGTCAGGTTTTATTAGGTTCTATGTATTATCATGTAAATTTATGTATTCAACAACTTGCCTTAATATTGAGGTCGACATACATCAGCAATGGTGAGGAGGAATTTGTGGAAGCGTTCACCATCATTGATAGGAAACGTCTCTTGAAGAGGGATTCAGCGAGGTAAACAACAAAAATGGCGCCGGGAGGAGAATTGTAAAGCGGGATAGAGTGAATAAAATATAAAAAAAAAATAATTAAAATCATAATAGAAAGTTGTTGTTTCTTTAAATATACAGTACTTAAAATCGTCAAAATAATAAGTACAGCAAAAATAAAGAAAATCAACAAACAACTTCTAGTGGTAGCCGGTCTACACCTTTACCATCCATTTCTGCCTGGTATACAGTATATGGGGTTCAAAATGCTCAGAATAGGGAGATCTAAATGTTTCAGTAGTTTATAACTTTTGGGTGTGCTATGTCCTAAAGTAAAATACAGGTAGTCGTCGACTTACGACCTATGCGACTTACGTCTGTTCGACTTTACGACCGGCGGTACGACAGTTTTGGCCCCAGCCTCCTGGCGCTGCCGGGAGCTGGAGCCGCGCGCATCCCCGCGCTCAATTACAAACACGCTCGCTGGTACAGCACACTTCCCTCCGTGTCTGTTTGCCTTGTGCCTTTCTTTTGTCTTGGAAATTTTTCTTGAACCACCACCCCCCCAAGATGTCTACCAAGAGGAAACTGTCTTCATCTACTCCAATTGTACTGTAGTATGCAGTGATTTACTTAAACCTGACGACCGTAACAATAATGAACAAAGAAAATGTTGATAAAATATGACTTAAAGATGATTATATTATCATTACACATTATAATATACGTAAGGTAATTAAATTGTACTGTAGTATGCAGTGATTTACTTAAACCTGACGACCGTAACAATAATGAACAGAGAAAATGTTGATAAAATATGACTTAAAGATGATTATATTATCATTACACATTATAATATACGTAAGGTAATTAAATTGTACTGTAGTATGCAGTGATTTACTTAAACCTGACGACCGTAACAATAATGAACGAAGAAAATGTTGATAAAATATGACTTAAAGATGATTATATTATCATTACACATTATAATATACGTAAGGTAAATATAACATAGGCCGACTTACGACCAGATCAACTTACGACCGGGCGGCCGTAACCAATCTAGGTCGTAAGTCGACGACTACCTGTAATACCTATTTATGCAGTGGATATTTTGCCGTGACCGGATAAGTTCCTACGGTTAATATACAGTGATCCCTCGGTTAACGAAATTTCGGTTAACGAATTATTTTCCATAATCTTCAATTCGGTTAACGAAAAAAATTCGGTTAATGAATTCCTTACTAATTATTCTCAACATGTTTTCGCTTGCTCACCAGCTGGAATATTAGTCCACCAATACAGTAATCGGTTCTAGGGCTTAAATTCGTTCCCATTTGAGTAAATATCAAGAAGGTTGTACTATTCAATAATTTTAAAAGTTTTATATTAAAATTTTTAGTCATTTCAACAATTATATTATTGAACATAATTGAAGTACAGAAAACTAGTTTTTAGCGCGCCAAACAGCCGCTTGACTCACCCAGCAGGCGTCAGTTTGTGTCTCTTCTCAATGGACGTAACATCTTGCTTGACACTCTCTTGAACATAAACTATTTTACTATTTTTACATTTTTACAGTACAATATTGGTCATTCTGAAATTTATTTTACTTATTGACAATACTGTATATAGAGCAGTGCAGTGTTGATTGATAGAAAATAATCTTGAATTACACCTAGTGAACTTAAAATTTTATGGGTTAAATGGCAGCATGAAGCATGGGGTGATAGGGTGTGTCATACGGAGGCGAATTTTTTTTTTTGGAGTTTGAAAAATCGGCCCATGGTATTAATGATGTAGTTCTATGTGCAGAATCATGTGATATCTTCAGATTTGAAAAGTTTTCATTTTTTGCTAGGTAAATTTTAACTTGAAATCTTATGAAAATTCAGTATTCCCACCCTTTTACCAACACCACTAAATAGCTTATTTAAAGTAAAGTAAATGTATCAGGTTAATTTATTAGGATGAAAATGATCCAGAATAGTGAAACGAATGATCTTGACACATTTATTAAATTTAATATTCCTTTAGAAAACAAAATCATCAAATACAAAAACCGGTTTTACTACTACAACCCGGTGTTGCTGCACACCATAGAGAACATGTCTTTCTTGCTTCTGTTTCTACTCATCACCTCCCTGCTGACCACCTGAGCTCGGATGTAGCCTTCCCTCCTCTCCTGGCTGTACACGTGACTGCTGGCCTCGCTCACTTGCTGTACACAACGCTCTATACTCTGGGTGTGCGAGGGCCAGGCAGGGACATGTATGGGGTTGTCCAGGAAAGCTCTGACTTGAACATTGGTGAGGCTGCAGGTAAGAGGGGGCTCACTGCCAGCCTGGATGTTATCCAGATCTATGAGATCAGTGAGGGTCTTGGCACCTAGATTGACTTCAGGAGTCTTCCTGACCCTGAAGGAATCGTCACCAACTGATTCGTCATGCCCAGATCCTCTCATAAGTCTCATATCCAAGATCTTTTTGACTGCCACTCTTCTCTCTTCCTCATCCTTACTGCAGAGCATTGTCTGCAGAACTGCCTCGGGATGAGCATACCAGGAAGATCTCCTCACAGTCTGCTCCACAATCTGAACACCCTTCCTTGGCTGACTCCTCAGGAGCTCAAGCTGGAAGAGAACATGCCTCGGACCTTCGGAGAACGATGACTTGACCTTGGTGTTGAACCAATTTGGCAAGTAGACACTCACGATGAATTGGACAATAAGTCTCAGGTTGTGAAGCTGGTTCCCTTTCAGTTTATGATGAGCGACCCAAATTCTGCAGAACCTGAGAGCCGTTGTGAGCCACCTAGAATGTGAGACTGAACCTATCTGCAGGTAAGCAAGTCTATCAGGCATGACCCCAGTTTTGATGGCACTGCAAATCATGTAACCATAGTACTGGTCAGTACTCAGGTCGTCAATGACAGCATGTGCAAGCTCAACGAGTGGAGGGCCAACTGTGATTTTTTCAAAGCTCGGATTTATTTCTAACTCAGTTGCAGAGTCCAGCATCTTGCCAAGAGGACCAGACCATCTGTTGTTTGAAAGAGTCTTGCCATCCAGCTCCTGGATCAGATGTCTGAGTGGCAACTCATTGGTGTGGAGGTCACAAACAATCCAGACCAGCTTCCTCCCAATCTTCCGCTCTATCCACTGTATGACCCCCCCTTGCCACCCTGTGTTCGTGTTGGTGCTGTCCCCTCCAATGGCCTGCAGGGTCTGGTCTACGTTCCTCTCTCTGAGCCAGTTCACAATGTTATCTGCCACTATCTCAGCTGGTTTCCTGATGTCATCTTTCTCTGGAGTGAAATGCCACAAATACTTCCCTCCTGGTTCACTGCAGCAGGAGTAGTGTTCCTCCTTCACCATGGCAGGGAACAACTTGTCAGAATCTCCAACTTTCATGAACACTTTAGTGTCATCCCTTCTCCCATCAAAGAACAAACAATTGATTCCATTTTCTCTTATCCCCTTATCAAACTCCTCTTCTAGGTTACTGACAAGTTTCTCCTGAGCTCTCCTTACTTTGTTATGATCTATCACCAGGTGAACATCATCAGGTGTTATCAAACCACCGTCAATCCAGGCAGCTGTTGCTATCTCTGCAGTTTCTCTGAGACCAGTGTGGTGTCGCATGCTGGCCAGAGCTATGCTCGGGATATCTTTCCTTTTTCGAATCTTATGCCTGGAAGGTTTGGGATCATTATTTTCTGGGTTAGGGACAAAGTCACCATTCTCCTGGTCAGCACTCGGATCAGCCATGGGGAAGTCATTAAACTCTGAATCAGCTTGACTCCAATCATCGGCCTTTTTTACCTCACCCTGGGCCTTCTCAAGTCTCTTTTCCTCGGCAACTCTTCTCCTCTTCTGTCTCTCTGTGGCAGCCTCCTGTCTCTAGGACTCCGGAATATCTTGGCTAGAAATCATGAGAGCCCCTATACTGCCAGTCTTCTCTCTCTGTGCTTTGACAAATGCCAGTTCGATCACAGGAATCTTCAGTTCACGCTTGCAAATACAGGAGATGTGGGCCTCGGATTTACAGTCACGATCGCATCCAAACTCAGGACAGAGAACAATTGGGCACTTGCAAGTAATTATGTCAAATAACTGGTCCAGTTGCTTGGCAAAGCTGTCCTTAACTGCAAGTTTTCCTTTCCCAAGAGAGATATCTCTTGCCTTTTCCCAACTGGCTAGCAGTCTCTCACTAATCTTCTTCTGACTTGTTATGACTGGAGGCTTGAACTGAGCATTAGCCAGAGTGTACTGTGCCAAGACAGCTTTGGTTATATCACTGGCAATGTCTTTGTTTGTGTAAGTTCTTTGGTTCTTTTCACTGATTTGCCTGATTAAAACACCGTATCTCAAAGCATCTCTCAATGTAGGCAACTCCGACTTCAGGAGCTCTCTCCCAGACCCAAGATAGTGACTGAGATGGCTGGATTTTTGGTTCCTCGTCCTGACACAAGCAGCCATCGCAAATATTATCAACTTATAAATACATCAGAATCTGAAACAGAAAAAAATATTGTTAGTTGGGTTGTTAAAGAATGAAGTCAGAAAGCAATGTTCACTATTTAATTGTAATGCACTAATGCAGCTGTACGTTAGATTTTCGATAAATTTGACGCTAAAATTTACCTAGCAAAAGGTTGCAAAATATTGAAACTGAAATTATTTTCTGTTTATATACACTAAAATCTACCAAAAAAGTGATGGGCCATTAGTTTTAGCTGATCTTCCCTCCTATGACACACCCTAATGGGGTGATTTCTCTTCCACCCCCACTTCCTTCTCTTCTCCCTTCTCCTCCACCCCCACTTCTAATTCCAATCATCATCATCATCAACCAGGAGCCTTCTACATACACACCTCAAAGTAAGTGTACTTTACTGCATTTATTTTTAGTTTGTATGTAATTTTCGGTGAGCTGGAACCAATTACCCAAAATCCCATTGAAACAATGGTTTTGTTTAACAAAATTTTCTTACAATATTTTCATCAGTGAGTTCTGATATGATCATCTGTTTTTGTGGAAATTGTTCATTTAATAGATAATTAGGCGCCTAGGCGCATACTATTTTTAATATATCCAATTTTTAACATATTTCCACAGACTACAACAGTGTCCACTATAATATACCAGTGAAAATATAGTGTTTTCATAATTTTCTTCAATAAATTTTGCTCACTGGTTAATCCTATATAATTACCATTCCTACTAATGCCATTTTTAGGCACTGTGAATGCACTCAGATTGGCTAATTACTTCCGTGATTGGCTAAGTTCTTTGTTTGATAGGCTAATAGAATTCGCAGCTGCTTCCCCAACGTCAGTAACAGTTAGTTCTCCCATGGAAGGTGTCAAGTTATGCTAGGTTAGGTTAGATGGCTAATATGGAGGACTCCACCCCACCTCAGTAATAGTAAGTTCGCCCACTGCGGGTGTCAAGTTAGGTTAGGGTAAATATTTATTAGTTGCCAACATCTAATTGACTTTTGAAAATGGATTTTTATAATGTAAATCGTTGTGTTAAATACAAATAAAACTTCATTGCCATCAGAAGTGAACCGTTGTTGAGATACTGAAAAAAGTGAAAGGTCAAAAAAATGCAAAAACCTGAAAAAGTGGTGTCTTCGTCAATGTTCGTCTCTTACCACAGTACAGGTAGTCGTCGACTTACGACCTAGATTGGTTACGGCCGCCCGGTCGTAAGTTGATCTGGTCGTAAGTCGGCCTATGTTATAATTACCTTACGTATATTATAATGTGTAATGATAATATAATCATCTTTAAGTCATATTTTATCAACACTTTCTTTGTTCATTATTGTTACGGTCGTCAGGTTTAAGTAAATCACTGCATACTACAGTACAATTTAATTACCTTACGTATATTATAATGTGTAATGATAATATAATCATCTTTAAGTCATATTTTATCAACATTTTCTCTGTTCATTATTGTTACGGTCGTCAGGTTTAAGTAAATCACTGCGTGTTTGTAATTGAGCGCGGGGATGCGCGCGGCTCCAGCTCCCGGCAGCGCCAGGAGGCTGGGGCCAAAACTGTCGTACCGCCGGTCGTAAAGTCGAACAGACGTAAGTCGCATAGGTCGTAAGTCGACGACTACCTGTACTATGCATGGCGATCATCATGGTACTGACACTCTGAATTACATCTCGGACACTTTACAGATGAAACAAGAACACTGTGAGCCCTAAAAATGTTAACGGCTGCTGCTTTATTGTCCAAAATGCGCTGAATAACACATCAGTCAGCCAATGTACATCCTTTTCATACAGATGCCTTCTTCCAACTACCCGTGAATCGAGGCTTGTGCTGATCGCCGCATGAGTATTATATGTCACATCGGCACTCACGCTGATTGGCTTTCACAACTATGACGTCACATCAACACATGCTGATTGGCAGATATTATAAAATAAGTGTTAAAATAACTCGAAAACTATAAATTTCCTTCGGAAATGTTTTAGAATAATTTTTTTTTCTCTTTCTCCCTATATGAGTCTCACTGTTGAGTTAGGTGTTGGTAACTACTAAATATTAATTAGTTAGGTTAACTTAACTTAGACTTTCAAATAAACACTTTTTAACACATTTCCATAAGTATGACAGTGCACACTATAAAACAGTGAAATTGCTGCATTTTTAGATTCATTATCAATGAAAAATCAGTAGCTGTAAATTCATAAATAATTAACATTTAATATGACAGGGGACCGGTCCCTGGCTAGGAATTTAGGTAAGGTTAGGTACATTTCTTTGGTTGGTTAGGTCAGGTTCTATTAGGTTCTAGTAAATGTCACACAAAATTTAATATCTTCTGATGGTAGTGGTGTTCTCAGACATAACTGTATTTTTAACCTTTTTACAAGTTAGGTAAGGTTAGGTAATGTTTTCAAAGGTTTGTTAGGTGTTCTTTTTAGTAATTCACCCATTTTGAATAACCAATATTGTTCGTAATTGGGGAGGTTTTATTTGTTAAAACTCTAAAAATATAAATTTGCACCGGAAACGTATTTTATTTATTTTGTTTTTTTCTCCCTAAATACTGTGAATAGAAGTGTGAAATTCCATGTTCAACCTAAAACGAATCATTTACATCTGTTTTTGTTAGTTTCCACACACAACAGAAATATGGTTAGGTTGTGGGGTTATGAGATATTGGTTCACACTCGGGATGGAGAAAGGAAACTCACAATGTGCTCTCTGTATACATACTGTATTGGATGTACAATGCAGCTTGATGCTGGGTAGGCTGCATGGTTACAAGCGTTGAGTAGAGAGAGCCGGTTGGTGAGGGTGCCCAGAGGAGGGCACGCGGCTTGAGCAACGCCAAGGTCGCCGGAGGAAGCGGGAGCCGCCAGGCTGGAGAGGAGGAGGTGGAGGTGTTGCTTGCTGGTGGCTGTGGGTAGAAAGAGGGTGGTCACAGCGGTGTGAGGTCTTATAAGGCGTGGGTTGATAGTTGACCCCCGCTCCGTCAGGCGGTGCTGGAGGCGTAGGCTGGGGAATTCGAGAAGGTTCAGCTACTTAGCGACAAACGGCGCTTGTAGGGGAGGAATCCACTACAAGGTATGTTTATTGGTACACAACGATCTACTCACAGCAAAATAAATGCCAAATGCTGCCTGAGTCACGGTCAAATATAGTTCTAGTGTTGTTCGCCGGTAAAGGATGATTAGCCAATCAGAGTGCACTCATGGTAAAATAAGAGTTAGTTGGAACTTCACCGGTGATGGCAAAATATCCACTGCCAATAATTTAAGGTGGGCAAGGTGTCCCCATACCCCATGCAAAGGTAAAAATGAAGGGGATGGCTAACACCAGTAGTTGTTTGATTTTGTTCATTTTTCCAGCAGTAGAGTTGTTTGGATAAAGGTTAAGTTAAAATCTTTGAGCCAACTTTACCCTATTTGCTAAGCTGACTACTTTACTGTATATCAGTGACCTGGCGACCTTGGCTCAATACCTACAATTTTAAATTGCTGAGTAACGTTTTTGTTCTTTCTACATACGTGGAGCCATTATGTATTTTAATATGGCAGTCAGAAATAAAAAAAAATTAAACAATGCACTATCCCTTTCCCATCATTGAAGAGGCCAACTGAAATGGATAACAAATGGCTTCAACTTCAGCGCTAAACACTTCAATTATTACTTCCCTTGTAGACACTGTATTCCTTGATGTAAACCGTATCGTGACGTCACTAGTAAGCCATTTACCTGAGCGATGCCATGAGAGGAATATGTGTAGCTACTAGCTGCTGTGTGGTGAATAAATTTTTAGTATTTTTTATTTTCATATTAAGGGCTAATATTGATGACTACACAACCGACACTTTATTTGTTTTGGTTTTTATATTCTTACTATATTTTCATCAGTGAGTTCTGATATTTTTAGGGGGCGGGGGTTTTCGTTCGGTTAAGTTGAACTTTTAAATAAACACTTTTAACACATTTGCCATAACTACGAGTGCCCACAATAAAACACAGCGAAATTTCGGCATTTTTTAATTCGTTTTTATGAAAAATCAGCAGCGGTGTAGTCGTCAATACAGTAATTACCATACAGGTATTAAGTTATTTAGAAATAAGATTGTGTCAATACTGTCCTTTGTGGTTGGGTTAATTGTTTGTATTTTTATATTCATATTAAGGTACATGTGATGTTAGAGAGTTGATCAACCACTGGCAAGGTAGTTTGTCAACCCAACAAGTAGTTACTGTACTGAGTTTTATTCCGTTATGAACTGGGAATTTAGGTTACGTTGATGTTTTCTGAAAAACTAAATATCAAGTTAATTTCTGTCATTTTGTATACTGTATTGTTATGTTGCCTGGGTATTAGTGCAGTTTATAGTGGTGAAATGACAAAAATTAATAGTGAGTTGAGTGAAGGTTTATACCAGTTACTGTTGGTAAAGGTGGAGGAGACAGCATCAGAAATAACTTATGGAAGTGAACCAAAATTTCTGGAGATACTATTTGATTGATATTGAACATGAAAATGGAAGCGAGAATGCATAGGATCTAAAAGAATTTGGCCTAACCTTACCTAACCTCATCTAACTTCCAAACCTATGCATTGTCATTTAAATTTTTGGTAATATTGGAACAGATGGCAAACACCACAAGGAGTTGCTCAATCGTGTTAATTTATTTTCCATATGTTCTTTAGATGATGGAAAGTAATAAAAACAATACTATAAATTTTTGTGGTACTACTATAGCATGTGGTTCATAGTCTATAAAGATTTCTTTAGCGTAACCTACCCTAATCTAACTTAAATTAAATATCTTGTAAATCACACGCTATAGTAGCACCTTTTTTATTTAATTATACTGCAACACTGCACTGCATTATATATTGTCAATATGTAAAATATATTTCAAAATGACCAATAATTTGCTTGGAAACACAGGAAAAAAGCGTTTAGTTGAAGAGAGTCTCAAGCAAGATGTTACCTCTAGTGAAAACAGAGAAGAGACTAACACCTGTTTGCTGTGTTAAGAGGCTGGATGCTGCACATTAAACTAGTCACTTTACCTTCAATTATGTATATACAGTATATAGTTTATTTAATTTTTTGTTCTCTATCTACATCTCTAATTTCAAGCTTCCTTGAGGACCGAGCCATGGCAGTTGCTGTCGAAGGATCGAACTCTCACTCTTTCTCTACCGATAGCGGTGTTCCACAGGGTTCTGTTCTTTCACCTACTCTCTTCCTTCTTTTTATCAGTGATTTACTTCACACTTTGACTAATTCCATCCATTCTTACACTGATGATTCTACACTTCATTGTTCTTCACATTTTTCCCTTCCCCCCCTAATTCTCAAACTAGATCTGTTTCTAGGGCTGATACCATTTCATCTATCAATGCGGATCTGTGCAGCATCTCCGAAGGGGTAGGTAGAAACTTGGTTGAATTCAATAGTATTGAAACTCAGTATTTACCAATTACACCTTCCAAATTAGATGATCTCGCACCAATCACATTTCAGGACGCAAGCATTCTGCCAAGTTCTAAAATAGGTCTCACCATTTCCTCTAATATGTCATGGAAACCACACATCCACAACATTGATAAAGCTGCCACCCGAAAGCTGGGAATGCTGTACAGATGGAAGTTAAATTAAATGTGATCACCCGCCTTCATAGAGGAGAACGTGTGTCGGAGGTTGGCCGCGTGCTTGGTTTAAGTGAGAGCACTGTTTGTACCATTCGAGACAATGCTGAGAAGCTAAAGAACAATGCTCAATCAGGGGCATCTGCAAATGCAACAAAAACCTCTTATGGTTGGAGTTCTATAATGGAGCACATGGAAAGGATGCCGAGTACATGGATTGAAGATCAAAATCAGCGCAACATACCAGGCAGCATGTTCCTAGCCCAAGGAAAAGCGCGAGCAATCCATGAAAAGCTACAGAAGGATGAAGAAGGCCCACTGAACCATTCAGTGCTAGTTCTGGTTGGTTTGTACTTCAGGCGAAGATACGGGTATCACAACATCAAGATGAGTGGGGAGGCTGCATCTGCCGATGCCGTGGCTGCCAAGGAATTCATCAGAACTCTGAATGGTATTATTGAGGAGGGAGGTTACTCTGCAAAGCAGATTTTCAATCTGGATGAAACTGTTCTATTTTGGAAGAGAATGCCAGCACGAACGTATATCTCTCGTGAGGAAAAATCAGCACCAGGCTTCAAGGCCGCTAAGGATTGTAATACAGTGACCCCTTGGTTAACGAACTCAATCCGTTCCAGAAGGTCGTTCATTAACCGAAAAGTTCGTTAACCGAAACCATTGTTTCAATGGGTTTTTGGGTAATTGGTTCCAGCTCACCGAAAATTTCCTAAATTCAACAAAAATGGTAGAAAAGTTCACTTACTTTGAGGTGTGTATGTAGAAGGCTCCTGGATGATGATGATGATGGGATTTAGAATGGGGGTGGAGGAGAAGGAAGAAGAGAAGGCATTGGGGTGGAAGAGAAGTAAGAAGAGAAGGCATTGGGGTAGAAGAGAAGTCACCCCATGGTGCCATTTCACCCATAAAATTTTAGCTCTCTTGGTGTAATTCAAGATTATTTTCTTTAAATCAACACTGCACTGCATTATATATTGTCAATATGTAAAATATATTTCAAAATGACCAATAATTTGCTTGGAAACACAGGAAAAAAGCGTTTAGTTGAAGAGAGTCTCAAGCAAGATGTTACCTCTAGTGAAAACAGAGAGAGACTAACACCTGTTTGCTGTGTTAAGAGGCTGGATGCTGCACATTAAACTAGTCACTTTACCTTCAATTATGTTCAATAATTGTTATAATGACTAAAAAATTGATATTTACTAAAATAGTAAGGAATTTAAGCCCTAGAACCGATTAATGTATTGGCGGACTGATACTAAAGCTGGTTGCCCGGTCAGTGCAAGCGAAAACATGTTGAGGTCGGTTCGTAAGAAATTCATTAACCGAATTTTTGTTCGTTAACCGAATTGAAGATCCTTATGGAAGGCAGTTCGTTAACCGAGGCGTTCATTAAACGAGGGGTCACTGTACCTTATTGTTTGGAGGTAATGCTGAAGGTGACTGCAAATGAAAACCAGTGATGGTGTACCACTCTGCAAACCCACATGCTCTCAAGGGTTATCCTAAACATTTCTTACCAGTTCACTACTTTTCAAATAACAAGAGGTGAATTACTAATAGTCTTTTCTGTGACAATGTTGTGTCAAAGCTGAAAGATGAGTTACATGAATATTGTGAACGTGAGAATCTTTCTTTTAAAATATTAATGCTAGTGGATAACACCCCCCCCCCCCCCCCCAGACATCGACCTTCATTTCAAGATCTTTGTGAAAACATTCAAGTTGTCTATCTTCCACCAAATACGACATCCCTCATTCAGCCTTTGGATCAAGGAGTGATTAGTACGTATAAGGCTTATTATCTCAACAAAACATTTGATGCTGTAGTGAAGGCTACTGATGATGGAAAAATGACTTAAAGAATTCTGGAAATCTTTTAACATTAAGAGACTATAATGTTTGTTGGTGAAGCATGGGACAAAGTTAGTCGTTCATGTATGAATGGAGTTTGGAAAAAACTGTGTCCACATCTTGTGCATGACTTTAGAAGTTTTAGTGTTGAAAGTGATCTGTGTAAATCCAGAGAAAACATTGTGAGTTTGGCAAAGAAAGTAGGTCTTCAAGAGGTGGAGTTGATGACGTGCAGGAGTTATTTGACTCACATAAAGAACTTTGGCCCCAAGATTTACTTGACTTATAAAAAGAGCGAGAAGATGAGGAAGCAGAGAAGAAAGAGGAGCCTGAGGTCGTTTGAACTCTTAACAGCAAAGCGGTTGACAGAGGCATTCACTTTAATTGAGCATGGTTTGGCTATTATAGACGAAGACGATATAAATAGTGATCGTAGCTTAAAAGTTAGGAGAAATGTACTTTCGGCTATGCAGTGCTACAAAGAAATCCTGCGAGAAAAGAAAATGAAATCCACCCAAAAGTCATTGCTCTCATATTTCAAGAAATCTGACAGCAACTCACCTCAGCCATCGGCATCTCCAGACCACAGCCTACCTCAACCACCGACTCACCCATACCCTCGCCTGCACCTCAGTAGCCTCCCTCCTCAACTCTCCACTATGCCACCTTTGTCAAGCAGAAGTCGCCAGTCGTCAGTGTAAGTGTTATTTAAGATGTATTTATATTGTTTTTCCTTTATTAACTGTTTTTTCTTTATGAATGAGTAAGGTAAAAGAATATCTATTGGGAGTTACCCTGTATGGTATATGATGGTTCCCCTAACCTGTACCATTTACATGTACTAAATATTCTTATGGGAAAATTATATTTAATTTACGTGTTTTTTAATTAAGCGGTGATTTTCAAGAACGTAACCCACGCATAAAACGAGAGGTGGGTGTATCTATGAACTTTTTAGATTTCGTAATCTTTATTTCAAGACATCAGTTGGTGAAGCGCATTAAGACATCAAAACAATTATGTTTTTTCATCTACACAGTGGTAGTTGCTTTTGCTTTACAAAGGTTGACTTTTTAAAAACTTAAGACAAAAGTAATTATTAACCCTTATAGATGACAACAATACATTCCCCAATATACTGTAAATAATAGGAAAACAATACATGCAGTAGAAATGCAATTTACTCACAATAATAGTGAACAATGAAATACTTCCCATGATAAAATTGGAAATTACCAGTTGGCAAAAAATACGACCCTTTTGCAACCTAAAACTGAAAAAAAAATTATCCCATCTTTAGGGTTTCTGGTTGAAATTTCATTTAAAATGTTTAGAAATTTTTTAAGTTGCCCATTAAATATGGATTTTTTCAGAAACCAAAATCATCCACATATGTAACCCGCCCCCCCCCCCCCCACCACCCATGTACTCTTCAGATGCACGGTGCAGCTAACTAGAGTACGTATACACATTCCTTCCCATTGAATCAACAAATTCCATGTTTTAACGGGCCTTTTTATACAGGTTGACAATCCCTTATCCGAAATCCTTGGGACCAGATGCATTTCGGTTTTTGGAATTTTTCGGTTTTCAGAATGGTTAGGGTTTTTTTTTTTTTTTTTTTTTTTTTTTTTTTTTTTTTACAGGGATCAGCCCACCCGGGCACAGGTCACTGACCCACATTGGGGACTGGGGCCTAAAATATAATAATAATAATAATAATAATAATACAGTTGGTCCTCCTATTACGCGGTCCCACAATCCGCGTTTCACCGTTAACATTCCGCGGTCGTGAACCCCATTACGCGGAGAGCGGTTGGCAAGCCGCGCCATTTTTGGATCCAAACCTCCCGCCATCCGCCATGTTGTGTAAGAGGCGCGAAAATGGTGCGCACAAGGTCGCCCAGTCATCAAAACATTACCGAGTTCTTCACCCGCCACCCACTACAGCCGGCCCAAGTCAGTGATAGTGATAATTATAGTGAGGATATGGACTTATATGAACTTTGGGGGGTTTGACAAAGAGGCCCTGCAAGCCTCTGTGGTGGATAGTGATACAATTGATACAAGTGATACAGGTGAGGGCCAATAATCTGCCCTCTGCCTCGGAACCAACCGCCCATCCCCGTGTGCCCAGCCATCTTTCCTACTAATGTAAGTGTTAAAAAACCTAATATTATTGATATTTCTCTTAATTATTAATTGTGTGTGCATGCCATCATAAAGTTAAGATAATATTTTTACTACAACATAGTTGTGTGTCGTCAAAAAGTGGAGTTTGGGGATCGGCCCGGACTCCATTTCAATTAATCCCATATGTTATGTTATTCACTTTACGCGTTTCTCACTTTCCGCGGTACCCTCCGGGTTACATTAACCGCGTAATACGAGGACCAACTGTAATAATAATAATTCATAGGTCTAGGTCGTGTTTCTCACTTTTGATCTTTTTTTCATTCTTGTATTTCTTTATTATTATTAGTAGTATTATTTTATTATTAGAGTATTCTTGTTATTATTATTATTGTTATCATTCTTATTTTATTTTTGTGTATTTTTTATTAAAAATTTTATTTACTATGAATAATTATTATCATTACTGTATTATCGTTATTATTATAATTATTATTACTATTACATTTTCACCCCCCAGGCCCCGATGTGGGTCAGTGACCTGTGCCTGGGTGGGCTAACAAAAAAAAAAAAAAAAAAAAAAAAAAATTGCTCCACAAAAAAAAATTCGGTTTTCAGAGCTTTTCGGTTTTGGGAATTTCGGATAAAGGGTTGTCAACCTGTACTGTATATATATATTCATATAAGTGAACACATAAAAGAGCAAGCTAATTCAAAAATAAAAACTTGATTAAAAATTATTTCTCATAACTTGACCAATGTTAAAGGGCTTTCACACTGGTCAAATATCTGCATTCCATGGGTGAAAACAACAATACCGCTGATACCGCTGTTCTCGGTCAGATTTTCGCCTGAAAACTGAGATCCAAGGAAAATGTTAAGTATGGGAGTTCTCTGGCAAGTTTTGACTGCATTTTGGGTCCAATTGAGCTTCTGTAATAGTATTTACAATTGAAAGGCATTGATTTTATTAAATGAAATCATAGGAAATTTTTAAATTGATTTTAATGTAAATATACTGTACTAATGAAAATTACATATGAGATTTAATTTAATTTGTTTACATCCACTGTGAGCCCACCAATGGATTCTCAAGCCTCACACATTATTTGGACAAGGGACTCTGAAGCTTCTCTTGTTGATAAAGTGAGGGAATGCAGTCTTTGGGATTTCAGACATCCATTACATCTCAAGAAAAGCTTAAAATGACAACACTTTTGGAAGACCTGCAATCGTTGTTATTGTTTTCTTCCAAGTGACGCCTCCAACGGTGACACGCGAATCTGTGATTGGAAAAGTTTTTTCTTTTACCGAGAACAGGGAAATGAGAACCGAGATTGGCAGAAATTTTGCCTAGTGTGATAGCCCTTTTAGTTCATCAGAAAATTTAGTGTAGATGGATAGTTTAGATAATTTTACAATTACTTGTTT
Organism: Homarus gammarus; assembly: GCA_958450375.1. Lineage (NCBI taxonomy): Eukaryota > Metazoa > Arthropoda > Malacostraca > Decapoda > Nephropidae > Homarus > Homarus gammarus. The sequence goes on along the minus strand of CAUDMG010003165.1, from coordinate 2,580,375 downwards.
GTCTAAGACTCTGCTGAACTATAATGAGACTCTGATGTGAAGAAATAAATAAAATAATAAACAGCAGAAATCCTAGAATTGATGTGTCAGAAGACTATAGCGCTCATGGTGACTCATCACTCTCGGAAAAAGTGGAGGTCCTGAGGAGCAGAGGACGGTAGGTCTTGCCAGCGTCTCTGTGGTGAAAAGGGTGCTAAGTTATTATGGTATGGTGGTGTTTTACCATGAAATTCTATCCTTTCATATTTCAGTGATATTACTTTACCAAATAAAAACAATCTTAATTTATAGTTAAAGAGATAATTAAAATTAGGCTAAAGAGATTTTCCCACGAATTGACGGCATGGGTACAGGAAGATAGTGTCTCCTCGTGGTATTGCTAGAGAGCTTGACCAACCCTGGAGGGATACAGATGCACCTAACCTCTGGAAAGGAAAACCTGTAAACCACTAGAGGTTCTAGTAACTTCTATCAACTATATAATACATCATTTCAGTCTACTTTAATTGTGCTTCTCAAGCCTTGGAAGTCATCTTGATGTAACAATCTCTTATAAGCCCTTGAGGTCCATTTGATTTCTGTCTACCATCTACTATAAACTAAAGTACACATATGCTTGTTATGTCTTAGATTTTTATTTAGGCTATCTAGACCCAAGTGTGTTGTCACTGGTGCTTAATATGTAAGTGCAATTCAGTTGGGATAATGCTTTGGCCAATACATCTCATAATAGTTAAAGTAGTCTCAGGTTATAACCTGTGGTGTATAGACTACTCCCTTTATTTTAACTAAACAGCAATTATAAGTACTGTAGTTTCTTTAGGATTTTGGTAGTGTAGCTGTGGTATTTTATTAGCTGTGATGGTGTAGGGTTTCATATTTTTACTTTTACATATTACCACGACATCTGTACTACCACCAATGTGTATGCGTAAATCATTATTCCAAAATTCCCAACACTAGTTCTCTGTTCAATCTAACAAACCTAACCTAACCAAAACCTTTTAAAAAAAGAATACAGGGTATACACAGGCTACATATATATATATTTCTTTTAATCAGTAATTTGCAACAATTAAATTCAACTTTTTACTGGGGGTTAGGCTAGATGTGAAATAAGTTGGGGTTCCTAATCTTTAGGGGATCTTGAAGCTTGCTAAAAATGTTGCATGCTTATGGGCATGCATGCATGTGTGCATACCTCCTGGCGGAGGCAGCACGGAACTGTCGCCTGTTGGAGTTACATAATTCAGACTCAGTGTCAGTGGTGAGTGACTCCCACCCACGCGAAGACCACGATATGTTGCTGCTCTTCCGGGACAAGCTTGATGTACTCTGTCCAGACATGCGTCCATTCATCATTTTCATTGGTTGATAATCTAAAAATAATATATTAATTTTAACAATAAACAGATATGATTCATGTAATGTTAATCTACTTGCTTGTCAGCTTCCTATTGTGTTATAGAGTTAAATCCAAGTCCTGAATCATTCCTTGTCAGACTTATGGAACTTGTTCCCTGAAAAACATGTTGGCTGAGTAAATTTAGTTGGAGTAAGATTATGCCACACTTAACACCGATGAATGATAAAACTGGAACCTTGATTGAAGTCTGTTTATGCACGGTCGTAATCAAGGTGAACTTGATAAACCTGCTTAAGAAGTATATATTATTAACATCAATACAGTGGAACATCGATATAACACGAGATACGTTCCAAGAGAAATCGCTTAAAACCGGATTCGCACTAAATTGAAGTTTTGTTTCAATGGAATAATTTAGTTTGGTACTTGAGAGAAACACAAAATACTAAAAAGACTGAGAGTCTACCCAGATGAACCTCCGCCCATCTCCTAGAATAAACAAAACATTGTTTTTTGTAGTATTATGTTAAAACAAACACTCATAAATCAACACGGCTAAAATTATAAGAACATAAGAATGGAGGAAACTGCAGCGGGCCTATTGGCCCATACTGGGCAGTCACGTTTACACCCAACCCCTATTGCTCATATGAGCATCCAACCTATGTTTGAAGCAATTCAGCGTATTCGAGTTAATGATGATATTTGGTAACTTGTTCCATTCAACCACTACTCTGTTTCCAAACCAGTGTTTACCTATTTCACGCCTAAATCTAAATTTGTCTAATTTAAAACCATTGTTACGAGTTCGCTCCTGGTTGGATAATTTGAGTACCTTTGTAATGTCCCCTTTGTTTAGCCCTGCCTTCCACTTACACACCTCTATCAGGTCGCCTCTCGCTCTACGTCTCTCAAGGGAGTGCAAATTAAGATGCTTTAACCTGTCTCTATACTCAAGGTTCCGAATGCCCGGGATTAATCTTGTCATTCTCCTCTGAATTCTTTCCAAGGATTCTATATCCATTCTGTAATACGGTGACCAGAACTGAACTGCGTAATCCAGGTGTGGTCTCACAAGAGCAAGATACAGTTTTAGGATGACCTCGCTAGTCTTGTAACTAACACTCCTTTGTATGAACCCCAGTACTTTGTTAGCCTTGTTATGAGCAAAAACACATTGTTTACTTGGCTTAAGGTTCCTACTTATCATTACTCCTAAATCCCTCTCGCAGTCGGATTTCTCTATGGCATCGTTGTTCATCTGGTATCTGGTTTCCCTGTTTACATCTCCTATACTGAGTACTTTACATTTGTCAACGTTGAATTTCATCTGCCATTTTTCAGACCATTCGAAAAATTTGTTTAGATCTTCCTGTAGTTTTGCCGAGTCCTCGTCAGATTTGATAACACGTCCTATTTTAGTGTCATCAGCAAATTTACTTATGTTGCTGTCTATGCCGATATCTATGTCGTTTATGTATATAATAAACAATAATGGTCCAAGTACTGAGCCTTGGGGAACTCCACTTGTGAAGTTGCTCCAATGGGACTTAGTGCCATTAATGCTCACTCGCTGTTTCCTGTCCTGTAACCACGCCCTAATCCATTTAAGGATGTCACCTTTGATGCCATGAGCTTCTACCTTTCTAATTAGTCTTTCGTGGGGGACTCTGTCGAAGGCTTTGCTAAAGTCGAGATATACCACATCATAATTGTGCCCCTCGTCCACCGATTCGAAAACTGATGAAAAGAATGTTAATAGATTAGTTAGGCAAGAACGTCCGCTTGTGAAGCCATGCTGGGAATCATTGATCAATCGGTGCTTCTCCAGGTGATTTCGAATAGAGTTTGAAATGATTGCTTCCAGTAATTTGCCTACTATTGATGTTAGACTGATTGGGCGGTAGTTAGAGGATAGTGATCTATCCCCCTTCTTGAAAATCGGTATTACATTCGCTATCCTCCAGGATTCTGGTACTACACCTGTTTTTAAGGACATGTTAAACAACTTTGCTAAGGGCATACTGAGCTCTTCCTTACATTCCTTTAATACTCTGGCAAATATCTCATCGGGACCAGGTGACTTATTAGGCTTTAGTTTGTCTATTTGCTTACTAACATCGTTACTAGTCACTACTATCTCACTTAATTTGTTTTCTTCACTATCTCTGAATAGAGTCGGTGCCTCGGGTATCATGTTTAAATTTTCGGTGGTGAAAACTGTTGAAAAATATTTATTCAAATAATTGCTCATTTCCCCGTCATTATCAGTGAGCTTGCCGGTATCTGACAGTATTGGTCCAATCTTTTCTCGTGTTTTAGTTTGATAAATTTGGTAGAATCCTTTGGGGTTTGTCTTCGCCTCCCTTGCTATCCTTACCTCATTATCCCTCTTTGCTTTCCTTATCTCGGTTTTAACCCTACTCACCAATACCCTATAATAGTCCCGGAGGTGAATTTCGCCACGATTTATCCTTCTACCTATAGCCTTCCTTTGGCCAATGATGTTCTTTAAGTAATTATTTATCCATTTAGGGTCATTGTTGTTTGATCTGAGTTTTTTGTATGGTATGTTCTGCCTTTGTGCAATAAGTAACTCACTATTTAAATTGTCGTGGAACTCGGCAATCTCAGATCTCGTTATCAGGTCGGTGTCATCTGTCAGGTTCACGGCCAAGCGCGACACCCCCTCTCTCAGCTGCCTCTTTAAACTGTCAAAGTTTGCCCTTCTGAAATCTGGTACTTTAGTGGAATTTTCCTTACGTCTGCCCTGAAAATCTAACTGGAATCGAATTTCTTTGTGATCGCTGTTTGCAAGTTCGTTCCCTACCTCGACATTGCTAATGAGGTTTTCTCTGTTTGACAGAACTAGATCCAGTATATTATTACCCCGTGTGGGTTCGGTTATATGTTGACTTAGGAAACAGTCTTGGATCGTCTCGAGAAAATCCTCTGATTCTGAGTTACCCGTAAGGTCAGTCCAATCTATTTGGCCAAGGTTAAAGTGGCCTACTATACAGACTTTGTTGTGTGTGGAAGCCCTGCGCATTTCATCCCAGATAAGTCGCTCATTGACGCTATCAAGATTGGGGGGTCTATATATTACTCCTGTGATTAATTTTTCCCGACCGTCGCTTAATTCTATCCAAATTGTTTCTGTATTCCTCTCAGTTTTTATTTCCTTATTTATTTCACACTTCAGATTATCCCTAACATAGATTGCTACTCCGCCTCCTTTCCTGGTCTGCCTATCGGTATGGAACAGTTTGTAACCCGCAATTTGGTATTCGACTGGTAATTCACGTGTGTCTAGGTTGATCCATGTTTCAGTGAATGCAATTATATCTATTTCTTCGGTACATACCAAGGCCCTAATATCATCCATTTTGTTTCTCATACTTCTACTGTTCGCGTAGTATACATTTAAGTTAGTCGTGTTCTGAGTCCTCCCCTTGCCGCGTTTAGTTTTAGACTCCCTGTCTAATTTAGTTTTGTCATCATTCTTAACACTATTTCCCTGCAATCTTTCGCCTTGTTTACCCGCTCCCACTGCAGTCTCCTCCGCCCCCGTGCCCATATGTTCTCTTAGCAGTTTAAAGACTTCGATATCTTTTGAACTGCCCCCTCTAGAGCCCCAGCCAGGGTTGCTACTCCATCCCTAGACAGGTGCACCCCATCCCTAGCATAAAGGTCCCTTCTGCCATAGAAGTTGTCCCAGTTGTCAATGAATGGGACTGATATTGACTTGCAATATCTGTCAAGACGGTCGTTGACACCAACTGCCCTTGACAACCATTCACTGCCAACTCTCCTTCTAGGCAGGACACCGCATATGATAGGGATCCCTCCCTTAGTCCTAATACGATTATGGGACGTGAAATGGTCTGTTTACTAGCGATCAGCTGATGGGAAGATGGGGAGGGGGGGGGGGGGAGGTGAGGTGATATGTTTGACAGTTGATGCCAAGGTCTAGTGATTATTTATTTATCTGTCCTTAAGAGTGACTTGAAGTTTTTCTCTTATAAAATGTCACTGGACTGACATGTCTAATTAATTTTATTACAAAGGGCTAAAATTTATATCTCTTTTGCAAAATAAATAACGTTTTTATTCACATTATTCGCTGTCTTGCAAGGATTCCAGCAATGCAAATTATATTCTGCTAACTTTAGTCTGTGATATTATATAAGATAAAAACTGTAAGCCTAAAACACCAAACCCTGGCTGGGAAGATAGGGGAGGGAGGTGACATTAACATGTTTGACAGTTGGGGGCCAAAGGTCTAGTGAAGTATTTATGTGTTTATTTATGTCCTTTAGATTGAGTTTTTTTTTTTTTTTTTATAAAATGTCACAGAAGTGACCGGGGAGAATATAATTTACATTGCTGGAATTCTTATAAGATATTGATTAATTTGAATATAATCATGCTATAGTTTACACTAGACAAAACTTTTAGTAATCATTTAGTATATTATTTTGAGTACATGTACAGTACAGCTTTGGCCTTAGGACAGTGTAGCGTTCCCAGAGAAACATTAGGCGTGAATTTTAAAATATGATGCACCAGATTGACTCGCGCAAAATAGGAAAGATTCGCTTTAAATTAAAACGTTGTCCTTAATTGTGGGTGTCGCTTTAAATCAATAATCTTAAATTGAATTGCTTTAAATCATCATTCTACTGTAGTAATATATCCGTTAGCCAAAATCCTTCAAACCCGGAAATCTCCGACAGCCGGAATTGAAATTTGCTTGGAAAATTACGAGAAAATTTTCCAGGTACCCGGAAAATTCCGGGGATGGGGTAGTTTTTTCCGGGTTTGAGAGATGAAAATCTGGCACATTTTCTGGAAATTATGAGACAAATTTTCCATTACCCGAAAAACTTCGAGGGATGAGAGATTTTTTCCTGGTTCAAGAGATGGTGTTTTGGACAATTTCTGGAACTTCCGAAAACATTTTTCCGTTACCCGGAAAATTCCGGGAATGGGGGATTTTTTTTTTTTCCTGCCTTGAGTGAGTCGTCTTGTTACCCGGAAATCTTTCATTCCCGGAAGAACTCTGCACCAATTAGAACATAAGAAAATAAGGAGTCTGCAATTGGCCGGTTGGCCTGTGCATGGCAGCTCCTGTCGAGAGTTACTACCACTCTATCATCCATGAATCTATCTAGCCTCCTTTTGAAACTTTCCAGTATTCCAGCACTTACTACAAAGTTGATAAGCTTGTTCCACTCGTCCACTACCCTATTTGTGAACCAGTTCCTTCCTATCTCCCTCCTAAACCTGAAAAATGGAGATATCTTTGTTATAAGTACATTTATTTTTCATTATTTTGATCTTAAAGTGTGAAAAGAATATTGTGTAAGTCTTTTCCTTTTTTTTATTTATTAATTTTTTTTTTTTTACATTTCTAGTCATGGCACTTTGACTCAGCCTCATATCAAACGTCCACACATGTCTTTTTAATGATTAAACAGTACAGTACTGTGTTGTATTAATGAGATGCAATAGTTAAATTTTTCTACTGTCAATTGACTCCGATATGTATTACACATAAGTGAGTGCATTGGTATCTATGTGACTACTATGCAATATTAAAATGTATGTACAGCTCCTCCCCAACTTACGACCTACTCAACTTACGACCACCCGGACATACGACTGCCTCAGTCGTACCAAAATTTTGTCAAACTACGTACTTTCGAGTCCCAACGTCAGTGATTGCGCTGTGTACTGACAAAATTTTCGTTTGTAATTCACTTTAAAATTGCTGGCAAGCTTAAAAGTGAGAGTTTTGTGGTGCTGAGAAGAAAAAGAGACACCCATTTTAGATTTTCTATGTATTATTTAAGCATTTTCGACTTAGGACCATTTCAACTTACGACCTGGATTTGGGTCCCTAACCCCGTCGTAAGTTGGGGAGGAGCTATATTATGTTTTTTCCTGGGTAAATCTGCAAAAACTGACTTGAGTATTTTCATACAATTTTACCAATAAATGGATGACAAAAAAAGGATTGGCAAGCCAAAGCCCCTAATTTGTGATATTTTTAAATTTACTGTTTTACCTCCATACTCATATCTACTTTGTCCTACAGACACGATTCACAGCGAGTCCTGATGCTGTGTTTCATTTTTACTTCATAAGATCTGACGGAACTGAAGTCGAAAATTGATCTTTGCTGATAATTGTGCAAAAAACAAGAATACCACATACTTTCAAAAAAGGGAATATTAATGCAGCTCTTGGGTATACATATATCCATGGTTAGGCTGCCGTTACCAGTGGTGTTATGTTGGTAATCGAGAGGAAGGATGAATTGTGTGGCCGGTAGCGTGAGTGACGCAGGCCACAACTTGTCAACGTCAAGCACCAACTCTCTGCTCCCCTGCTGACCTGTCAACGTCTTCCGCTCCACCATCTGGCTCTCCACCATCGCCCCGCCCACTAGCTGAGTCTCCAGGACACGAATGCTCTTCAGGCTGCCATCTGCGATGCTGTTTCTCTTGCTGCTGGGGACGCTGCCTTGGAAGCTGCTGGGGACCAGCACATCCGCAGGTATAGTCTGGCGGTACCTTCTGCCAAAAGAAAATGTGGGATGTCAAGGTTATACCCATCAGGATAATTTTTCTTACAAATTGAATTAACAAATAATCTCACAGTTACATTAGAGGTAGTGAAGCATGATAAATGGATTGTCCTCCCTATCATGCAGAGGAAGCCTGAGGTATGTATGAAATGTGTAATTGCACAGCGCCCACAAGCTTGGACGTGGGGCCCTCGCAAAATTTTTAAGCCCCCCCCCCCCCCCCCCCCAAAAAAAAAATAAATAAATAAATGGGCCATACATTTTTGTGCGAAAGAATTTTTTTTAGAGCATAAAACAAAGATTTGTGAATATTCTTTGTGATTTCTGGGATTTTACTTTAGCATTTCATGGACTGGATATTGGCAGAGAACTAAAAATCTACAAAATTTTTATAAATGTGGGTGTGCTCAGACTTGCTAGACTAGACCATAGCACTTCCTCTATGTTAAGTGCTTATTACTTCATGGAGGACACATATACATATTACTTTTCAATACTAAATTTGCATTATTGAAACATGTTAAATTTTATTTTGAAAAAAAAAAAGTGGGTTTTCTATAAATATTTCACAGAATTTCTATACTATTACAGAAACAGTACATATTTCTACATAATTTTTTTTTTTTGGGGGGGGGGGCGGGGGGGGCTCATATCCACATTTTGCACAGGGCCCGCACAGCTCTAAAGCTGCCGCTGCTATCATGTTAACCTAACGCCACTTAGTTTTAGAGTTGTTTTCTACTATTTGAATTTCCTTCTGTGAGACAGCTGGCAATTTTTAATTCTTGGTATCATGATACTGATCAACTCTAGTGAGAAAATGTATCAGTGAGTTGACCAGCTTAATTTACTGTATATTATTCATCGGAAAAAAGTATCCAGAATTTTATGAATTAAGAGGGCAGAGTTGTTCAGTTTTAATTACCGACTTTACTGGCTAGACCCCTAGAGAAAACTCCATGAATCCTATGTCATTAGAGTCGATGCGGGCGTGTATACTACAGTATACATGGGTGGAGACAGACTCAGGGTTCATGTCCCAGAATGTTAGTTGTCTTAATTTGTTTTTGAAAGAATTAATTGTAATGGGAGATGGCAAAACATGTTTCCTGTTAGTCATAGCTCAAGGTTGAAAAAGCCACATAGTCCAGAAAACTGTGAGGGCAATTTTTTTCGGAGTGAGAGTTGTGAACTCTTGGAACAACTTGCCAGAGAGTGTTGTGACAGCACCAAGTGTGAGCTCTTTCAAGACCAGACTTGACCAAAACTGGAGCAAATTCAGATACATTCAGGAGCCGGTGCATGCCCAGTACTTGCTAACAGTGCGTAACAGAGACGTGAACACCCCCCAAGCGGCTAACGAGCCAATCAGTAGCGAAGAGGTTAAAAGTAAAAGTAAAATACTTCTGAGTTGGGGTTGGAAAGTAGGCCTATATGTCTACCTGGAGCCTGATCATGAGAGATGGCCAGATGAACAATGACTTACAATTACTAGTCAAAGATCATCCAATGGCAAGTTTAATGTTCAACAGAAATAAATTACAGAGGTTGCTTATCAAAGATACATGAGGCCACATTAATGTAATTAATGTACTATACTATACCATATAATCTAAACATACTCTTAAGTCTATACGGATGAAAACTTGCGCAAAGAAGTATTGCGGTCATGCACACCTGGCGAGTTTCGAGACGAAGAAATACATGCAGCCCATGAAGATAGCAAGGAACACCAGGGTGATGACGAGCGCCACCAGCAGGAGTTCCCACTGTTGCAGCCCTGATAACACAATATACAGTACACTCAGTCTAGGGGATACCACATCCTGCTGCTGGTCTCTCACAGCACTTGTCACACATACACACACAGAAAAGTCTTTGGTCTTTGTACTCTACAACTATTCAGTCATTAATAAAGATATTTAATCAGCTGAAGAAACTCTGTACTTCACAAGTAAGATAAATAATAAAAATGCATAATATGGACTTCTATGAACAAAAAACGAGATATGACTTGAATAACCCTTACAAATTGTAATATATACTATCGCACATGTCTCTTCCACCAACCAGCCATAGTGTAAGCCCGAATCATCTGAGGTTGAAGCAGTTGAAGAAAGTGCCTTGATGGCTCAACATTGGGCCATCAAGGCACTTCGATCAGCTGCTTTATTGATTCATCCTCAGGTGATTCAGTCTCACACTGTAGTTGGCAGGTGGAAGGGACTTTTGTGCACAATACTGAAGTACGCTTCCCTTACACAACAAAAGTAGTAACCCATGCACATGCAGTAACATATACTAACCATGTATACAACATTACTGTACCTACAAACATGTACATTACATTTACTATATATTGGTGTAATGTACACTCACTAAAAAATTATTCGGCACCCGTGTCATATTGTATCACGCCGTAAGGGTGCTGAATAATTTTTTGTTGGGTGTACATTATTTTAAATATTATGTACAGTAATGTACACCAAACATTACTATACATCCAATAAAAAATTATTCAGCACCCTTACGGCGTGATACAATATGACACGGGTGCAGAATAATTTTTTAGTGGGTGTACATTACACTATCAATGTACAGTACAGTATAATACACTACATTACATTACCCCTGTACACGACTTAAGTCCAAGATAGCCACACTAGTAATGTACTAATCACCATCATACATGTTCGTTAACTTAATGTCACACGAATCATATTAAGCTCAATAGTCCATAAAACAGTTCGCTGTAACGCGTTTCTTTAGTCCCTCTATTGAGACGTATGTTTTCTATCAATCCATTTCTGAATCCTCATGAAATACCATTGATGATGTTTGTATATTTAAAATGACGAATGAATACGTATGTGTTACTGTAATATATATATACAGTAGTACCCCGATTTACGCGCGGTCAATTGAACCCACAGGGTACCACGGAAAGTGAAAACCGCGTAAAGTGAACAACAGAACATATGGGATTAATTCCAATAGAGACTGGCCCGACCCCCAAACTCCACTTTTTCCGACACAATACCTATGTTGTAGTAAAAATAACATCTAAATTTTATGATGGTATGCTCACACAATTAATATTTAAGAGAAATACAGTCGCCAGGTTAATGTCTATTCAAATAATGGACTCAAATCCCCCCCCCCCCCCTCTTCCCACCTCACTAGCTCCTACCTCTCTGAGAAATGGTTGGGTGAAAACACTAGATTTTACCGTTTAGTAATAAATAATACCTCAGACTAAACTTAAGATAAGAAAATTGACATGTCTGGATTCCTTGCAGGTCAGGGAATATTTTGAATGTAAACTTCATATATTTTGCACAAAAGATTAAATATTTGCTTTGTGTAAACCAAATTATTACATTAGATCTAAAATTTGTATGTCTAATGCAAAATCCATGATGTTTATTTTCAAAATGATCATCATATTGTAAGAATTCCAGCAATGTAAATTATGTTCTGGCTGAGTAATTTGTATGAATTTTATGAGCTAAAACAAATATCTTCAGGTAATAAAAAAAAAAATATTCTTCACGACACTATCTGTCAATCAAAGTACCCCACCTTGCCTCCCCCCCTCCTCACACTCACGCCAGCTGGGTCGGTCGGTCCCAACCCTCACCCCCACCTTCTCTCCCTACCAGAGAAATGTTTGGTTGAAAAAACTAGATTTTAACTTTTAGTAATAAATAATACTTCAGATTAAAGTTAGGATAATATAATTGACATTTCTGGATCCCTTGCAGGTCAGGGAATATTTTGAATGTATACTTCATATATTTTGCACAAAAGATAAAATACAGTATTACCCCGCCTAACGCGGTTTCACTTAACGCGTTTTTTCATATACGCGGTGCCTCGCCAGAGCTGAACTTTCACTTAACACGGATTTTTTCCACATATACATGGTGAGTGTCCGGCTCGAGATGCTATTTTTAGATTTGCCCCACCCGCCACCCTGCCTGACTGCCTGTTTTAGCTCATAAAATTCATACAAATTACCCGGCCAGAATATAATTTACATTGCTGGAATTCTTATAATTTGGTGATCATTTTGAATATAAACATCATATATTTTGCATTAGACATACAAATTTTAGATAAAATGTTTTCTCTGAGTAGATATGTTCTCTTTTGTGCAAAATATATGACATTTATATTCAAAATATTCCTGGTCTTACAAGGAATCCAGCAATGTCAATTATATTATCCTAACTTTAGTTTGAGGTATTATTTATTACTAAAGTTAAATATTCTGGTTTTCCCACACATCTCCTTGGGACTGTTGGTGGGGGGTGGGTGGGGGGGAGGGAGGGACCGACCGACCATCTGTTACCCTGTGAAGAATATTTTTTTTCTTTTATTAACTGAAGATATTTGTTTTAGCTCATAAAATTCATACAAATTACCCGGTCAGAATATAATTTACATTGCTGGAATTCTTATAATTTGATGATCATTTTGAATATAAACATCATATATTTTGCATTAGACATAAAAATTTTAGATAAAATGTTTTCTCTGAGTAGATATGTTCTCTTTTGTGCAAAATATATGACATTTATATTCAAAATATTCCTGGTCTTACAAGGAATCCAGCAATGTCAATTATATTATCCTAACTTTAATCTGAGGTATTATTTAATACAAAATGTAAAAATTTATTTTTTTCACCCAACATCTCTTGAAGGGAGGATTGGTGGGGGGTGGGGGGGAGGGTTGGGACTGACGGCGTGGTTGGAAGAGGGGGGGAGGCAAGGTGGGGTACTTTGATTGACAGATAGTGTCGTGAAGAATATTTTTTTTTTTAACTGAAGATATTTGTTTTAGCTCATAAAATTCATACAAATTACCCGGCCAGAATATAATTTACATTGCTGGAATTCTTATAATTTGGTGATCATTTTGAATATACCGTAAACATCATATATTTTGCATTAGACATACAAATTTTAGATAAAATGTTTTTCTCTGAGTACCTATGTTATCTTTTGTGCAAAATATATGACATTTATATTCAAAATATTCCTGGTCTTACAAGGAATCCAGCAATGTCAATTGTATTATCCTAACTTTAGTTTGAGGTATTATTTATTAAAATTTAGTGGTTTTCCCCCAAAAATTTCTCAGAGAGGGAAGAGCCAGCAGTGTAGTGTGAGAAGAGGGGGAGGGAGTTGAGTCCATTATTTGAATGGACATTAACTTGGCAACTGTATTTCTCTATTTCTCTTAAGTATTAATTGTGTGCATGTACCATCATAAAATTAAGATGTTATTTTTACTACAACATAGTTATGTGTCGTCAAAAAGTGGAGTTTGGGGGTCGGGCCGGTTTCTATTGGAATTAATCCCATATGTTCTGTTGTTCACTTAACGCGGATTTCACTTAACACACAAACACACACACACACACAGCTCCTCCCCAACTTTCGACCTACTCGAAGTACGACCACCCGCACTTACGACCTGCCTCAGTCGTACCAAAATTTTGTCAAATTACTTATTTTCGAGTCCCAACATCAGTACACAGACAAAAATTTTCATCTTTAATTCACTTTAAAATGGCTGGCAAGCTTAAAAGTGAGTGTTTGTGATGCTCAGAAGAAAAAAGAGACCCCCATTTTAGATTTTCTATGTATTATTTAAGCATTTCCGACTTACGACCTGGTTGTCGGTCCCTAACCCCGTCGTAAGTCGAGGACTGACTGTACCTACTAATAGCTGAAACATTCAAGATCCATTGAGAGTGATGTTAAAAGCTTCAACTACAGTGAACCCTCACTTTACGCGGTTAAAAGAACCCACGGCGGCCCGCGTAAAGTGAACAACATAACATATGGGATTAATTGAAATAGAGACCAGGCCGACCCCCAAACTCCACTTTTTCCCGACACAATACGTACGTTTTACTAAAAATAACATCTTAACTTTATGATGGTATTCACACACACATAATATAGAAGAAAACAATCAATAAGAGAATAATATACTGAAGGTTAGGTTAGAGAAAAACAGGTTAGGGTTAACACTTACGTTAGTAGAAGAGATGGGTCGGCATAGGGGAATGGAGGCAGGTTCCGAGGCAGAGGGCAGGCTACTGGCCCTCAGGTGAGTCTTCATCGCTGTCATCCACACTTACTAGTGCCTCCCTGACAAATCCCTCAAGGTCATCATCACTGTCTCTGCCTCTGTCACTATCACTGGCTTGGGCTGGCTGTGGTGGGTTGCAGGCGAAGAACTCGGTTATGCTTTGCTGACGGCTGGTGTTTATGTTGTCTTGATAAACCTTGATGTAGGGCTCCATAGTCTGCAACAGCTGGGTAATGAAGATTTCATACCTGTGAGCGTCAGGGTCGTCGGAAAGGAGGAGCTTGACTTTCTCAATACACTCGATGGCACCCCTTACATTACTATGGGATAACTGGAGTTCTTCTTGGGATGACGCACCACCTGCCTCTTCACTGACGTCATCATCATCTACCATCTCGTCGGTAGTCACATGAGGATCCCTTATCACCTCCAGGATGTCGTTGTTGGTGGTCTCGGAGAAGCCTGCAGCTGTAACACTCTGCGCAGCTTCTCTAGCAAGGTCCACTGCTACTGCATCAGTCTGAACCTCACCAGTCACAGATTTACTCTGCCTAACACCCGGAGTACCTTGCAACACATGTCTTCATGCGTGACGAACAGTTGCTACAGACAGCTGATCCCATGCCTCCACCAAGAAGTCCACAGCTTTTTTGACGTTGAATGTTCTCCAAAATTGTCTCAAAAGTACTTCTTGCTCTGCCAACTGTTGATCCTCGTGTTCTTCGCTCTTGCTATCGGTGTTGGCGTCACTCAGGTTACGCAACTCTTCCTTGGTGTTGGTGTAGTCGTTCAGGAGCTTGAATTTCTTGGCAGAGAATGCAGCTTTTACATTACAGATCAATTCTTGGATCATGGGCTGTATTATAGAGGTAGTGTTAGGAGGAAGGAAGACCACTTTTACGTTGGGGTGACGATCTAACAGTAGGGGCGAGTGTCCTGGTGCGTTGTCAAGCAGCAACAAAATCTTGAATGGAACATTCTGTTGCTCACAGAATTTCTTCACATCGGGAACAAAACAGTCATCAAACCAGGAGAGGGACAGTGTAGAGAACATCCACGCCTTACGTGCGGTCAGCCAGTGGACATTTAGCTTGGTCATGTCCATGCTCTTGTAGGCATGCAGCTTGCGTGCTGTGTGGATCACTGATAACTTGAGCTTACAGGTACCGGAGGCATTGGTGGTAAACAGGACGGTGATGCGCTCCTTCTGCAACTTCCGGCCCCGACACTTGCTGGCATTCTTCACAACGAAGGTCTTGGAAGGTAGCTTTTTCCAAAAAAGACCAGATTCATCCATGTTAAACACCTGGTCGTTGGTGTACTGTCCTTCCTCCATAATCTCACATAAAAACGGAGGAAATTCCCTAGCCGCAACACGGTCAGCACTTGCTTCTTCACCACCAATGTTGATAGTGGTGATCTTGTTCCTCTTCTTAAACCTCTGTAACCACCCAGAGGAAGCATTAAAGGGTTTGGGCTCTGCAATTCCCATCTTTCATGACACTGCAGCATACAGTTCACGTGCGTACTCCTTAACTGAGCGTGTGTCCACCGCCATGTTCCGTCGCGCCTGACGAACCAAGTAGCTCACAAGTAATATTTCCATCTTCAGAAGCACCTGGTTGTGGAAATACTTGATCGTAGAAGGATCTGAAGACTTTGTGATGTTCATGTGCTCCTTTATCTTGGCTGCATCCTTCTTAATTGTCCTGATAGTTGATTCGTTAACACCATGCTGGCGCGCGAGATCAACCTGTCTTGTTCCTTTCTCCAACTCTTGTATGATCTTATATTTGATTTCGTAGCTTAAGGAACGTCGTGTCTTCTTTGGCTTAGGGCAGCTGGGTCCAGGTAATGCAAGGTTTCTTTGTGGTGGTGGTGGTGGTCCGGTGGAAGCCATTCTTATGGAACAATGGATACCGATATACACAGTGTAGCCGGGAGGGGTGTAACTGACGCGGGTAGGTCAAGGGGCTTGAACGCTCCCGTGACGGGGCACGTCATAGTACATTAAACCAATCACAGCTAGCGGGGAGGGAGGTAAGGATGATTTGCCCAATTACAGTCCGATACGTCATATGACGTCACCGATAACGCAACAAAGACATACACTGCGCAACCTACTCACGCTGCTTACACATTATGGCGGATGGCGGGAGGTTTGGATCCAAAAATGACGCGGCGCGAGAGGACCGCCAGCCGCTCTCCGCATAAAAGGGTACACACACCGCGGAAAGTGAGCATTCCGTGTTCGGCAGGGTACCGCGTAAACTTAGAAACGCGTAAAGTGAAACCGCGTGAAGCGAGGGTTCACTGTATATGTTACTTGTAATGAAATTGTCAAATAAGTAGGGTGTTGGGGTGAGCAATAGTAATGTTTCTTTGATTTGCAGCCATTGAAGAATCTGATGACTATTAAAATTATTCTAATTTTTATATTAAAGAAACTCACTGATCATTTGAGAGAACCTGTCAACAGCTCCCAGACACTGGAGTTCCAAGGAGTGGATCCAGGAATACTTAAAGGGGGGATCCAAGAAGTTGCAGGTGGGGAAACAGGACGAGCACAGCGAGCCTACTCAGCTGGGGTTTTTTGGGAGGTGCTGTAAGACCCAAGAAATTGTTTTAAAATCTGACCAATGTCATGGGCATTTTGAAGCCATGTGCACTTGATATTAGGAGATATTCTGGGGTCAATGGTAATTACGTTTTACTATACAAAAATCCCGGAGTACAATTGTGCATTACAGAAAAAGTATTTGAATTTTCTGATGAAAAGGGAGGGTCCAGACCCCCAGAACCCCCCCTTGGATCCGCTCCTGAGTGTCATGTGTTAATCACCCGTGAGTCGTTCATTGTGTGTAAAACGCTGACTGCTCAGAAGTACATGTCATTCTGAGTATTTGTGACCAATATAATTGAAGCATTGTAAGCTCAAACACTGATTAGATTATAAGCATGAACCCTAAGAAATTAATGTAATCCCATAGCACTGATTTGCATAGCCCAATGTGTATCTTAACTGAGACCAATGAATATGCACATGAAAGTCCTGATTGTGGAATCCCTGGGTATACAGGAAGTCCCCGACTGTACTTATGAACTTGAAATTTACAGTACAGTAGAACGTCGATTTAAAGCGATTCAATTTAAAATTATTGATTTAAAGCGACACCCACAATTGAGGACAATGCATTAATTTCAAGAGAATCATTCCTATTTTACATGAGTCAATCTGGCGCATCATATAGAAATACACACTATTTTAAATTTAGCTCCTAATGTTTACTACCAGACGCATCTCTGGGCACGCTACATGGCTGCCTGCCACCCTCCCACATCCTCAGTTCTCGCACTGACGCTCTAGTGAACGGACATACAGGTACTTCTCAACTTACGACCACCCGGACATACGACCGCTGCAGTCATACAAAAAAATTTCAAATTCCGTACATATTTTCTAGTACTGAAACCTTTCCGGCCCATATGACGTGGGCTGGGCCGCCTCGTGGTGTACAGCATCCACGCCGTAGTGCGCTCAGTGGGTGTTTGGCCGTCGTTGTTGTCGTTAGTGATCGCGCTGTGTACTGACAATATTTTCGTTTCTAATTCCCTTTAAAATTACTGGCAAGCGTAAAAGTGAGAGTTCTGTTGGTGCTCAGAAGAAAAAGAGATAGTCAATTACTTTTGAGATGAAAATTAAAATAATAATGCAATATGAAAATGGAAAAAACGGAAGCAACCATTTCACGAGACCTAGGCTTCTCTTACTCAACGATGTCAACAATTTTGAAGGACAAGGAACGAATTTGTGAGGTAGTGAAAGGATCAGCACCTATAAAGGGAACAATAATAATGAAAAAAAGACAAGGTCCTGTTCATGAGATGGAAAATTTACTTGTAGTGTGGATGGAAGATCAGCTGCAAAAGTGTGTACCCTTAAGCCTTCTAACTGTGGTGGGATGTAATCCTAGACAAGGTTCTTCAAACTCCAGAGCACGAGCAGTAGATATATTCCAAAAGTAGTACAAGACTTGGTAGGATAACCAACCGGTACAAAACAGGGATAAACACCAAGGACTCCTTGCCGTCGCCAGGCCTGAGCCGATCTGAGAGAATTTAGCTAGCTAGGCAGGGAGAGTTGCTAGACATTACTAGGACAATAAATGAGATCTTCTAGTTACTTGACTAGCGCGGTACAGACATGGTACATCGGGACATAGTAAGTAGACATAGGCATTAGACATAAGCATAGATATCAGACATGCTATAATAATATATAGTAATACAGACATGTGAATAAATGGTACAATGAATGGTAACAGTCTTGCCTTCAGGTGTGTTCACATATTTTGGTATTTACATATCTATACACTAACCATACAGGCTATGGCAAGAAGCCTTTTCGAAAGCCTGAAAGAGCAAGCAGGAGATGAGTGCGACCAAAACTTCACAGCAAATCATGGCTGGTTCCAAAGGTTTAAGAACCGTTACAGTTTGCACAGTGTAAAGGTGAGTGGAGAGGCAGCAAGTGCTGATGTGGGTGCTGTAGAAGCTTTTAAGGAGGAGCTAGATCGTGTCATCATGGAGGGAAATTATTTGCCTGAGCAAAATTTAATGTGGATGAGACTGGCTTATCGTGGAAGAGCATGCCAGAATGGACACACATCCACAAAGAGGAGAAAACCATGCCGGGATTCAAGGCATTCAAGGACCAAATCACACTTCTGATGGGGGGGAATGTAGCTGGTTTCAAGGTAAAACCCTTCATGATATATCATTCAGAGAACCCAAGGGCTTTTAAAAATGTCAGCAAGCACACACTGCCAATGTTTTATTGCAGTAATAAGAAAGCAAGGATGACCCTAGCACTGTTTGAGGATTGGTTCCTGAGTTGTTTCATTCCACGAGCCAAGGAGTATTGTCTGCAACAATGGGTTGCGTTAAGATTTTATTAATTTTAGATAATGCTCCGGGACACCCACCACACCTGGACGACCTGCACCCTGATGTTAGGGTAGTCTACATCCACCTAACACTACTTCTATCATCCAACCCATGGATCAAGGTGCTATTGTTGTTTTTAAAGCGTATTATTTACGTATGACCTTCGCTCAGGCTGTTGCTGCTACTGAAGGTGAGAAAACGCTCTGAGAGTTTGGGAAGGACTACAACATTTTGAAACGTATAAAGAACATAGCTGCAGCATGGGATGAGGTTACAGGTCAGTGCATGAATGGAATATGGAAGAACGTCCTGAAAAGATATGTGAACAGTTTCAGAGGATTTAATGAAGATGAAGTAATTTCTGAGATTAGTAACAAGATAGTGGAGTTGAGTAAACAGCTTGAGTTAGAAATTGATAATGAAGATGTTGAGCAGTTGGTTGAAAGTGTAGCAGAAGAGCTAAGTAACGAGGATCTTATTGAACTGGTAGCACAGAAAAAAGCAGAGGAAGAAGAGAGACAAAATGTAGAAGAAGAACCTGCACCCCCCCAAAAAATTTTCAGTGAAACAAATGGCAGAGGCATTTGCTACTATTAATAAGGGGATACAAATGTTTGACAAAATGGATCAAAATGTTGAGCGTTTTGCAAAATTTGACAATGATCCAAGGGGGAGATTTACAAGGAAAAGAAAAGGCAAACTGTGCAGTCTAAATTGGATATACGGTATATTTTAAGAAGTCCCCCCATTGTTGTCTCCTCACGCCCCACCACTGCTGCCTCTTCACTCCCTAAAGATAATCCAATACCTTCAACAAGCAAGTATGTTAACCTGTCTGAAGAAAGCGAAATTGATGACCCGCCCAGCCCTGTCTCCTCCTCTGCTTCATCCAATTAATGTTCCGGTAGTCTCCATGTTCAATTAAAAAATTATTGAGGCCCCGTGTGCATTCAGCTGACTACATTAAAGGTAAATTCACAGTAACACTTTATTAATTTTTCATTATTGATTACTTTTACTGTACCGTATTTCATTTTAGATTTTCTATGCATTAGTTTTGCATTTTCGACTTACGACCTGGTCGTCGGTCCCTAACCCCGTCGTAAGTCGGGGACTGACTGTATTGTGTGACACTATCTCCTTCTACCACGTGCATCAACCATCGCCACTATGTCCAAGAGGCCAGCCACTACATCATTAACTACCCCAAAAGCCATGAAATAAAGGCAAGCAGTTACACTGGAGCAGAAAATCAAGGTGCTGGAAGCACTGCAGCTTGGAAATGGTGCTTCAAGTGTGGGGCACCAATTTGGACAGTGATGTGGATGATGAGCTGGTCGAGTTGGGCTCTGCATCTTCAGAGGATGAATTGTCGAAGTAAAGTTGAGTGAAAATCTATTTTTGATAGCATAAGGTAATTAAAAAATAAGTTGAGAGGAAAGTGAAAGTGCTTGGTGAGTCAGACGAGAGGTGGGCGGTGTGAGGCGCCAGTGTGACTACCCTCTCACATCATCTGATAGCTAGTAAACAGACCATTTTGCATCCCTTAATTTTAGCTGTGTTGATTTACGAGTGTGTTTTAGCATAATAATACAAAAAACAATGTTTTGTTTATTCTAGGAGATGGGCTGAGGTGCATCTGGGTAGACTCTCAGTCTTTTTAGTATTCTGTTTCTCTCAAGTACCAAACTAAATTATTCTCTTGAAACAACACTTTAATTTAGTGCGAATTTGGTTTAAAGCAACCTATTCTTGGAACGTATCTCGTGCTATATCGACGTTTTACTGTACATTATTTTATTTACCCGATGACTTATTTTTTACTTTCATTTACTGTATTTTGTCATTCTATTTCTTTTGTCTTAAAATTATAATATTTTAGATGTATAATAGGACTTAGGCTATGATGTAATGGGATTTTAAACATTGTTTTAGAACATAAGAACATAAGAAAATGAGGAGTCTGCAATAGGCCGGTTGGCCTGTGCAGTGTGCATGGCAGCTCCTGTCGAGAGTTACTACTACTCTCTATCATCCATGAATCTATCTAGCCTCCTTTTGAAACTTTTCAGAGTTCCCGCACTTACTACAAAGTTGCTAAGCTTGTTCCACTCGTCCACCACCCTATTTGTGAACCAGTTTCTTCCTATCTCCCTCCTAAACCTAAACTTATCCAACTTGAATCCGTTGCTCCGAGTCCTATCCTGCTCAGATATTATAAGAACTTTATCTATATCCCCTTTATTGATTCCTTTCACCCACTTAAATACTTCTATCATATCTCCCCGCACTCTTCGTCTTTCTAGGGAATGCAAGTTGAGTTTCTTTAACCTATCCTGATCTGGAAGGTTTCTAAGTCCCGGAATCATTTTTGTCATTCTTCGCTGCACCGACTCTAGTGAATTTATATCCATTCTATAATAGGGGCACCAGAAATGAACCGCATAATCGAGGTGCGGCCTAACTAGCGCAAGATATAGTTGCAATAAGACCTCTGCACTCTTGTTTTGTAAGTACGGTATGCACATAGCATGTGTTCCAACTTCAGAACCCGTTTGTAACCCGGGGACCCCTTGTATAGCATGCATACACAGAGGAGCAGCTCTTTCTGATAGCTCCTTCTCCATATACCATGCATGTTACTCCGTGTCTCACACCGTCATATTAAGTGAATTTAACTCAGTTGAACTTTGATGACTATATCAGTGTTCCTGTTTTAACATAATCGAACATCTTATCATGTGTCAAATGATTATGCTCTATTCATTTCCTTGCCCCAGACATGTTTTGTGAAGTTTGTAATTTGACTTCCTATCGTAATTCTGATAGCTCCTCCATATACCAGGCACTGTATGTGTTGTTGGGGCTGCCGAGAGTCAGTGGCCAGTTGCAGACAGGATGCATTTAGTAAACTGGGATTAAGATCTGAGTGGGTGCATGGACTGAACCTGCTCTGCTCCACAAAGTGTGAGCCCGGAGGCGGTTCCACTGAGTGTGAAAGCACGGCATTGCCTAGAATCCAAGTTGGCGTAACCCCTGTGGTAACTCATCCTGTATATATCAGTAATTGTTCCATCTCAGGTATTCTATTCCCACCTCGTAAATGAATACTGATGTGTCTTGTGTGTGCCAGGTGTTGTAAGGCGTAAAGTTTTTTTTTTTTTTTTTTTTTTTACGGGGATTAGCCCACCCGGGCACAGGTGACTGACCCGCATCGGGGCCTGGGGGGCGAAAATGTAATACTAATAATAAAATACTACTAATAATAAAGAACCATAAAGAAATAAAAAAATAAAAAAAGATCAAAAGTGAGAAACAGTATTGTATATGTTGTGTTGTCAATAGTAAGAGAAACAATTGAGACCCTGCAATTGTGTGTAAATGAGGCAGAAAGTCAGATCAGCAACCTGGGACTTGGTCACAATTTTCGTGATGCCATATAACAGCAGGGTCTACCATTAGACAACACATTATGCTTCCAATATATTCCCTGTTTGGTAGTACCTCCCTGTTTGGTAGCTGCCTACTACCTACTACACAAAGTGATGAGAGATAATGCCATATCACTAAGACTCAAGGAGTTGTGATACCTGTGTGTGTGTGTCAAGGCAACTTGTATCCCCAGTATTGAGAGTACAGTAATAATAAGTAAGGTACATGAATAAAAATCTTGTGACTTTTTTTTTTTTTAGTACAGTATAAGTAGTAATGAAGTGAAGTGTTGAAGACTGATTTTTTATATGTGTCACTGTGGTAGAATATTATCAATAACCTGTAGTAGTTTCTACTGAACATTTTCCTGTTAAATTTCAAGACTTGTTTTCGCTAACCTTGAAGAAATGCCATGTGGTCCTTGTAAATCGTATCAGTGTTAACATAAATTTAGACAAGTCTTGAGTGAACCCCAAGGAGTGGTTTTTGTGTGTTGTACTCTGTGAACGTTTTCCTATACTGTACACAACTTCATTCAATAAATAGTGATTAAGTATAATGTGCATATCACTGCTCATTCCTTCTAATAATTGCCATCCCTGAAAATTCACTTTATAACTCAAATGCCTAACCTCTTGTACTACACAGTATCACGCTTCCACTTTAATTGAGAGGAATTAGTGTTTGTGTTATGTTATGATATAAAAGTCTGGTTGGTGGTTATACTGTATTGATAATTAAAGAATTACTAGACAAGAATGTAGTTCTCCCAGATTAACCCACAGAACAGAGTATAACTAAATAAGATGTAATTTGGAAATAAATAAGTGGAAAGAAATACTGTACAGTACAGTATAGTCAAAGTGGTAACCCCAGACATTAAGATGCTCCATCTTGCAGTGGCCTCTGGTAATGTGATTTTTAAAGTGTTTTATTTTATTTATTTATTTATTTATTTTATTTTTAACTTATTAAAATTCTTATTTTATTTATTTTATATCATAGTTTTAACGTATGATTTTCCTCATTGCCAGAGGTCACTATAAAAAATTGTGTAGGTTACGTGCGGCTGTCTACGATTAGAGTACATTCTATTACTGTACTATACTTGTGGGCAGAACACAATTTTCACCAGAGAACAGACAACTACTGAAAAGAAGGCTGGCATTTACCTAAGTCCTCCCAGAAGTTCCGAGAGCACCTCCCTCCATGGTTATGAAACCCGCTGTGGGGAGGAAGCCATCCAAGAGCTGAATAGTATGTTTTTTAATTGGTAATTTTCGAGTGTATTGTTCAAATCTGCTATTACTGTACTTAAGTTTGACAGTGCCTCTATAGATAATTTGGTTAATATCATGTGTGAATATCTTTCATACAGTATATCATCTGTTCATCTACTTTTCTCATTAAAAAAATATATACCAGGTATATATTGATCAAAACCTTCATAAAATCTTCCACCAAAAAAGTGTTTGAAACTTTGAACAGTCATTATTCAGCACAAATAGGATTAAAACAAAATGCGGTCTCAAGAACCACCAAATAAAACTATGATTAGAATATAAAAAAAAAAGTTATTCTAACAGCCACTTTAAAATTTTCTCTAGTCTAACACCAACAGCTGTGTCACTCACCTATTACAAGTACAGATGAGGTCAGTGCAGTGTGAGTGTTCCTGTGAGCGCCTGCACTGAGCGTGGCTCCAACAAGGCTGTCCCACCTGCCGCGCCCCCTCCCCAAGTTGCATGATGCACCACTGCTACAGCCCTACACTCTTATTGAGTCTGGCAGAGTTGGGCTACAGTTTTTTGTCCTAATTAGGGAGAGTCTTAACTGGGTATGGACCGTATGGACCACCTGTATCATTAACTCCTATGAACTTGTTAAGAGGTTATTCTTTGATCAAGAGCCATTCTCTATGATTCTCGAATTATGATGCCTTAAAATTCCAAAGATCTTCAACTTAAGAAGTGTTGGATCAGGGATCCGGACTTCTAGATCTGGACTGAGATACTACTGACTAAAATCTGCTCTTCCTTGGGATGAAATTTGAATTTCCCCTTGTTGAAAAGTTATTTTACTTTCACTTATTAAAAAAACATCTGGGTTTCTAAACTCAGCAAGATTAAGTGATGAATCATAAACATTAAGCATTTATGTGTGTGTGAAGGTATGAGGAATCTGAGTGTAGCACCCATGGGAAGGGCCCAACATGGAGGGGTCTAGAGGTACTGTTGTCCCTGGGCACAGAAAGCCAAGGGGCAGTTGTTTGATGAGTGCTGGGGTCCGAAGTAGGTATGTTTGGGCTCTGTGGCTGCCGATGAAAGACGAGCGTTATACTTTTTTAATTCCAGGGTTAAGTTGTTAATATATTCAGGCTAAGAAGTTGGCAACTTAGGGATATTCTGTTATCACCATGGGGTTAGGCTTTTGACATCCAAGGGCTAAACCGTTTACACCTAGAACTATGCAGTTAACACCATGGGACTAGACTTTTGGCATGCTAGGCTGGGTTGTTGATACTTTGGATAAGCTTTTGATATCCTAAGGGTAGGCTACTGAAGCTCTAGGGTTACACATTTCATATCCAGGTACTGGCCTTTTCACGCTGGTGGTATGTCTCTAATACATAGGGGATGCACCGTCTACAGCAAGACAGTAGAACTTTGGCACCCAGAGTCGAAAATGTGTTTTACTGGAGTCTTGATATCGATTCTCACACACAACATGCTGCCCGTCACTCATCTGAAAATAAACTGTATGCTCCTGTACAAAGAGTGGATATGTATAATTATTTTAATTTGTGATACATGTGGATATGTACGAATTTAAGTTATAAGATGTCTTCAGTAGTAGGGAATGTTTAGGAAACTTTTCGAAAGCAGTTTCTTAGATACCTAACTTTTTTTTTTATTCTTCTGTGTCTATCACTGATATTTACTCCTTACACAGGATAGCACCTATAGACAGTAGCTACTATATGCCTGACAGGCTGACACTGTTCACAGATGCATTTATTCTTTGAGCCATTTTCAGATGTCAAACTAAGTTAGTGCCTAATGGCAAAAATATCTGTGTGAACTGGAGTGTAGTGTAGTGTACACTCCCCAAAAAGTATCGGCCCCCCTGGGCCTGGTGTATTTGGTAATGAACATAGTTCAGTTGGTATTTCTGATTGTGAGTTGCGCCTTTCGTTCTTTCTTCTTGTACCTGATACTCACCATGATAGTATCTGCAGTAATCACCTATTCTCTACATAATGTAATGGAATAGGATGAATTGTGATACCATATGCATAACCAATACCATCATAAGTAACCCTGTTGATTTATGCACCGTAGATACTACTGTATTTCAGCCCCAGTGGATGGGTTACCAAACAGGAATACATTACAGTATAACATTACTATGTTTTCATGAACCGAGTTTACAATGGAATCACTTCAAACGAAATATGAAACACTATGATCCGATATTACATTAATTTGCAAATAGAGTAATTATAGGTGTATTATGATGCCATATCGAATTACAATGACATGATTTACTGCATTTTGATATTATTTCTACCTCAATTGATGAGACAACAATTATGAATATAACGTATCATCTCATGTTTCGTGCCGGTAATGAAAGAATTTGATACTACGAGACGATGTCATCAAGTCCTCCCATGGGATTGACAATCACTTGGACACTTTTTTAAACATTTAGGTTACTTATTATTATCCCGAAAGCACCATCTGGGCTGTAATTAATATTTTTTTAAACCAGGTATACGTGATTTGGTTTGGGTTACTATTTAATAATCTGAATTGTTATCGGAACATTTCAGGATAAGTCTTCGTGTGTGGGTAGGCACCCAAAGACTTATCCAGAAAGGCCCAACTACTGTAATTATATATGAATAGATAAAGTCTCTTAAATACAATAAATGTAAATTCAATTGAGAAAATAAAAAAAAACTAATATTTGAATGTCCTAATAATCGGTTCTGACAGAAATGGATATACAGTGACCCCTCGTTTAACGAACGCCTCGGTTAACGAAATTTCGGTTAACGAACTGCCTTCCATAAGGATCTTCAATTCGGTTAACGAACAAAAATTCGGTTAACGAATTTCTTACGAACCGACCTCAACATGTTTTCGCTTGCACTGACCAGGCAACCAGCTTTAGTATCAGTCCGCCAATACATTAATCGGTTCTAGGGCTTAAATTCCTTACTATTTTAGTAAATATCAAGAAGTTTATACTATTCAATAATTTTAAAAGTTTAATATTAAATTTTTTAGTCATTTTAACAATTATTGAACATAATTGAAGGTAAAGTGACTAGTTTAATGCGCGGCATCCAGCCTCTTAACACAGCAAACAGGCGTTAGTCTCTCTGTTTTCACTGGAGGTAACATCTTGCTTGAGACTCTCTTCAACTAAATGCTTTTTTTCTGTGTTTCCAAGCAAATTATTGGTCATTTTGAAATATATTTTACATATTGACAATATATAATGCAGTGCAGTGTTGATTTAAAGAAAATAATCTTGAATTACACCAAGAGAGCTAAAATTTTATGGGTGAAATGGCGCCATGGGGTGACTTCTCTTCCACCCCAATGCCTTCTCTTCTTCCTTCTCCTCCACCCCCATTCTAAATCCCATCATCATCATCATCATCCAGGAGCCTTCTACAAATACACCTCAAAGTAAGTGAACTTTTCTACCATTTTTGTTGAATTTAGGAAATTTTCGGTGAGCTGGAACCAATTACCCAAAAACCCATTGAAACAATGGTTTCGGTTAACGAACTTTTCGGTTAGCGAACGACCTTCTGGAACGGATTGAGTTCGTTAACCGAGGGGTCACTGTATATTTAAGACACTGACATGTACCCCCTTGATGTTTATCTTCAACTCCGAAGATTTTTCGTCATTTTTCATCTCCCCATCACGCTTCTCACAAATTTTCTAGTACAGCTCCTCCCCGACTTACGACGGGGTTAGGGACCCAAATCCAGGTCGTAAGTCGAAAATGCTTAAATAATACATAGAAAATCTAAAATGGGTTTCTCACCACCACAAAACTCTCACTTTTAAGCTTGCCAGCCATTTTAAAGTGAATTACAAACGAAAATTTTGTCAGTACATAGCGCAATCACTGACGTTGGGACTCAAAAATACCTAATTTGACAAAATTTTGGTTCGACTGAGGCGGTCGTATGTCCGGGTGATCGTAAGTTGGGTAGGTCGTAAGTCGGGGAGGAGCTGTATTGCATTCCTGCAAACATCCTCTCATAACCTCAAGTACAATAAAGAACACACTTTTTTGTGATGATACAAAATGTGTTTGGTAGATTATTCAGGTAATAGTTTACAACAAGTGTCACCTGTGAGACCGACACTGATAATTACCCTGGAAAAATATTATCCATGCTATATTTCACTGTTTAGGTTGTTGTTTTGGTGGTGCTTACAGTAGGTACTAACAGTGTTTGTAAGGTTAGATTAGATTAGGTTAGGTTACAAAAAATATTTTTTGGAGGAAATGTTCAAACCTAACCTATAATCAGGGTTGGAAAAAGGGTCATAACTGATTAATGGTAAGACACTATAGTACAGTATAGTCTCGGTTTACGCGATCAATTAAACCCGTGGAGGTTTGCGTAAAACGAGAAATGCGTAAACGAAATAACAGAACATATGGAATTAATTGAAATAGAGACTGGGCCGAACCCCAGACTAACCTTTTTCCGACACAATACGTACATTGTAGTAAAAATAACATCTTAATTTTATGATGGAATGCACACACAATTAATATTTAAGAGAAATATCAATAATATTAGGTTTTTTAACACTTACGTTAGTAGAAGAGATGGCTGGGCACATGGGGATGGGGGGTTGGTTCCGAGGCAGAGGGCAGATTATTGGCCCTCACCTGTATAACTTGTATCACCTGTATCACTATCCACCACAGAGGCTAGCAGGGCCTCTTTGTCAAACCTCTCAAAGTCCATATCCTCACTATCACTGACTTGGGCTGGCTGCGGTGGGTGGCGGGTGAAGAACTCGATAATGTTTTGTTGACTGGGCGAACTAGCACGCACCCTGCCCGCGCCGCTTCCCGCGTAAATGATGGAATGTACCGCGTAACTAATAATTGCCGGTCTGGCGAGGTGCATCGTAAATGACCAACCGCGTAAAGGAAATCCGCGTAAATCGAGACTATACTACTGTATATTAAATCATGCCATAAATATAATTAATTTATAAAACCACAAAATTATAAAATTTAAATACAAATGAGAAACTGTGAAAAATGATCAATACTGTATATATTAAGCCCCATTCCAAGTCATGTCCTTATCGTACAGTACTGTATATAAGGCAGATAAAGACAAAACACTAAATTATATTTGAATTTAATTTAAAAAGACCAAGAATTACAGTTTTGGTAGGATGAATTGCTTAGTAGTTTTAAGCCCGGCCTTACTAAGATAAAATTAAATTGATAGCTGATCATTTAGGAAGACACTGAAAAATAAATCAGTTATAATACTGTACAGTACTTCAAAATTTGTCTTAATTCAAAATAATTTTGTTTATTTTGCAAACTAAAATAGCATACTATAATATAATTAACTTACAATATTCCTGATAATTTAAAAAAGCATGGGGCAGGCATATTAATTCTACATTATTGTACTGTACTGCCAATTTTGTCTTTAATTCTTAATATTGTACAGTCAACCAAAGGTACATTGACCCCACCCTAGCTCTCGTACTCTTAATTTTACCAGGCATTACTTGGTGAAGTAAGGCTGTACTGATGTAATGGAGATTGTGATTGGTGGATCCATTTTTGGCTGTATCACTTTCAAGATAAATATTTTAAAAATCTAAAGGTAACATTTTTACAACTTTTACTTTTACTTTTATCCTCTTCACTGATCGGCTTATTAGCCGCTTGGGTGATCGGTCACGTATCTGTTACTCACTGTTGGCAAGTACTGGGCATGCAATGGTTCCTGAATGTACCTGAACCTGCTCCAGTGTTGGTCAAGTCTTGTCTTGAAAGAGCTCACACTCAATGCTGCCACAACACTCTTTGGCAGATTGTTCCAAGAGTTCACAACTGTCACTCCCAAAAAGTTACCCCTCACAGTTTTCTGGGCTTACGGCTTCTTCCATTTTGAGCTGTGACCCCTTGTGGGGCGAGCGTCCACCAACTCCAGGTAAGGACACTTGACTGAGTAGTGCCCTTTGAGATGTTTATATACCTCAATTAGGTCTCCTCTTGCCCGTCAATAGTTTAAGCTAGGCAATTTCATGCGCTCTAATCTCTCAGGGTAGCTGAAGTGCCGAAGTGCAGTCACCAGTCTGGTGGCCCTCCTTTAGACATTTTCAATCAACTGACAGTCCCTAGCATATCGCAGGGACCAGACATTAAACTATTCATTGTTATTTAAGATCATGAGAAATTACCAAATGTTCGAATATTTGCTTAAATAATTACGAAATTTTATGTGAAATCTTGTGAAAGCCGTGGTTCTAATTGAGTTGCCAATTCATTAATATAATTTTCTTCATTATTTAAGCAAATATACAATCATTTGGTAAATTCTCATGATCTTAAGTAATGATGAATAGTTTAATACCCCTGTATTATAAAAATTCCACCTTTAGATTTTTTTAATATTTATCCTGAAAGTGATATAGCCCAAATTGGATCCACCAATCACAATCTCCATTACATACAGCTTTAATTCACCAAGTATTGCCTGGTAAAATTGCGAGTACGAGAGCTAGGGTGGAGTCGATGCATTTTTGGTTAACTGTACTGTACATACAGGTATCTCTTGCTACGAGCATTCGCTCAGCCAATATTCACAAATACATACTGTACAGTTATTCTAATTGTACACCACTTTCTCACTGTATAAAACCTATGGTACCTTAAGGTAATGTTCTAAGTTTATACTTCATTCATTTCTTAATGTGATAGTTGCTAAATTACAGTAATTAGGTACTAAATTACAGTAGTTAGGTCCTAATTTACAGTACGTAGTTAGGGTTTTTTTTGTGTGTGTGTGAACTGATTTAATTTATCTGAGGGTTTTCGTGTATTGTAGTTAGGTACTAAACTACAATAGTTAGGTACTAATTTACAGCAGCTTCTAACTGCACACCTTATTTCCATGGGTGACAAGAAATAAAATAATTCTAAATGGATGTTACTTAGAATATTTCTGGTGCATTTCAAGGCAATCAAAGGACAGTAATTATCACAAGTAGGAGTATACAATCAATGAACAGTATTACAGTACATATGAAATTATTCCACAAAATAGAATGAAATAATAATCTAATTGTCTTTACAAGAACTGAAGGAACAGTAAAAGCATAAAAAATGATAGAATATAAAATACAGTACAGTACTCTGATTTTATATTCTCCATTAAGAAGAAAAACAGTACAATGCAGTTCAGTTTTGCGCTCATTTATCATGTTTTTAGTGTTCTCTTTTTTGTTTCAGTCAAGCGAGTTGCCTTTGCTATTGAAAAAGAAGCTTTACAACCACCACTCCTGCTTCAGCATTCAAGTTTGGTGCCACAGATCAACCGATTTCTTAACGTTTATCTTGCCCAGGCCTACCAACCCTCCCGAGCTGCGGCATTCTTACAGTTACTAAATGGTAACCCGAATGTCCAAGCTGCTTATGGAATTTGATGATTCCATTTGTCAGGTTACTAAAACTTAACCCGACATTCGGAATTGCTCTTCTGACTTGCTGCCAGGAATGTTTAAAAAAAATGGCTGACTATGGAGACATCACAGGCAACACGAGGTAGTATTACCACCCTTCATGACACAGGCCTAAGCAACAAGAAGATAGCTAGCAAACTTTGATTTATAGCTTTACAGTTATTCAGAAAGTGGCAATTTCCCCATGTCTGTCGATGCAAGCTTGTTTTCCAATGAGTCTTGTGTACTAGTTTTGGTCATGGATTTCCAGCAGAAAACACCTGCTATTTGGCTGCCATTGAAATAATTGCGCTACATTAATATCACTTTTACTTTTATCCTCTTTGCCACTGATCGGCTCGTTAGCCGCTTGGGTGGTCGGTCACGTTTCTGATACTCACTGTTGGCAGATACTGGGCATGCACTGGCTCCTGAATGTTATCAGAACCTGCTCCAGTGTTGGTCAAGTCTGGCCTTGAATGAGCTCACACTCGGTGCCGTCACAGCGCTCTCAGGCAGATTGTTCCAAAAGTACACAATTCTCTCTCCGAAAAAAAAAAATTTCACAGTTTTCTGGACTTGTGGCTTCTTCAACCTTGAGCTGTGACCCCTTGTGGGGCGGACTTCCGCCAGCTCCAGGTATGTACATTTCACCGAGAAGTGCCCCCTGAGTTGTTTTTATGCTTCGAGTAGGTCACCTCTTGCCCTTCTGTAGTATAAGCTCAATAGTTGCAGGTGCTCCAATCTCTCTGGGTAACTGAGGTTCCGTAGAGCAGGCACCAGTCTGGTGGCCTTCCTTTGGACATTTTCAATCAATTGACAATCTTTAGCATACCTAAGGGACCAGACGGGGTGACAATATTCCAGAGAGGGAAGTATCTCACTCTTGAAGATAGTGACGAGTGACGGACCATCCACATATCTAAACGACCTTTTTTTAAGACCTAGTACCTGTAGTTTCATTGCCTGATTCACCTTCTTCTCACAATGGCCCAAGAACTTGAGGTCATTGTCAACATACACACCCAGGTCCTTTTCACATTCGGTCTCAACTAATGCAGTCTCTTCATCCTGTTGGGACATGTGATACACCTCCTTACTATTGGTGCGACCCAAATGCATCATTTTGCACTTCGTGACATTGAATTTTAGCAGCCATTTCCTCGACCATTCTTGAAGTTCAGCGAGATCTTTCTGCAGCTCTTCACAGTCTGTGTGGTTCTAAGTTTCCCTAAATAACTTGGCATCGTCTGCAAACATTTGTATGGAGGAGTGTATAGCTTCTGGGATGTTATTAATGAAACAGACAAACAACAACGGACCCAATACACTGCCATGTGGTGCCCCGCTAGTAACAAGTACACTGGATGATCTCGTACCATTTATCACCACGCACTGTTTGCGGTCATGCAGAAAATCTCTGATCCACGCTAGTACACTTCCCCAAATCCCGTACCATTCCAGATTAATTCTCAGCCTTTCATGTGGTACACTGTTGAAAGTCTTGGCAAAATCTAGGTATATATTGTCGATATTTCTGCCTTGTTCTAGAATTTGAGTCCAAACATCTAGTACCTTGAGTAATTGTGTTAAGCAGGATCTTCCCGGCATAAAACCGTGTTGGCATTCCTTTACAAGGTTGTTTCATAGTAGGTGTTCCATCATGTCATCTTTTACGATGCTCTAGTACTGTACTATGCACACTATGCTGGTCAGGCTTACTGGTCTAAAATTATTCTTGGAGTGACGATCACCCTTCTTGAATATGGGACTCACATAGGCCATTTTCTTGTCGTCTTGGACCTTTTGCTCCTCCAGGCATTTGCGGAACAGGATCTTAAGGGCTTCCACAAGCTCGTTACACAGTTAGCTTAACATGGGGTGTGCCATATCTGGGCCGGGACTCTTGTACAGTAAATCTTTAGCTTTGACAGTTTATTTCTTACAACCTCGTTCGAGAACACAATGTGGGTCAGCTCTGTGTCAAACCGTCTTTCCTCAAATGCAGGAAGATTGTTTGTATCCTCTTTTGTAAACACCGCCTATATTATTCTACTAAAGAGGGGGCAAGGTGATTCACCATAATTACAACAAATACCAGAAATAACTGGCAACCTTAAAGATACTAGGAATGCAGGCCTACCAACATAATGAAGAAATCACAATTAGTGATTGGAAATATTTGTCCTTTGTGACACTTTTTGTATCAATGAGAAAAGAGGACAATACTTTTTTGGGAGAGTATACATAAGTATCAACCCTCATGTCAGTCAAATTAGCTGTGTCCTGCTGTACTACACACATTAGTATTGGTCCCTGTAATCTCTTTTGATCAATATTTCAGCTGCATAACATTCAAACTCACCGCGCTAAGGGAATATCTACGTTTTCTAGTGGGGAGCGTCACAGAAAACGGTACATTTGGAAGGGGTAATTCGTATGCTGTATGTAGTTTTATACGAATTATACCAGTGTCTGTACATAATCTTAAGTATGTACATATAGATAGTATTAAGGGAGAACTCAAGGTATCTATATGATGATTGGGAGAACCCAATTGGTACGGACGTGCACTATTGTGAGTAAGTGTAACCGTGTCGGAAGGTTATGATGGTAGTTACGTCTGTGTACGATTAGTAAACAGCTGCCTCAGGTATCAGGAAAATATATGAAAACAATGATCTGAGAAAAGGACAAATGTATCAGACATGTGAAATGCTGGGGTTGACCCATGAACTATACTCCAAGGAAAATATCTCGGTGTGAGCTTAATACACATCGTTACCTCATGTGACGATTAGCCACGAACAGTGCAATGATTCAAGAATTTTGTGAAAGTGTTAAACAATTGCAAAGTGTGGGGGAAGGGTTCATATATCGGGAATAAAGTGAAGTGGATATACCCAAGCCAAGAACCAAGGCCTTTCTTTGCTCTGGCACCTAAATTGCCTGAGGCTACAGTTTTGCGGTAATAAGAGGTAAGGTAATTTACCGGAACCTGATAAACCAGACACGTATGTAATTTAGAATTAAGGTATGTAACTATAAGGCATAAAGTCACAATATCTAAGAAAGTGTATGTGTGGGGGCCAGAATAAAGACCTGGTGATTTATAAGCATTGGCACCTTAGGTCTGGTTGGTGGGAGAAGCTGACAGTCGCCCTCATTGCCTCCCAGAATCTTACATGAGCAGGTCAATGCCAAGCTGGTGTTATGTCAAGAGCACTTAAAGAGGCATATCTAGAGTTTTATATACATTGCACGGTAAGGCAGATGGAACAGCACAAGAAGCTCCTACAGGGCTTGAAGCAGAGGAGGGAGGAGTCGAGGAGGAACGGCAACAGGTGTATTTGGGTTATATCCAGGAGGAGGGTAGTGGAAACAAGAGCACCAGCACAGAGCCAGAGGGCAGTGGTACACCCTCCACCCACTCTACCTCCCAACCAGGAGGAGGCGAGCGCCGTGTATACAATGACATTTCTAGCCACACCCTGCAAAATACAGTGTATTTAGCAAAAGCTGCAACTGCTGAAAATGGAGGGGGCCAGAGTTACTACCAAGAGCAGAGACGTTACCGAGAACAAATTCCGGCTTGAATGTCATGTACACTAATACTGACATGTTCCTTGATAAGAGAGATGAGTTTGAAACACTACTGAAGGTGCACCAACCCGATATAGTGGGTGTTGTAGAACTGTTGAACAAGAACAGGAGAATCGATCCAGAGGAATGCGAGTTCAGTATTGACGGATACGACTTATTTATGAACCTTTTTCAAGAAACTTGCAAGAGGGGCAAGACCCTAGAGCCAGCCAGGTGAGGGTACATGGAGAGGATGTTTTTGAAGAATCCAAGTGATGTAAAATTAAATTAAATGGAGGAGACCTACTTATTGTCGGGTGTATCTACAGATCCCCAAACTGTAGCTTCCCAAACCAAAGGAACTTAAGAGCCTTAATAGACAATGAAGTGATGCTCAACCCTAACCACTTCCTTATCGTGAGGGACATTAACTATGGCAACATCGACTGGAGAAACAAGTTCACACCAAATTACTTAAATAACCCCACTACTTTTTTGTAGAAACTCTGAGAGATCATTTTTTGTTCCAACATGTTAAAGACCCGACACATTACAGCGGGGAGTAAACACCTAAGCTACTGGACCCCATCATAACAAACAAGGAGGGTATGGTGGCCAAACTGGAACATCTAGCCCCAGTTGACCCCAGCCACCATGTAATGTTGTCTTTCACATTTAACTGTTACCTAGTTCATGACAAAACCAGGCCAAGGTACACATATTACAAGGGAAATTACGACGGGATGAGGGAGGAGATGAGGGGTATCCACGGGCCTGACTCACAAAAGTATAAGAACGCAAACACTACGCTGAATACCATAGCTAGTAAAGTGAACCATTTGATCAATAAATATATAACCAAGACCAAACCCAGTGCTTCTAGGATTACAAGGAGACCCCTACACATGAACCATGTGGCAGCCAACAAAGTTAAGAAGAAAACCCAGAAATTCAAGGCGTGAATTAGGTCAAACGATGAGCAAGACAGGAGGATGTATGCAAGAGCCAGGAACAGTCAGAGTGTAGAAAGGCTGAAAAGGAGTTCCAGATGGTGGTTGCAAGCGAGGTCACGTCAAACCAAAACGCATTTTACCGCTATGCAAAGTTGAAATTAAAAATGCGAGTAGGAGTATCAGACCTGAGGCTTGAAGATGGTAGTTATGCAGCTTCTGGACAGGAAAAAGCTGAGGCATTGAACAGCTTCTTTTCCTCAGTGTTCACAAGAGAGGATGCAATTAACCTACCTGCGATTGAGGACAGGCGGTTCGACACAGCACTGACCCACATTGTGTTTACAGAAGAGGTTATAAGAAATAAACTGTCAAAGCTAAAGGTTCATAAGAGTCCCGGCCCTGACATGGTGCATCCCAGAGTGCTAACAGAGCTGTGCAACAAGCTTGCCGAGCCTCTGAAGATCCTGTTCTGTAAATGCCTGGATGAGCAAAAGGTCCCCAGTGATTGGAAATTGCTTATGTGAGTCCTATCTTCAGGAAGGGCGATCGTCACTCCACAAACAGCTATAGACTGGTGAGCCTGACCAGCATAGTATGTAAATTACTTGAGAGCATTATAAGAGATGCCATGATGGAACATCTACTACAAAACAACCTTTTAAAGGATTGCCAACACGGTTTATGCCAGGGAGCTCCTGCTTATCACAATTACTCAAGGTACAGGATATTTGGACACATATTCTAGAACAGGGTGGTAATATCGACAATATATATCTAGATTTTGCCAAGGCTTTCGACAGCGTACCCCATGAAAGGCTGAAAATTAAACTGGAAGGGTAAGGGATTCGGAGAAATATCCTAGCATAGATCAAAGACTTTCTACATGATCGCAAGCAGTGTGTGGTGATCAATGGCACGAAATCATTATGTGTACCCGTAACAAGCGGGTTACCAAAGGGCCATGTATTGGGTCCATTGTTGTTTGTTTGCTTATAAATAACATGCCTGGCGCTGTACATTCCTCCATACAAATGTTTGTGGATGATGCCAAGTTATTTTGGGAAATTAAGAACCAAGCAGACTGTGAAGAGCTGCAGAAGAATCTCTGTGAACTCCAAGAAGGGTCAAAGAAATGGCTGCTAAGACTCAATGTCATGAAGTGTAAGAGGATGCACCTGGGACGTACCAACAGTAAGGAGGCATATCATATGTCCCAACGGGACGAAGAAACTGCATTAATTGGAGACTGAATGTGAAAAGGACCTCGGTGTGTATGCTGAACAATGAGCTGAAGTTCTCGGGCCATTGCGAGAAGAAGGGTGAATCAGGCAATTAAATTATTAGGTCTTATTAGACTGAATGTCAGAAGGACCTAGGTGTGTATGTTGACAATGAGCTGAAGTTTTCGGGCCATTGCAAGAAGGTAAATCGGGCAAATAAATTATTAGGTCTTATAAGAAGGTCGTTCAGATGTCTAGACGGTCCACCCCTCGTAACTATCTTCAAGAGTGAAGTGCTTCCCCATCTGGGGTACTGTCACCCCGTCTAGTCTCCAAGATATGCTAGGGACTGTCAGTTGGTTGAAAATGTTTAAAGGAGGGCCACCAGACCGGTCCGACTAATTACCCAAATGTACCCAAATGTAGCCAAATATAGCCGGAATGAAGTCAAATAATGGTCCTAGATGAATAAATCGGACTGCCAATCACTTCTCGACTAGTATTTGGTGTCACAAAGTCACAAAAAATTGGTAAACTTAATTTAATCTGAGTTAATAGATCGAGTGCATGTACCTAACCTAACCTCGACTAGTATTTGGTGTCACGAAGTCACAAAAAATTGGTAAACTTAATTTAATCTGAGTTAATAGATCAAGTGCATGTACCTAACCTAACCTAACCTAACCTAACACAACACAACTCAGATTAAATTAAGTTTACCAATTTTTTTTTACTTTATGACACCAAATAATAATCAAGAAGTGATTCACAGCCCGAATTATGCTTGTACGACCATCATTTGACTTCATTGCGGCTACATTTTTCCTCACTCCCTCGGTACATGCACGCGATCTATTAACTCAGATTAAAGTAAGTTTTCCAATTTTTTGTGACTTTCTGACACCAATTACTAGTCAAGAAGTGATTGGCAGTCCGATTTATTCATCTACGACCATTATTTGACTTCATTCCGGCTATATTTGGCTACATTTGGGTAATTAGTCGGACCCCCACCAGACTGGTGCCTGCACTTCGGCACCTCAGCTACCCTGAGAGATTGGAGCGCCTAAACTTGCCTAGCTTATACTACAGACGGGCAAGGGGTGACCTAATTGAGGTGTATAAGCATCTCAAAGGGCACTACTCAGTCGAGTGTCCTTACTTGGAGCTGGCGGACATTCGCCCCACAAGGGGTCACAGCTCACGATTGAAGAAGCCGCAAGTCCAGAAAACAGTGAGAACAAACTTTTTCGGGGAGAGAGTTGTGAACTCTTGGAACAATCTACCAAAAAGTGTTGTGACGGCACCGAGTGTGAGCTCTTTCAAGACAAGACTTGACCAACACTGGAGCAGGTTCAGGTATATTCAGGAGCCGGTGCATGCCCAGTACTTGCCAACAGTGCGTAACAGAGACGTGACCGGGCGCCCAAGAGGCTAACGAGCCGATCTTTTGGTGAAGAGGATAAAAGAAAAGGAAAAGTAATCAGATACGTAACCGATCGCCCAAGCGGCTAACAAGCCAATCAGTGTGAAGAGGATAAAAGAAAAGAAAGAAAAAAGATAAGAAGGTCGTTCAGATATCTAAACGATCCGTCTCTCGTAACAATCATCAAGAGTGAGGTGCTTCCCCGTCTGGAGTACTATCACCCCGTCTAGTCCCCGATATATACTAGGGACTGTCAGTTGATTCACAATGTCCAAAGGAGGGCCACCAGACTGGTGCCTGTGTCATTCTTATACCTGCACTTCAGCACCTCAGCTACCCTGAGAGATTAGAGCGCCTGAAATTGCCTAGCTTATACTACAGCCAGGGCCGGATTAAGCATAATAGAGGCCTGAGGCACAGATCAACTTGGGGCCCCCTACCCTCAAGGTATGTATATATATATATATATATATATATATATAGCAAGAACAAAATATACCAAAATTTATCAATGATTTCATCAATAGTAAGCTTCTGCAAAATAACACATTCAATGTTCATATGAGACAGAAAATTGAGACGTTGCTAGGACATCGTTGAACGAAGTTCATGTTTTATATGCTTCAACTTCGAGAATGTTTGGATTTGGGGGCCCCTTAAGAGTTGGGGGGGCCTGAGGCCAGTGCCTCATGGTTAATCCTGCACTGGCTACAGCCCAGCAAGGGGCGACCTAATTGAGGCGTATAAACATTTTAAAGGACACTACTCAGTCAAGTGCCCTTACCTGGAGCTGGCAGACGTTCTCCCTACAAAGGGTCACAACTCAAGGTTGAAGAAGACGCAGTCCAGATAACTGTGAGGAGTAACTTTTTCGGAGTGAGAGTTGTGAACTCTTGAAACAATCTGCCAGAGAGTGTTGTGACGGCACCGAGTGTGAGTTCTTTCAAGACCAGACTTGACAAGCACTGGAGCAGGTTCGGGTACATTCAGGAGCCAGTGCATGCCCAGTACTTGCCAACAGGCATAATTTGGTTTTATAATGTTAGTAACTTGGGTGTTTTGATAATTTTATCCCAAGCAGCAGTTATTTTGTCAAATTTAGGAAGATTTTCTTGAATATATATATATATATATATATATATATATATATATATATATATATATATATATATATATATATATATATATATATATGATTATTCTAGAATGTATTGCATCATTTGTTTTATGATTTGCTTCTAATTGTAAGCCTCGATCAGAGTAGAATTTACTAGAGCTTTCCAGCCCTGTCTGGGTTGTGCTAGGCGTAGTATATATTCAAAGTGATAAGTCCAGCTGTGAGCCACTACCCTGTTAACAGTTTTGTGAAAAATTAGTTACTATTAGAGGAGACAACAGTGCACAAATGTGTTTCTGCTGGTGGAAACCTACCTGCTTGTTGTTTGTCTGTACTCTGATAACAATCGTCGTGGTAATTCGATAACACTTGTGAGATTTCTACTGCTTCTGTACATACGACCTTGGCCATTGGTAACCAGTGGTGGAAGCTGGGTAAGCGATGAAAGGAGGGTCGTAACTATACAAAGGCCCATCAGGCCAGTAAGCACAGTGTTTACATCTCAGTGATTCCCAGAATCTTATACGAGCAAGTGCATGAGGGTGAGTACCTTGGATACAGACAAGTGAGGTCGGAGGGAATGCTTGGCCCAGCAACCGCTGTTGTACTTTGGGGACCCCACCTGGTGTTGTGGATAATACCTGAGACCGCTATGCAACTTCACCTAAGGATCTCTGGACATGTCATGTCACTCTTTCAGCATTCTGGATTGGAAGATATGTTGGTGCTACTTGAGTTACTGACGCTACTTTTAGCGACGTAATGATACCTGACGCAGAACCAGTCCAGTATGAATGTCTGCGAAGGATCTCATCTACCTAACATGAGTAGAGGATGAGATGGGTACCTGCTGTGTGTACCTTGGTGCCAAGAATGAGCTACAGGTCCTTTATGTATTGTGTTTATTATGGAATGTTCCTTATTCAGGTGATATTGAGTATTTTGGTGATATTGGGGAAGGCGTGACCGAGGTAAGGTCAATTATTTTGTATGGAGAGAAGTATTGGGGAGGTCGAGTATTTTTGTGGTGCAGTGACCTTAATAATTGCTTGGGGAAGGTCAACTATGTATTTTTGTATTGTGACTGAATGCAATATTTTTAATAAGTAAAATAAATTAGTTACGGATACTGGTTGGTGTTTCACCCTTCCTTCCACTCTCAACTTGATTAATGAAAAACAACAACTCACAGTGCCTTGACTGCTTACCAGCTACCTAAAGAACACTACACATACTGTCTCGCGGTCTGGTGGCAGCGACCTTAAGTTAAGAAGTAAGTTAAGTAAAACCAAGTATTAAGTGATCACAATAAAGGGCAGTACAGTATACTTGAAAATGTCTTAGGGCCTGCCCGCAACATAAAACAATAGCGTTGTTTCAGAGCCGCATCACAAGCAATTACTGTAGACAGAAGAATATCGATGTCTACACTAAGCTAACTTATGAAGACGATATAAGTATGTCCTCTGAGGGGAATTTTACATTAAGACGCATGAGTGAGACCTTGAACACACGAGGCGCAGCACTCCAGGAGCTTCCTTCTAGTGGCGGTGGATACTCACACCACCAACAAAGACCGATCAATTTTATAAGCTGCGTACGAATTCATTAAGTACGGATACCGGGTATAATACATACGTAATCTACAAAAGATTTTTTTTAGAAAGTAGTTGCAGTTCCATTCCCCATCACTAGGGAATCTAGGGCTCCATAATTGCTTTTCCCTCATCGGGCAGGACGCATATTTTTTTTATTGAAGGACATTCTGAAATCGGATTTCCGAAGATCAAACATGGTTGCCTTCAATGCCACGCCCAACCTAATTTAACATCTAAAGGCCCAGCGTCATTGACTTTATTAGTCAGACGCAGTGAGGTAAGTAAAGCAGGAGCAATGACGATGTTAACCTTTAGTCACAGGCTGAGTCAGTCCATGTGAGATCATGTGTTGACTGTTTCCCGTGGTGTGACAGGTTGTAGTGGATTTCTTCCCTACAAACGCTGTTTGTCGCTGCGTAGCCGACCCCGCGAATTCCCCAGTGTATGCCTCGTGGTCTGGGTCAACCAGCGCCGCCATACATCACGGAGGTCAACTACTAAGCCACGCCTACTCCCCCCCCCCCCCCCGTTATTTAAGACCTGACCTCGTGGTGATCTCTCTTTTTTTCTATCTACACCAACCAGCAAGCAACACCTCCTCCGCTACCTGGCGGCCCTCGCTCCCGCCGGCGAGC
Organism: Homarus gammarus; assembly: GCA_958450375.1. Lineage (NCBI taxonomy): Eukaryota > Metazoa > Arthropoda > Malacostraca > Decapoda > Nephropidae > Homarus > Homarus gammarus. Next base: position 2,538,658 of record CAUDMG010003165.1, on the reverse strand, counting down.
ATGGCGACCCACAAGCTGTCTTCCTCTGAGCACCCTCACCAACCAGCTCTCTCTACATCACGCTTGTAACCACGCTGCCACTTACCCAGCACCAAGCTGCATTGTACATCCAATACAACATGTATACAGAGAGCACATTGTGAGTTTCCTTTCTCCATCCCATCCTGAGTGTGAACCCAAACATCCCCGTACCCCACAAGGTCATCTGAGGTGGGGATCTGTCACTGAGGCTCTCGGTCGGTCCCATATCACTGATTGTAGCTATTTGACAAGAGCGTGTGGGCGCATCTCGTTAAGTTGTGACGGCATGAGTTTGAGGTTTCAAGACCACACTTGACCAGCACTGGAGCAGGTTCAGATGTATTCAGGAGCCAGTGCATGCTCAGTACTTGCCAAGTCGCAACAGTGCGTAGCAGAGACGTGACCGACCGCCCAAGCGGCTAACGAGCCGATCAGTGGTGAAGAGGATAAAGGTAAAAGTATCTCACCGCAGTTGTCCAATAAATATCAGCGTCAGTCACATAAAAGATTATTTTCTAAGCATTTCACGGCTATTCCATGGGGCTCTTGATAATTCAGTGAGATTTTTATATTATTCCCAGAACCCCAGACCTCAAAAAACCGTAGATCATAATATAATGGGAAAAGGGGAATAAAATGATGTATCCGTCCTCGTCCTAAACATTCAACGTAAAATTCACCATTTACAATAACTTAGGCACCTTCCTACCCGGTCCACCCAGCTGGAAAAGGTTACGTCAACGTGCACATAACTATTTAAGTACGTCACCCTAGCGATGATTCCCACGTCTCTTTGCAAATACCGTCGTTCGCCATCAGTGTATGTTTAATTGATGTTGCTTTAATGATACAGATAACCAAGTTCACACGGGAATATTTTCCACCGGAAAATTTTTTTAATTACATAACGTTGGTGCTTTCTAATAAGATCTTATGCATTTTACTTTAAATTTCCATGTATTTGAAAAAAAATCCGAATTATAACAACTAAGTAACTTACTAGGTGCATGACGCTGGAGTGACGCAAGCGAAGGAATAGCGGAGCGTTTCCACTGGGGGGCGGTGCCTAACTGTTCACTTCCTAGCCACCTACCTCACAACTCGCACTTGTGTGACTTCTCCGACTTGTAAACTCTCTTCCCACCTTCATTATTTGTTTATTTTCATATATATGATTCTTCCATTCCTTCACTCTTGACAGGTGAATTTTATTAACGAAAATACTGTACAACATCCATCGAATCCTCAGGAACCTTACCGTGATGATAGGTTTCTGCACAGGTCGCATTGAAAACCACCAGTAGGCCTACAATCCCTTACTTTATCTGAACGTGATATATATAATTTTATTCGGTCTCACTCTATTTCAATTATTTTTCTGAGTGCCTATTCTAATTTCTTTGCTAAATTTGTATCTGCCGCTTCAGTGTACAGTATATTGATTTTTTTCTCACCAATGCCTTTCTACTTAAAATTTTGATTCGTTTGTTTCATGTCTCTTGATTTGAACGAATTCTTAGTCCATCGACCCCCCCCCCCCCCTTTTTTTTTAGATTTTTGGAGACCATGTTTTTTGGGTTGTCTGAGCTATGTCTTTTCAATATCTGCTTGTCCCCAAGATACTGTACTGTAGGGGGCAGTGAAATTTTGCTCAAAGCTGCACTCTTCAGGCATTGTTCCTTATACATATCTAAGACTCCATGCCAAATTTGAAGCTGATATGTCGAGGTTTAGTGTGCCGCATTTTCTACTGAAATTTTTAAATTTACCTCTGACAGACACCAGTTCACAGAACCGGACAAGACTCCCTACACTGGCTGCCGCTTGTGACCGATACTTGATTAGTGATTATGCTGGAGCTGCCATTGCTACTGCCACCTTAACTGACTATGGCATTATCACAAAGGATGACAAGAGTCAGGTTATTGGACCACATAAGCTGCGGGATGCGAGACAAAAATACCGATTTAAGAGGCAAGAAATTGAGATGGCTAGATTAGATAATTTGACGTCACTCTATTTTGATGGTAAGAAGACCGCCACTCGTGTGATGATAAAGAATGAGAAAACCGAGAAATGGAGTTCGAGGATGATGGTGAAAGATCATTATGTCATCATGGTTGAGCCTGGTAATGAATATCTCACAAATGTGACTCCCAAGACGACACGGAAAGCAGATTGCCAAAACTATTCACGAATTTCTGGTGGAGAAAAATCTAACCCAGCAGCCCATTGTGTGTGTTGGTTATGATGGAACCAATGTAAATGTAGGATCAGAAAATGGAGTCATTCATCATCTTGAAATGTTACTTGGTCACCCGCTCCATTATTTCATATGTCAGCTTCACGGAAACGAGCTGCCTTTCCGCGCAGTTTTTTATCACTATGATGGTAAACCAAGTGGTCCTGAGCATTGGCGTGGTCCCATTGGAAAGCAGATCAAGGAGTCTTTGTCTGAGCTTCCAGTTGTCGCCTTCCAGCCAGTCAGTTTCCCTGATTTCCCTGTGTTTATTGATGAAGTGGAGAAAGATCTGTCCTGGGATCAGAAATACCTGTATAAGATTTGTAAAGGAGTTATCACAGGTGTTGTTGAAGATGAATTGGCTGCTATTGAGCCAGGTCCTCCCTGTGTGTCAAGGTGGAACACCTTATGGAGTAGAATCCTCAGGCTGTATGTAGCAACATCAAGACCCAGCCATGAGTTGAAAAGAATTGTCATTACAATAATAAAGTTCAGTGCTCCAATGTGGTTTTACATCAAGATACACCCTTACGTAACACACGGCTCAAGGAACGTATTCCAGTCCCTGCTATATATGAAACACCTGAATAGTGAGGAGAAGACGATAGTGAAGAAGGCTGTCCAGAGAAATGCATACTTCGCCCACACAGATGAACTTCTTCTTGGTATGTGTGCAGATGAGGACATGACTGTTAGAGAAAAAGCTGTCTCAATGATAAGAAAAATTAGAGAGGAGAATCAGCAAAAGGAAGAATGCACTGGCAGATCTGAAGAGGAGGAGGAAGATTCTGATGCTGCTGTTGACGAGAATTTGTTAAACTATACTGATGAGGAGGGTAAAGATGGAGATGGGAATGAGGATGTGCCTCCTGTAGTCAACATGAGAAAGGTGGTGACTCCGAAACTAAAGTGGCAAGCAAAAAACTATCATTCCATGATTGACTGGAGGAATGAACTCAAGACTGAGCCTCCTTACATTGCTTCTCTGTCAAATCTACAGGTTAATGACATTCTTGAGACACCATTAGTGGTGCCCAAGTGGCCAAACAGCACTCAGGCGGTCGAGAGAGGCATAAAAGTGATGACTGAAGCTTGCACTGAAGTGACGGGATACGAATCGAGAGATGGATATATTAGGCAAAGATTATTGTCTAGGAAAATGATGCCAAGGTTCCGCACAAAAAAGAATTTCAATATGAACTTGAAATGATTTTCTATACGGTGTACCTGCAAAATAACATGTGAATTAAATCGATGTCACCCACGTAAAATTTATCATTATCCTGGAAAACATTAAATGACACCTAATTTTTGGTATACACTAAAAGTTGACAAAAAGTCGTTCGCGATGCGGCAGGGTAAGTATGCATGAAATGGCATGAAATTTTGCACAGGTGTTTGTTACAGCCATACAAACGATGCCTGAAAAGTGCAGCCTGCAACTCAAATAAAAGTGTTTTTTCCTTGCCCCCTACTGTACTGTATACGTATTCCTCCGGAATAAGAAGTAGGCCTACAGTATGTTATGTAAGAGCAACATGACGTTCAAATCTTTGTAACCTGACAGCTGAAACCAATGAGGCAATAAAGATCTGTTTTGATCTATTTCACTAAAATAAAAAATATCACATTGAAAGCAGTACACAGTAGGGAACTGATTGAATGCAAGACATCTCTGATAATACTCTCAAGTACTTTACATATTATGCTGGTCAGGCTGACCGGTCTATAGTTATTCGTGGAGTGACAATAGCCCTTCTTGAAGATAGGACTCGCATAAGCCACTTTCCATTCACTGGGGACCTTTTGTTCATCCAGGCATTTACAAAACAGGATCTTCAGGGGCTCGGCAAGCTCATTGCACAACTCACTTTGCACTCTAGGATACACCATGTCAGGGCCGGGACTCTTATGGACCTTTAGGTTTGATGGTTTATTTCTAATAGCCTCCTCTGTGAACACAATGTAGGTCAGTGCTGTATCGAACCGTCTGTCCTCAAACGCAGGAAGGTTAATCGCATCCTCTCGTGAACACCGAGGAAAAGAAGCTGTTCAATGCCTCAGCTTTCTCCTGATCAGAATCTGAGTAACTACCATCTTCAAGCCTCAGGTCTGATACCCCTACTCGCGTTTTCAATTTCGACTTTGCATAGCAATAAAACGCCTTTGAGTTTGACTTGACCTCGCTTGCAACCAGCCTCTGGAACTCCTTTTCAGCCCTTCTATATTCCATCTTTGCTTGGTTTCTGGCTCTTGCATACATCCTCCTGTCCTGCTCATCATTTGACCCATCCCACGTCTTGAATTTCTGGGTTTTCTTCTTAACTTTGTCGACCGCTGCATGGTTCATGTGTTGGGATCCCCTCGTATTCCTAGAAGCACTGGGTTTGGTCTTGGGTATAATTTATCAATCAAATGGGTCACTTTACTAGTTATGATATTCAGCGTAGTGTCTGCGTTCTTGTGCCTTAATGAGTCAGGCCAGTGGATACCCCTCATCCCATTGTAATTTCCCTTGTAATATTTGCACTTTGGCCTGGCCTTATCTTGAACTAGGTAACAGTTTTATCTGAACAACACCAGGTGACTGAGGCTACATTACCACTGCCAACACCAGATGACTGATGCTACATCACCACCACCAGATGACTGAGGCTACATCATCACCACCCCCAGACAACACCAAAAGATGATTGAAAAAATCCAAATAGATGCTGATATTGTTATTTGGGAGTTAATATAGTATCCAGTCTACAGAGCTGGAGTTACTGTAGTATGCAGTCTACAGAGCTGTAGCTTCTATAGTATGCAGTCTACAAAGCTGTAGCTTCTATAGTAACACCAGCTCTGTAGACCATATACTACAGTAGCGCCAGCTCTGTAGACCACATACTACAGAAGATTAATCAACCTAATTACAACCTGACCCGAGACATCTTCTGGCTTCTTGTGTTACCCTCTTAGTTCTATTATATTATGTACTATATCATAATCTAGTATCTGTACGGTAGTTCATACCGTAATGTGTACTTTATTGTATTATGGTATTGTATTACAAATATTGTCTCTTGTTTAAAGTGTAATATATTAATAAAGCCTCCAAGTGCTCAACTCTAGTATCCATAATGTGTTGATAAAGCCTCCAAGTGCTCAACTCTAGTATCCATAATGTGTTGATAAAGCCTCCAAGTGCTCAACTCTAGTATCCATAATGTATTAATAAAGCCTCCAAGTGCTCAACTCTAGTATCCGTAATGTATTAATACAGCCTCCAATAAAAAGAATGCGGATGACACCTGAACTACTCGATGACATTATTGACTCAGAGCAGGGTTCACCCTAGCCTTCAGGTGTTAAACATTCAAAGGAGAACACAGCTCGTCTACAAAACATCAAACAAAGGTTAGATCCCTACTAAATTATATGATCACCTATCCAGAATTTATAAGCAATCCAATATCATTAGTGTTGTAGATTCAGTGTTTTACGAACTTCGGCATTACAATCTCTAGTACACAATTGGTTATAACACATTTATAACTTGATGCATCATTACCATTATACAGCAAATCCTTCCCATAAAAGTTCATCTCTTTTTGAAGCTGGTAGAATATCCCTTGCTCATTAGCCGAAGCACTACAAAGGTTCAGAGCCTACAGTATTTACTTGATTTAACGAACTAATTCAAGTCACCCGTTCGTAAAATTTAAATTTCTGCTACCTAAATAGACCTGTCCGTTATGTTCGCACGATTTACCAAACTAATTTACTGATAAAATAATTTTTTTGAATGGTGGATCAATGGCCTTCTGGTAATGTGAGTGAGGTACAGGATGAATTGCTGCTGAGTGTATTATTAATAGCTAAAATATCCCATTTGGGTTTTAAGTAAATTAATTCAATATAATAAATAGTAAATTTTACAATAAGACTATTTGCAATAACACTAATTATAAGCAATTGAAAGATATTCACAGACCAATATATCCCCTTGAACATACTCTTCCTCTACTTGGGACACATATGCAATATTAGGTATTGGTGAAGGGTGTATCCAAGGTAATATACAGGGATTACCAATTCTTGGTAACCCATTTTCCAGATGCATTTTGTAAATTTTCACACACCAATCAATAACATTTTCATTTTTTTCCCCCCTCATTTGCTAAATGTTCTTTTGCCTGTCCTTCTGCCAAGAACTTACCCTTTACAGAAATATTCATGTAATAGCAATTTTGACAGTTTACCTTGAGGTAACAGCCATTCCTAAATTCATAAATCTACTGCAGATGTTTTGGGCATTACAATTTTCTCTTGAAATAAAGACCAAGAAAAATTAAGTTCGTCATCACTTGAAATGCAGAATGAAAGAAAAAAAAATCTGCCAACATATCCAAAGTAATCAAACAGTAAACAAAATTTATTAATAAATTATTATACCAAATATTATACACAGGCATTACTGATTTACAAAAGAGCTTTGTCCCAGAAAAATGTTTAGTAATTTGATTTTTCATAAGTTGGATCATAATTTCCCATAGACACCCAATAAAAAAGTTGATATAAGTGCCTAGAAGAAGCCAAGGAAAAAAAATTTATTGATTTTTTGGGGGTAGACACAATAATTATTATAAGCCAATACCCGGTAATGCACATATTAAGTGAAATACATGCAGCACAGTAATAATTTTATACTTATACTATAATCCTGAGAAACCAGATGAGATTTTTAACCGTGAACAGTGTAAAATGCAAAGCCAACATCTGTAATAAATATATTAATGTACAGTAAACCCTCAGGATAATGGACTAATTGGAGAGAACCAAGGTCGCTAAAGTCGAAAATCTGTGAAAACTGATTATCCAATACAGGTAATCCCTTGATAAGACATAACCAATTGGTTAGTAACCAGTGAGAAAGACCTAAAGGCCATGCCATGCTATAAATGTCACTTCACTGTGCTCCACTGTGGTATGACTAGCTACTACTGTACTTAACTCCTGCTTACTGTACAGTGTTTTATTTTTAGTTACAGTACAAGTCGCCCAGTTAGTATTTATGGTGTCGAACTAATGGACAACTACCCTAGTTAATGGACACCTGTCCATTATCTCGAGGGTTTGATCGATAGGTTTAGGAACTTTAAATGTCCATACTACCAGATTCCATGATATAGTGTCTGTTATACCAAGGGTTTCCTGTAGTAATACATTGATTTCCATTCTATAATTAGAGTTACGAACTCTAAGAATATCCCTTGCTCCATCTCTATGGAGTTATTGTCATCCTAAATTCCTGCCGCTTTGTTTACATGGTGTGAATGCTGATGCCAGTCAGCTGACACTACACACCCATGCTATCTCATGCATTGCCAGCAATATCTACACTTTCAAATTCTACACTCTCTCTAACAGCTCTACACTTTTGCAGTACTGTACATAATTAGCATATAAAATTTAAGAATACAGAATAATCTTATTTTGTTTAATTTGCCACATACCATTTTACATGAGAATAATTTGGATAATCAGGCAACTGATTGACTGTGCTGGTGAAGATGAGTCTACTTGTCCCCAATGAGTTTGAGGAGTAAGTTTTATGGTGATTATAGGAGATTATGACACATTGAAAGCTTATTTGTAGAATTAATAACATTGTGAGTGTTAAAGAATAATGAGTTATGTTAGTGAAATAAGTAAGCATAATTGTAGTATAAATCAATTGCATTACCTTTGCATATCTTCATTTTTGCCTAAGAAAATATTACAAAAATGACAAAAAGTTACATAACTGATTTTTTTTTTTTGCAAATTGCCCCAACCTTCATAAATCATGGATTGCCTGTATATAGATTGTAGGATTAATACTCGAGACTAAAGCAAAAAACTCTTAGTTAAATTTCCCTTTAATGAGTGAAGATAATAGTTTTCAATAAGCATTGAAGGTAAAATTCCCATATTGCATATGTATAATTACACCTGCTTAGATACATAAATTTTTAGGAAAAGAAAATAACAAACTAAAAATCACAGAATGTTATTCAGAGTCAAGGAAATGTTTTCTTGAGCCCCTTGTAGGACAATTTCTTGGGAACAGAAGTCCTGAAATTTGCACTGTACAAATATATACTTACTGACCATTACGAAATAAGGCAAGGGTGGGTAAATATAATTATACAAACCCTGCTTCCATGCAGGCTATCAATGGTAAAACACTGCATATACATTTATGATGACTTCTAGCCTCATAGTTTGTTAGAATGAAAGAAAGCACCCTAACAATCTCACTTAAAACTAACTCCTTATTGTTATAAAGTACATTTGGTCTGCTCATAATCTACTCCATTACCTCATTTCAGATCTTACTGATATTTGTTCCACAAGGTTCGATGTTCTGAAGTATGATCAAGTTTGAACAACTACATCTACATTATCAATAGCCCAAATTGAATAATTGTCACAACCATCATCTTGCCCAATAATTTTTGTTAGGCTTCATCCTTCCCTCAGTATCGCATGGATTGAAAAGGGTAATAGAAACTCTGAGGGTGCAGTAAATGATAATGTATTGGAAGCGTTGACAGCTTGATAGTGTAAGAGTGACAAAGTGGTCCAAGTCCACCTGGAAGAGAGGGGAGCATAAGTGCACCCTCCACCCCTCCCCCATACTCCAGGAATAGTGCTTCCATAAAATTTATAGGAAAAAAAAAATCTTTGTATAACTTTATAAGTCATGGAATAGTTAGAGTGAAATTAATATATTTTTTTTTTTTGAGTTCAGAAGAACTCAAGTTTTTCTATTTTCCTTCTCTTTTTTGGCAAATTTTTCACTTTTATCATGTATCACACTTACATTGTCCCGTAAAGAATGCCCTATATTGTCTCTCCGCTCACTGCTTACATTCCTAGGTTCAGGCACTACCTCATATCAGAGGTAGTGCCAGGTCAGTACGTTGTGCAACAAAGTGAAACACTTCTAGTGTCACAATACACATGTAGCAATATTTCTCATCACACACAGCTAATAATTGGCTTTTTTTTTTCTTTTTACTGCTGATGTTGTTGGTAGGGTTGCCGTTGACCCTGGTATCCACCACCTCGGCCTCGGAAGTTTCCACGGAGACCTTGTCCTCTGAATCCACGTCCTCCTCGAGGTCCTCCCATTCCACCACCACGTCCACCTCTGAAGCCTCCATATCCTCCATAGCCTCCACGGCCATTCTGGTATCCACCACGACCACCTCGAAATCCTCCTCTGCCCCCAAATCCTCGACCTCTACTTCGGAAATTACCTCTTCTTTCATAATCTCCTCCATGGCCATTTGTGGGAACAGGGACTGTACCTCCCTGATTTTCTTCATATTCATCCCAGTTGCCAGACTCGGCATTACACCATTTGTCATCCCCTCCATTTACAGGAACATCTTGAACTCCCCAGTTGTCCTCTTGAGGTTGCTGTGGTACATTAGAAATTGCTTGTCCAGTCTGCTGTGCAGGCACCTGCTGCCCAGTCCAAGGGCTAGCTTCTGGATTGAACTCTACTTTTTCTTGTGGTCTGGCCTGTGGAGGCATAGGAATTGGAGGAGGAGGATTTGGTGTGCTATCCACTACCGTATTATTTGGATAAACTGGTACTCCTTGGGAATAAGACACTACATTGTATGTCTGATTTGTATATGTCTGAGTAGGAATGCTGGATGGATGTGTTGGGTCCTGGTTAGGTGGAACCATAGGAGCAACTTGTTGGGGTGGCTGTGGTACAGGTGAGACAGACCTTTGTGATACAGAATCTGTTTTGATACTACCAATGGATACAACAGCTGGATCCATATAAACAGTTGGTGGCTCCTGTGCTACCTGACTTTCTTGCAAGAAATCAAAACTTCCAGGAGCTACCAAATCATTTAAGGAAATAGGCTGCAGCTGAGGTGGTTGGGGAGGTTGTAGAGGTGTCTGCTGTGGAGGTGGTTGCTGTGGGGCTTGTGGTTGTGGAGGAGGAGGCTGTGGTGTTGGTTGTGGAGGAGATTGTGTAAAGTAGGAGGGTGCATGAGGCATCCCTGCTCCTTGTGGGGAAGCCCCTGGTACAGCTGCTGTAGTCATCTGTGCCATAGCAGCTACTAATGCTTCTTGTGCAGGAGAAACGGCAGTAGTTTCTTGGGGTACAGGAGGAGGCAGCATAGGGGCTACTGTGGGAGGAGCCAGACCTGGAGGTGGACCCTCTGTAACAGGACTGCTCACTGTTACCTCAGAAATGGGGGTAACTTCTTCTGCCTCTTCAACCACCAAACCATTTGTATACTCTGAAACCTCCTCCTGTTGGCAAAAACACAGAAATAATCATATAATCTTCATGATAGGTTTGTACTTTTTCTTTTATAACTACTATTTGAATTTTGTTATACAGGGTGCACCATAAACACCTGTCTGTTTATTCAATTTAAACCAGCCTACCGACTAGGGTGTGCTTCTATACTAACAGTCATTGTTCGCAGTTTGAAATTAATTCTCCATGGACATGGGAATGTATCTATACGAGTTAATAAATTTTTCCACTTTGCATTATAATGTTATTTCATTTAAAAACCGTCAGGTGTTTGTAGTGCACCCTGTGTATTAAGAAGCAAAATACTTTTATTTTATCAAATATGTATGACATAAATATGAACTGCAAAGATTGCATCCATAAAAATCCAGATTCCCTTTGTTGGGCTTGTCTATAATTTAAATCTACTTATCTTTTTACATCTACAGTAAATAACTTTGTACTCATTATAAAAGTCGATGTCTATCCTTACAAGGAATATACAGTATACCACTCTCAGAGGTGGGCTGTTATCTAGCTGTTATACTTCTCAGTATTACACAAGCATAATACAGTACTCCCTCAATTTATCTGAGGAATAAGGTGTTCAAAGCAAATTCGTGTAAAGCTACCTCATTTACCATGGAACTAAGAGGAATAGGTTTCAGACCCTGTCCCAAGACCCAATATTGAACAGATTTCTCACTAACTGACATTTCACTCACACAAACAATACATATTAACACTCTCGAGATTGCCCGCCACTTGCTGTTTGGGGCTCACAGAATGACAAGAAATCGTGAAGATATTTTTTTTTCCAAAGCTCTATTTGTGGCTAAGATATTGTCAAATATTTATTCAAATGATGCCTTCCTATTTAAAAAGGCTGGAAAATCATATGAAACCCTCAAAAATAAAATAAAATAAACAAAAGCCATTTTGGCGAGTATAAGTGAAGAGAGAGAGTTACTGTTCATTCGTCTTCATGCTGTACCCACATCATTACATCAGTCAGTATTAAATGTACATGGCAAGAAAGAGTAAATCATGAGGAAGACAGTGATGTATTCTATATATAAAAAAAAAAAAAAAAAAAAAAAAAAAAAAAAATGTAAAAAGTAAAGGAGATGCAGAAAAAAACAGTGGTGCTTAAGTGCAGTCACCAAAATGTTTATATATTTTTTCCTTGCTACAGTAGGCTCTCGCCACTAACGTTTTCGACAATAACGGTAAGTTACAATAGATACCCATTTTCGATAATAATGTCTGGATTCTCTTGAATAACGGAAATTTCACGGGAAGCGTCCGAGCGCATCAATAATAACGCTAGTTTGCCGCCATGTTGATGACGTAGTTGTCCGGTCTGCCTCACTCTCACACACGCTCAGTGGAATACAGCGCTGCGCCCACGTGTGAGATTTTCACCTCTATAACCAGTGGTTGTTAGGGTCGGTGATCAATAATGGCCTCCGCATTTTTGCCTGTGGGGGCTAGGGGAGGTGGTGGAGGGAGTGATTTGCCACCTAAATGACTGGGAACTTTTAAAGTGAGGAAATTGAACTGTCCTGAGTCTACAGTGCAAAATATTAAGAGGAACTTAGAGGAGACCAAGAAGAGTTTTGCGCTGGCTAAAAATATTTCGGTAGTGATGGAAATGCGAGGCGAGCTATGAATGATAAAGGCAATAGAAACAGGTTGTTAGTGATAACCGAGCATTTTCTTGTGAAATGGTTAGCTTGTAGAATGAAAGACAGTGCAGGTGTTAGTGGCCCTCAGATACGGAACAATCATCACACCAAGCATCTCAAAAACTCCCCCAAGCTAAGTGTTATATTACTCAAACTCTTTATTTTGATGATTGAATAGCAATTCTTTTTATTTCAGCTAACAAAAAGTGTTAGGAGGGCTTCAAGGGGAAAAATGGGTGAAATTCTTGTGGTGGCGGCACCAATAAACCCTTTTTACATGTATTTTAATGTCACACAAATAACGTTTTCGCTAATAACGGTTTTTTTCAGGCACCTATTAAACTTTATTGGTGAGAGCCTACTGTAGTTTTTTAATCAAAATCTTTTGAAAATATTTTTTTATGATGGATTATGTATGTACACATACTAAGGAAGAGAAATAAATGAGTTAGAAGTTTCTGTGACAAAACTGAAATTTGGGCAATAATATTTTCACTTCCCACTGAGACGGGGTACCTGTATAGGCCTTGGCATATGCACGACAATGGTGATGCTGTTACGAATATGTATCAAATAAGCACAATATATTCATTTTAATTCACCATATGCATGCCTCTACTGCACTACATTTCACTATAAATTATAAATTTTCCAGCTAGGCCTATATATTACGACATGCTTTTGTGCGGTACACATGTGACTACAGTATTGTGAGTCCTAACGTCCTGCTTTTGTGTGGTATATGCGACTATTGTGAGTAGCCATTGCACCTAACGTCTTATAAACTAAAAAATCTTTCACTACAGTGGGGTATGTCATAACGAACGGTTTATATAACAAACGGTTTTCCCTATAAAATTGAAAATGCTAAAACATATGAAAATTCTACGGCGAACGCAGCAACGCGGATGAATATTGGTTCGGAAGTTTAAATGCACTTTTACCGTATATACGTACTCGTCTATAATTCTACCTCGTTTATAGGTCGACCCTGATTTTTTTTACCAAGAAATCATTAATCTATGATATGCCTCGTTTATAGGTCGACCCAAGTTTTTGAGGGTAATGGAACAGCAAAACTTTCACTAAAAACACTGTGTCCTATAAACTGAGGGTCACCGTGCCTGAAACACCGAGCGCCGAAGGCAAATTGTTTACCATTATTACGACACTTTACACTGAAACGCGGGTAGTTTCAGCAACAATATTGTATATTTCCATTCAAGTATTTATTCAAGACAATTAGGAGGGAATATTATTGTAATACAACAGTTTTATTAACAAAAAACCATTCAAAAGCGATTACGGTAACATCTTTTGAACAACGAAAGAAAGCGAAAGTCGATTGTTTTCGTCATGGTTTTATCCCACTTTCCACTGTAATACATACATCATTTCAGCAAAACTATTACATTTCCGTGAATGTATTATATCAAGCACAGTATGAATAGAATATCATTGTAATATAACAGTATTTTAACAAAAACTATTAAAAAAAACGAGTAACATCTCTTGAACATCGGAAGGTTAGGTAAAGTCTTTTGTTTTCGTCATGTATTTTATCCTATTTTACATTGAAATACATCACATTTCAGCAAAACTACTATTTATTTCTGAGAATATATTCATTCAGGCACAGTTAAGGTAAAATCTATGTGTGAGTAACAGTTTTTTAACTGAAAACGATTCGAAAAGCCCGTGTACCGTCTAGCTGCTACTCAACACCTGGTGGTGCATCGTTGTAAACAATATGAGGTTGAGGTGTATTACCGGGGGCCTGGAACGGATTACCCCTATAACGAACTACGGCATAACGAACGGGGTTCTCGCACCAATTAGATTCATTCACACTGTATTTCAATATACATCACTATCACTTCATAAGATTAAATACAGAGGTTGTAGCTGATATATATTTGGAGATAACTTCCTCTTGGCTACGTGGCCATTCCACCAATGTCTCACAAATTAGAAAATATTTCAATACACATCACTTTATCACTTCAAAAGAATAAATATGAAGGTTTGTAAGTAATAAATATTTGGAGATAGCGGCACAAACGCCAAAGTTGCCATTTTTAAACTGCCTGGGACACACACACACACACCTCTTGCTTACTGAGCCAGACGCATAACTGGCATGTTTGTCTGGAGGCTACACTGTCCACTGCACGTAGACGGGCTGCCACCTATCCTTAAAACTTGAGTCCATGCAGGAATGGCATGAAGAAAGTGGCGCTAAAATTTGAAGTAATTCGAGTAATCCAGAGTTGTCATTTTAACAATCAGCAAAATTTTCATGCCCCTTTAAGTTTCACTCTTTCCATTCTAGATCATCATGCAGTAAGTCTAATTTCATAGCAAATATTACAAGCCGCCTAGAATCTTTTAGATCTGCATTTTCAACCAGCTTCATATGCTTCTTGTTCATTAATTCGTTCACATTCCACTAACCACTTAACTATGCATGCCTGGATTAGAGGGTCTTCACCCTCTAACATATCACCCCATATCACCGAACTCCTGTATATGCAAGCTGTTTAAAAAGGTCAACTCCCGATTAGCATACTACCTGGAGAAGAATGCCCTTCTTTCACCACATCAATCTGCCCTCCGGAAGATGCATTCAACAACAGATGCTCGTGTTCATCTTCAGTCCTCTGCCTGTGAGGTTTTTTCTTGCCACTAGCATCTTGTCTGCATTTTTTTTAGACCTAGATAGCATAAGACAGAGCTTGGAGATTTGGCATCCTCAAGGACCTACACAATTTTGGAATGCGAGGAAATTTACCATCAATAACAGGTCAGTTCTTGGGAGTCACACTTTTAGGGTCCGCAAGCCACAGAAATGTCAGCACCACATGTTCAGGAGGACGGGGTCCTCAGGGCAATGTCTTGCTCTATTTGCCATTGCAATAAATGGGGTAGCAGTATCGGTTCCAAGTGGTATATCAATCTCATTATAAACTGATGACTTGACCATTTGGTATGCAGCTTCCAGAATGTCAGTGGCTGAACACCGCAGGCAACTTGCACTAGACAAGGTTTCACGTTTCTCCTTTGAAGACTGTTGCCATGCATTTCTGCTGCCTTTGGGGTGTTTACCCAGATCCTGGTTTTTAGCTCTACGGTCGTCGTCCGCAGGGTCACAGACCAGTTTCCTGGGCAATATCTTCAACAAATGGCATTTGTGGCAGCCACATATTTGTTATCTCAAAGAGTCTTGCCAGCATACGTTATTAAGTCTTAGGGCACACGCAATGGGGTGCTGACCGAGGAACTGCTACACCTTTATCACATGCTAGTTAGACCCAAACTGGATTATGGGTGCTAGGTGTACTCCTCAGCCACTGAGGCTAGACTCAATACATTAAACTCTATTCATTATGCTGGGGTGCGCCTGGCGACACGAATTCAGGTCTTCGCCAATCCCACGTCTACTAGTTAATGCTTACGGGCCACCCCTTTATCTTCGATGTCAGTATCTCCAGGTCCAGTGTTGGCTTCGCCTCCACCACCTTCCGCAGTGTGTAGCCAACACCTGTGTAGTTGACAAGGCTATGTCCCCACACTATACCCGGCATCCAAGCCTCCCACGATCTTTCACCTTCAGGGTAAGGGAGTTTGTGAACATTCTTTGTCTTCCTCCTGTACAGATATGCCCCATGTGGTTCCCTCATGCTGCAGTGGATTCTCCCTGAAGTTCAATTTTGTCAGTATTTTAATGAAAAGAAGGACTTACTCCTTCCCTGTGGTTCATGTTCTTTTTTTTTTTAGAGCATACCTCCTCTCACAGAAGGTTTATGCCTGTATACACTGACAGCAGGAGTGGGTTTTGGTATGGTCTTTCCCAAATTCTGTCGCAATAGTAGTCACCCCACTATGGCATCTATTTTTACTGCCGAGTTTTCAGGTACTTTACTTGCCCTCCAGATTATTTTTGCCCAACCTCATAGCAATTTTAAAATTTTTAGCAATTCTCGTAGTCTTTTCCTGGCCTTAGCTAGCGTCTCATCGCCCCATCCATTATTTATAGTCGGGGCCAGAAAGTCAGTTTTTGCTGGGTTCTGGCCCATGTGGGAGAAAAGGGGTAATAAACATGCGGATGTTGTGGGGAAAGCAGCTGATTCTGGCCCTGTAGCACATCATTCCTCCCTACCTGCCTCTGATATGAAACCAGTAATAAGCGCTGCCATCCGCTCGAGTTGGAAATGCAGTCAGAGCAAACAAACTCCAAGAAAACCACCCTGCATTGGGTGCCTGAGGATATCAGGGACTATCACGCCGCCAAGAGACTGCTTTGGCCCGCCTTCACATTGGCCGCAGTCCGCACACGGCTGACTCGTGGTTTTTTAAGGGAGAGGGTGTCCACTCCCAATGGACGAGTTGTCAGTTCTGAGTAAACACAAGAAATACACTGCCACGTTCGTTAAGTGATACGGTATATATAATTTGTAAAAAAAGTTTAAAGTCTTGGTATAATAGCTGAGATAAGTTTATTTCTCAAGAAACGGCCGCCATTTGCATTGCCGTCAATCCCTCCAAACTCATTGCTGCAGTCGGAGGTAGTACAAAGGATGTGGCCTCTTCAGACCCCAAATGCCACTGTTACCGCAAGCAGTAATGAGTAGGATGACACATAAACAAACATTATGTCATGTCATTTATACTGGGCATGCCTGCCCATATACAGTATAGAGTACTGAGATGGTGAAGATGGAGAGACCCAGAGGAGGTTGGGGTGTTGGGTGGTAGTAAGAGGTATAAACGCCTGATGCAGCAAAGTCTGCCAGCCAGGGCAGGTCACTGTCACTATCCCCATAATAAAGTCAACACCAAACCTGTTTCTCTTGAGACTTTCAACACGTAAGTTTAACCTGTACTTAAGTTTACACAGGTAGACTGTGTCCATTGCATCGGTTATCATTGTGACAACATAGAAATATGGCAAATTAAGTACTCATTATAAGTGTTAAGATTAGACTAATTACATAGCTATGATTGTTATGTAAATATATATTGGAGCAAACATTTATGTATGTGTTAGGTTCTGAATAATAAGTTCTATATACAGGAGAGAACACAAACACCTGTATAGTTTTGTAGGTTCGGTTTACTGGATAAGAGTATGTACACAAAGGGAAGCAGCACTCTCCCCGGCTAGACTCCTTGATCAACTGCTATAGGCGACGTATGGCAAGTGATACATTAGCAGCTTCCATACGTCGCCAGGCACATTAATTAGGCATGTGGGATATGGTAATAACATTGCCACACGCTGCTAGCTACATAAATGGAGCACATACATAATATACATACATGACATATAGTCCAGCATACATAATATACATACACCTCCCTCCCCCCTATACGCTCATAGCAAAGCCTTGAGCGAACCTTTTCTTTTGGATCCGTTCTGAGCGTCGAGGGACTTCATCACTGGGAAGGGTATGGGACTCAACACTGGTGGCGGGGCCAGCAGAAGGCATTGTTACGAGTCGGAGAAAACGGCGGTTCCTCCACCACACACGACCACTGGGTAACCGCACCTGGTAGTCCCGTGACCTGCCGAGACCCATAACTACGCCTACTTTGTCCCAACGTAGGGAGGTCGGGTCCTGAACACGGACTTGGGTGCCGACACTCAACCTGGGGAGAGAACGGGCGTGGTCATTGTAGCGGGCGACGACGTCCTGAACACGTTCGGCGGCTCGGCGATCACAATCCTCTGTCTTGGCCTGCCACTCCTTGGAGAAGGATTGAGGGTGAGCAGGGACACAAGAACGAAGGGGGCGTCCATACAAAACCTGGGCAGGGGAGCGTCCGGTGTAGTTAGGTGTGTTGCGGAGTTCAAGAAGACCCCTGTCGAAGGCCTCGCAGTCAATGTTCCCAGAAGGGGCCACCTTAAGGATGAGGTGCTTCAGGGATTTGACAGCAGCCTCAGCGTGGCCGTTGGACTGCGGGTAATGGGGCGATGACAACACATGCCGGACTCCCCATCGATCAAGGAACACAGCAAAGTCCCGGCTTGTGAACTGAGGCCCTCCGTCGGTTCGCAGGCGTGCAGGAACGCCCACGTCACGGAAGTAGTGGCGGAACTTGCTGATGGTGGCGGCAGACGTCGTGTCATTCCCGCACTTGATGACAACCGGCCAACCAGAGAGACGGTCGACGATAACGAGGAAGGACTTTCCTGACACACAGAAAAAGTCGGCCGACACAGACTCAAAGGGGCGGGTGGGGTTGTCGTCACTCATAAAGGGTTCCTGCTGCTGGCTGGGTTGTAATACGTGGCGGGGCTTACACACCTGGACAGCATTGGAGATGTCGGGGTCGATGCCAGGCCGGAACACAGTCTGTCTTGCACGCCGTTTGGTGGCCTCGGCTCCACAGTGACTGTCGTGGAGGCGAGCCAAGGCGTGGAGACTTGAAGCAGCAGGGACAACTACCGAAGGAGAGGTGTCACTGGCCAGAGGTAGGGGTAGGGCGGCAGCAGGGTAGTTGCTGCTCCCTTCGTGCACCCTGTTGGCGTGTTTTACCTCGAGAATCGGTGTTGGGAAGTCCTGGGAGATGATGGCCAACTCTTGGCAATGTCTGTAGGACAGCAAAGGAGTCGGGACGCCATTATGCACATCAATCCAGGCTTGACACGACCTGTTGCCAAAGGTGACTTGTGCTTGGAGTGAGCCCAGGGCCGGGGTCATCTGTGAACCATCTGCCATAAAGCGGAGATCCTTGGGGGGCGGTCCTAGATCACTTGGAGAGAGCCCCAAGCATTGCAAATGCTGGGGACCGATGACTGTAGCATCAGCGCCGGTGTCGGGCAACATCTGAAGACGGGATGACACACCGCCGTAGGTTACGATGACGCTGATGTACTGGGGGACTTTGGTCCTGGGACGCGGGGGGGAGCACACATTCCTAATGTGGCTCAAGCGTTGTCAGGAGTCGTCGTGCCTCTGATTGGAAGACTGTGGGCGGCCCTCTCTGGTGGAAGGGGGCTGAAGCTTCCGCCGACGCGGTCCCTTGGGTATGTTGGAAGGGCAACACTTGTCATAGTGGCCCAGACGACCACACACATTGCACTGGACGCGTTTGGCTGGGCACCGTACTGTGAGTGACCAGTGGCCCTTACGGTCACAACTGTTGCAGGTAGACTGAGCAGCTGGACACACCTGTGTTCCGTGCTGCTTACCACAGTTGTTGCAAAATAAACCGGGCGTGGACGTGGTGGGCGAAGGCGTAGGAACAGACTTCTTGTCCTTCTTGTACCGGGACACAGCGCTTACAGCTGTAGGGGGAGCACGGATGGCAGAGGTGGCACACCTGGCAGCCTCATAGGAGCGACATATCGTCAACACATCCTTAAGAGAAGAGGAAGAGTCGAGGGAGGTGAGGCGTTGGACAAGTTCCTCGTCCTTAACACCCATCAGGATCACCTGCTTCAACTGGGTCTCCTCGCACTGCTGGTGGTGGCCTGGACATATATCTACCTCTTCCGAGGCTCTCTTAAGACGCACGTAAAAGGCATCAAAAGACTCACCCTCCAACTGTCTGCAGCTAAACAATTCCATCCTGCGCAGAGCTTCATTCTGCTGTCCTTTGATGTGCCGTTGTAGAACGTCCAGTACCTCCTCTACAGACAGCAAAGAGGTTGGGGGTACCTGCAACGTATGTTCCAAGACACGCTGAATTTCCAAGGACAGGCACATACGCAGCTGGATGAGTTGTTTAGGCTGTGACAAACTCTGGAGATCCACCATTGTAGAATAATCAGTCCACCGTCGCCGCCATTCACGAAAAGTCTGGAAATTCACATCAGGCTTCAAGATGGGCGGTGTTTGAGCTGCTGCTTTAGGTGGGGCTGGGGGGTGTGAAGGAAGCATGGATGAGGTATCTGAACCAGTCAGTACCGAGGCAGTGTTAGAGCCAGGGCCTTCTGTGCTCATCCGCCAAACGTCTGTGGGCTTCATCCTCGCGTTTCTCATCTCTCATAAACTTCAGTAAAGCAATTATCTCTGGAGACAACGCTGAATATTGAGGTGAGGGACTGCGCGATGTGGGGGCTGGAGCGTCGTGGCCGGCCTGGTCATCCATCTCTGCGGGGCTATCACCCGCCTGGCTCATCCAGACGCTGGGTCCACGGCTACGTAAGGCGTGAGACATAACTACTTCATCTGTGTACTATGTCTTAAATCAGTGTTGACCGGTCAGCCCGTCGTATCAACAAGATTTCAGACAAAAAATTAATTAAATACACAGATAAGTAGATTATATATATAAAATATATATAAGGAAGCCGCGCGGTCAGCGAGTGTTAGTACGTGTATGTGTGTGAGTGAGTGTCCCGGGCCGGCAAAGCGTCTCGCCCCAGCTGTGAGGGGGGGGGTGGAGGCGGCGCTGTGAGGGGGTGGAGGGAGAGGCGCGGCGACTCCCAGTCAGTCTAGTTACCCTCAGGACGCGGTCAGAGACGGGTGCACTGAACTCTACTCCTTACAAATGCCCAGAACGTGCCGTATACCTTGGGAATCCTTTAGAACAAGGTCACACATGAATGGCACGAACACACAATGCACTAAACACTTCACAGAAAATCACTGACACTGCTCAAAGTTGCTAAATTCTTCGAGGAAAGGTGACGCGCGCGGGAGTTGACCCAAGCGAGAGTCCATAACCGGCTTTCCACAAACTTTGCACTATCACTCGTAATTATCCAGTAAGATCGGATCACTGCGCCATGTTAGGTTCTGAATAATAAGTTCTATATACAGGAGAGAACACAAACACCTGTATAGTTTTGTAGGTTCGGTTTACTGGATAAGAGTATGTACACAAAGGGAAGCAGCACTCTCCCCGGCTAGACTCCTTGATCAACTGCTATAGGCGACGTATGGCAAGTGATACATTAGCAGCTTCCATACGTCGCCAAGCACATTAATTAGGCATGTGGGATATGGTAATAACATTGCCACACGCTGCTAGCTACATAAATGGAGCACATACATAATATACATACATGACATATAGTCCAGCATACATAATATACATACAGTATGATTGCCTATGTATGATTTATTTGAAATACTAAAATGAATTGTATTCTACAGGTTTGATCAAATTATAACGTTCGAGTTTAACGTGAAGAGTCTGATTAACCTTTAAACACTAAGACGTTTACAGCCATGTTCAGGTAAGTTTTAAGGGTGTTTTTTTTATGGTCTAAGTCATGAACATTTAGTAAGTGAAGAAATGTGCCGTGAAGAGCATCTTCAAACATAGATTGTAGGGATATATGCGCGATAGGGGTTGGGTGTAAATGGGACTGCCCAATATGAGCCAATAGGCCACTTCAGTTTCCTCCATTCTTATGTTCTTTTGGACATAAAAAAATCCCATGTTCACACCAGCTCATCTGTCATGTACATACTCTTATCTGGTAGACTTTCTCTTCTTTTTTTTCATTGCATTTACAGAGTATATCAGTATTAGATGAAGATATGAGTAAATTTAGAAGTAATGAGATTGTCTGGACTTTGCTTTGAGAATGCCTATTGCTAGGTAAACATGATAACAGTGCTGTTATTGTTTTGATGATGTACTAATGAACCATTGGGATATATCATTTATATACATTAATGGGTAAAATTTTATTTTCACTACCATAAGTATTTTGATGTTTAGATTGAGATAGGCTATTCTGTATTGGGTAAATTTTAAGTTGTGGTCATCCCTGTACTTAGACATGCAGACTATGCTTTTTTTCTAATGGTTTGCGATGTGTTCTGGACGATTTAGACCTTCATTTCTAATGGAAATCACTAGTTTTGAGTTACTACCCCCCCCCCCCCTTACCTATGTATGTTAAGCTAACCTTATAACTCATCATACCCTAACCTAACCTATGATCTGTATTTTCTTATGCAATCAAAATATGTTTTGCGACAGAAATCCTGTAGAGATAACGTGTCTTATTGTTTAAAGTAGGTGCTGGACTCTGCCATGGGGAAGTGTCGTCGAGCAGCAAACCATCATCTTTTTCTTATCTTCTTATCTTTCGATACTGTGATGAATATTTTGCCTGGTGAGGAATTGTCGGTACTCTTGTACATTGGCACGAAGCACCAATGACACTTTGTCCTTTGCTTGACCATTGTACATGGCCACAAGTCCTGTATTTATGTAGGTAACAACACATATTCAACAGCTGGCTGATTCCTGGTCTGCGGCTCGCCACAGCAAGTGACGTAATAACCAGTCACAGAGCTTTTTGCAGTCACATGACTTTTTAGCACCTTTAACCCTTATTTTTTACCCCTTTTGGCTCAATTTATTTAAAAATGTCATTACCGTTGTAAATTTAAACTTTTTTTTTTACCCATTGACCTGCCATCTTAAGAAAAAATTCCAACTGTCAACTCGTCCATTGTGATGACTGCCTGGTCCCATTGACTGTTCAAAACCACCTGGTGGAGTACCCCCAGCCTCAGATATCTTTGTTGTAAGCACCTCTCCCAGTGCCGGGGGTGGAGACAGGTCTCACCGTCACTCTTTGGTGTTGGGGAGGGGGGACGTCCTCTCCTTTGTGGAGGAAACCGGCCTTCAACCCAAACTTTGAATTTTATTATTAACATTTAAATGGGGTTTAGGAAAGTTCTGTTATTTATCACTTATGTTTTTTACTTCGCATTATTTGATTTCAGCCTTTTAAGCCTAAATTTTAATTTGGTGACATATGACCTAAGCTGTTGCCTCGCCAGGGATTTATTTTTATTTTTTATTTATTTTTTATTGTTTTATTTATTTATATGTATATTTTTTTTTACGGGGATTAGCCCACCCAGGCACAAGTCACTGTTCCACATCGGGGCCTGGGGGGACGAAAATGTAGTAATAGTAGTATCCGTGCTCCAACACACAATAAAAATTGAAACAACTGAGGTCAAGCAAGTGGCGTACGCTGATGACCTTACGGGAGCAGGAAAAGTGGAGGACATTAAAAAGTGGTGGGACCTGGAAACATCACGAGGCCCAAAAATAGGGTACCACCCAAACGCCAGCAAGTCCTTTCTCATTGTGAAGCCTGATCACTATGAACGGGCAATGGAGGTGTTCGGTGGAAGTGAGGTCAAAATAACAAAGGATGGCCAAAGACACCTAGGCGCAGTAATCGGCACGATGGACTTCAAGACCGAGTACGTAACGGGAAAGGTGAATGAGTGGGTTAGGGAAATCCAAGCTCTGTCTGAGATTGCGAACACAGAGCCACATGCGGCTTTTGCGGCATTAACCCATGGAGTCAAGCATCGCTGGAACTACCTGATGTGCACTATCCCTGATATCGGACCCCTCCTCCACCCTCTGGAAGAAGCTATCAGTGTCAATTTCATTCCCAAATTAGTGAAACACCGTCACTTAACCTCAGCAGCAAGATCACTCCTTGCACTACCACCGAGACTGGGAGGAATGGGATTGACCAATCCAGAGGAGAATGCTGCCACCGAACATCAGAACTCAGTTAAGCTCACGGCAGCCTTCACGGACCACATAATAGCTCAGAATGCAACTGGGAAGGTGGATACCAGTGAAGTAAACAAGATTCAAAGGTCCATTACGATAGAACAACAGCATGGCCAAAGTGATAAGTTGCAACAACTGTTGCTGCAAGTACCAGAGAATTTGGAAAAAAAAACAAAACAAGCTATGGCACAGGAGGTGGGCGCCTCAAAATGGTTAACTACGTCACCGATAAGGGCAAATGGTTTCAGTCTCAATAAACAAGAATTTACAGATGCCAATGCTCTAAGGTACGGTATGCCAGTAGGTTTTCCCTCCCATTGCGTGTGTGGCTATTCCTATGACGTCGATCACGCCATGGTGTGCAAGAAAGGGGGCTTCATATGCATGTGGCATGACGAAATAAGGGATCTCACACCAAACATGTTGAAGGAAATCTGCCGTGATGTCATGGTAGAACCAACCCTCCTTCCAATGGACGGTGAGAATTTCCAACATAGGACTTCAAGCACATCCAACGAAGCCCGTATTGACGTCAGTGCTCGAGGATTCTGGACGCGGGGACAGCGAGCCTTCTTCGACATCAGGATTTTTTATCCCATGGCCACATGTCACCGTAACTTAGCTCTCGATGCAGAACACAGGAGGAACGAGAACGACAAGATAAGGGCATACAGGGAGAGAATTCAGAACGTTGATCAAGGCAACTTCACTATTCTAGTGTTCACAACCTCCGGTGGGATGGGACCAAGTGCAAGATACTTCTACGCCAGACTCGCGGAGGTGATATCCGAACAGAAGCAGCAGCCCAGAAGTTATGTTACAGCCTGGATGAGATGTCGACTGTCCTTCTCTCTCCTTAGGTCGGCTTTGCTCAGCCTTAGGGGAACGAGAGCATCGGCCCCAAAGCCGACAACAGTTGCAGACATTGACTATGAGGCAACAGTCACTGAATGCTGCATAGATCTGTGGCCCAACTAACTCAACACAGATAGGATAGTTACTTATGTATTAGGATATTTAATTTTAAGGTAATAAAATGGCGGCGAAGGTATGGCTATAAGGGGAGGATGGAGGCCATTAAAAAAAAAAAAAGTAATAATTCAGTAAATAAAATTTATAATAAATAATAAAAAATTTAAAATAAAATTATAAAATAATGATAACAACAACACTAATAATAATAAAGAACCATAAAGAAATAAAAAAAAAAGTTCAAAAGTGAGAAACAATATACTGTATGTATGTTGTGTTGTCAATAGTAAGAGAAACAATTGAGACCCTGCAATTGCGTAAAAGAGGCAGAAAGTCAGATCAGCAACCTGGGACCTGGTCACAATTTTTGTGATGCCATATGGCAGCAGGGTCTACCATCAGATAACACATTATGCTTCCAATATCTTCCCAGGCAGTAGTACCTCCCTGTTTGATAGCTGCCTACTACCTACCACAATCAATCAATCTGTACATTTCAAGTGTTTCTCTTGAAGTTTTTGCAAATCTTTGTTTATTTTCCTGTCATTGTAGCTTATTCTTAGCAATAACCTATAACACCACATTTCAAAGGCCTCCAACCTCTTTCAGGTGTTCACTGTGTGCCCACGCTTCTAACCCATACATCAGTCCTTGCTATATAAAGCCTTTCAGGAACCCTTTTCTCAAATTGAAGTAAATATTCCCTTTCATTAGGTCTTTTAGATTATAAAATGCTGTTTTTGCTTCCACTATTCTTGTTTTGATCTTTTCCAAACGGCTACCATCACAGCTAATATTACTTCCCATATACAAAGAAATTTCCACTTGTTTAAGTTCCCCATTGCCTACCATAATTTTTATTTTAAGATATATATATATATATATATATATATATATATATTTCATTTTTAGTCCATTTAACACGCGGACTTTGAACATACAATCAACGACCTCACGGCGCCATCAGCTCGATGAACAGGCTTTGTGTGAAATATAACAGAGTCTAGAACTGCTTTTAGTGTCCTTGTGGCCTAGCCGGTAAGCGCTCCCTAGTCACACCCAGTAGGTCGAGGGTTCGATTCCTTGCTGGTGAGGTCGTTGATTGTATGTTCAAAGTCCGCGTGTTAAATGGACTAAAAATGAAGTATATATATGTACCTCGCGTTTCATACCAGCTGGATTCAGTAAATTGCTACTGACACCACATACGTGGCACGGGCAGTTTCCCAATGAGGTTCACGGCGCCATCAGCTCGATGAACAGGCTTTGTGTGAAATATAACAGAGTCTAGAACTGCTTTTAGTGTCCTTGTGGCCTAGCCGGTAAGCGCTCCCTAGTCACACCCAGTAGGTCAAGGGTTCGATTCCTTGCTGGTGAGGTCGTTCATTGTATGTTCAAAGTCCGCGTGTTAAATGGACTAAAAATGAAGTATATATATGTACCTCGCGTTTCATACCAGCTGGATTCGGTAAAATGCTACTGACACCACATACGTGGCACGGGCAGTTTCCCAATGAGGTTCACGGCGCCATCAGCTCGATGAACAGGCTTTGTGTGAAATATAACAGAGTCTAGAACTGCTTTTAGTGTCCTTGTGGCCTAGCCGGTAAGCGCTCCCTAGTCACACCCAGTAGGTCGAGGGTTCGATTCCTTGCTGGTGAGGTCGTTGATTGTATGTTCAAAGTCCGCGTGTTAAATGGACTAAAAATGAAGTATATATATGTACCTCGCGTTTCATACCAGCTGGATTCGGTAAAATGCTACTGACACCACATACGTGGCACGGGCAGTTTCCCAATGAGGTTCACGGCGCCATCAGCTCGATGAACAGGCTTTGTGTGAAATATAACAGAGTCTAGAACTGCTTTTAGTGTCCTTGTGGCCTAGCCGGTAAGCGCTCCCTAGTCACACCCAGTAGGTCGAGGGTTCGATTCCTTGCTGGTGAGGTCGTTGATTATATATATATATATCTATATATATATATATATATATATATATATATATATAATTTTTTTTTTTTTTATCTCGGCCAATATGACCTTTGTCATAGAATTACCAACAAGCCAGTATCTTAACTTGTATCTGGAGCCTTCCACCACCCAAGCAGCAAGTTACCCGCAGGCACTTTGTGTTAACTTGAGTGACACTCGCCTGGTTTATTGCCCCATTTTGCCTTACCTTTCTTCACTTAATTGTTGCAGCCAAATTGGTTAATTCTAGTGAAGTGCTTAATACTCTCCGTGGTAGTAAACGGGATGAGAAAAGTGATCAATAGGTGTAAAATATTTCTAGTGATCAATAGGTGTAAAATGTTTCTAAAACAAAGCGAAAGTCTAATAATTTTCGTAATACAGTGCAATTCCTTTTATCCGATTTCCAACTCAATGATTCTTCTAGGTATCCAAATTCTAGTCCCCTTTGGTCGTGTTGAAGTAAAATTCTAATTTAGTCCAACAATACGAAAGCAACCGAAGTTATTTGTTTGCATGTCTGCCACCAGTGGCTCGGTAACCATTTTGTTTACTGTTACGTGCACACACAATCTTAAATGCAGAATGTACAAAAAAAAAAAAATATGTCCAAAGGATTTAGTGCAGGATCATGTGTATGTGGGGGGGGGGGGGGGGGGTTGCAGCGCCGGAAATCTCAGCCTCCACCTACTGGCCAAGCTGTGAGCTGCATCGTTTTGTTGTTGTTTTTTTCAACTTGTATTTTTGGGTAGACACATAATTACCTTTTTATTTTACTGTTACATGCACACAATCATTCATAAAGAATGTGCCAAAAAAGAAGAAAAATTAAATGATTATCATAAGATTAAAAACATAAAGGGAATAAACATTTCTTACGTGCACAGAAGTAGTGCCCAGATGTGGGAGGAGGGAGTAGTGTTGGAGATCTCAGCCGCTCCGGTCTCCCATGTGTAGTGAAACTATTGCCAACTGGCAATTTGGCATTTTTTTCTTTTCTTTTATCTATTAGTATAATTTTTATTTATTCCTCACTGGTACTATAGTAAGCCTGTGACCCTGGTCCCTAGTAGCATTGGATAATGAGGAGTGTGTATATAAAAAAATATGTGGTGAAAGTAGCTGACTGGGAATGCATCCCCCATATTTACATAAATTCTTATGGGGAACTGAATTTTGACCTATTGCATGTTCTTGGAGGCCTGTCCAGGTATCCGGACCATCATTGGTCCTGACGAGTTCTGATAAAAGGAATTGCACTGTAATTCCCCCGTTTTCAAATAAAGAACATCAATGTAGATTGTGCCTCATGAGGGAACACACACGCACGCACTAAGTGACTACCTCGTGGATGCTGTGGAAATGTCACACTGAGTCAGATCTGCCCGGAGTGTGAAAGTGGGGTGGATATAGATTTTATAATTCCATTTATTTATTTATTCATTTGTTCAATACTGTAAAATACATTTTATCGTCAACATTGCTAATTTTAAAACCACACCTTTATAATTTTGTTTTTTTCTGCTGTATTGCATTAAACTACATGTCCTTAGCTAATTATGCAAGAAGAATCAGTCAGATATCTTTATTGGTAAAAAGTTTAAAGCAATTTAAAATTTGAGAATCTTCAACTGCATTTTCCTCAACATTCTTATTTTGGCACTTAGTAAATTATGGCCTAGAGCGCCTCATATACGGTAGTCCGGATTAGGAGTTTACTGTAACTCTAATTACATTAATTCTTATGTGGAAAAATTCCGAGTCATAAAACATTTTACTGTATGTTGGTTTTCTGTGGAACACATCCCCAATGTATAATGAGGACCCCCTGTACACAGAAAATACTTACAGTTTCTGGGGCTGTGACTTCTTCTTCAATTTCTGGTAATTTTCTTTCTGGATAGGAACAATTAGAAATTTCTTCCACAACATTAAGTAGTGCTTTGTATGTAGAGTTGGCAATGTCACGGTTCCTCCCCTCTAGTAGCCAGACTAGGTGCTCTGCTGCACCCCGCAACTCAACCTGAAAGGAAACAAAGGCTCATTCTTAACTGGGTTTAAATTATTACCAACATATCTATGAAAGGAAAAACAAATTCCTAATGAAATGCTTTTCACATTACTGGGCACTTAAAAGTCTATAAAATGTTGACTAATTTTTCAGTGTAGACAAAAGTCCTGGCTAAAGCAAGAAATTCAATAATTCATCAATCTGACCCTGAATCATGCAGGTACAATCTCATGCCTCAGTTCTTTCTCATTTCTCAAAATCTCACTATGAACCATCCATTCACTTCTACCAATTGAGACATTATGTGTTGCCCCTCACAGGGCATGCACATCAATCAACCAACATTTTGTTTCTATTACCACCGTTGTCAAATAATCCTTTATTTCTCCAATATCCTACCTCCAGAGTCCACATATACTATACAGTATGTACAAATTTCTTTCTAATTGAGTTGTTTATGTCCCAGTACTAGTTCATTCAGTATACATTTCTATCAGTTTTTCATGCATTCTTGGCACTTCATATTCCCATCCACTTTCCTATCAATAATTTACATTTAAGTTCAATATCACTATTATTATCCGACACTTAAGTTTTCAAGGCAGCTATTCAAGTATTTTCAGAACCATACTCTCCTCCCTCTTCCCATTACTTAGTGCATGGGTACTCACCATAACCCAACTTCTCTCCAAACGTATTTGCTGGGGCAGATTTTCACACTTACAAATTCAGCCATACTCAGAAAGGATCATGCTTAGAGATCTGAGAAGTCGTCGTACATTTTGGGTATACTGTAGTTTCTTGTCAGGAGTTAAAGAAATAAGATAAGCAATAAAACCCTAACATCCCTAATTAGCATCTCAGAAATGTTGAAAGAAAAGGGTTGTGGGTTGTGCAAAATTTACACCAAATTATGCTATGCTTAATACAGTACAAAGCACACAAAGAGAGGATCTTGAAGCTGTGATATAATTTGTTTGTGTGTACATTTACAAAATGTATTCCATTTTTTTTACAATGTAATGTATGTACAGTACATGTGTACAGGTATACAGTATATATAAATATTTTGTTATTGCCTTTGTCCTATATATTTTTGCTATATGAGATTATCTGGAAATGCAGGTACAGTATTTCATTTATCTGTACACCATCTCTTATTAGAATGTACAGACATCTTTGAATATTAATATGTTATGCTATATGTTTTACATTAATGATTTTTTTTAAATGTTAGACAAATTACATAAGTTTCCCCTACATTTTACAAATTTCACTAGACATACATTTAGAGAACGTGTGAAAATAATGGCCTGAGGCATGTGGAGTCAGTAGTAACACTGTCCAGACTAAGGAGGGGCATTTTTGTCAAGCCTTTTTCCCATGTCACCCAAGAGGATGAATACATATAAGAATGACATTTTCATTCTGAAAACCTTAAGCTATGCGAATAACATGGGACAAAGTGAATTAGACCATTTAGGGTAAGAAAGGAGCATTAAAAAATTAGACTGTAAGGCGAGTCCAAAAATCAAAACCAACCTGGAATTCCTGTGTAGATTGTCCCTCCAATTTTGTAGGTGTGACCAGCTTATACAACAAATCAAGACTTTCTAGACTTTCTGCTGACATCTGTACTGCACCATTGGTCCCCGCCAAGAAATCCGAACGTGTTTCACCTTGAACCATTTGCTGCAGAACATCCTGAATAAAAAAAAATTTATATTAAAACAATACATGCAACAATTTTATAAAGCACAGCATGTATCCCCTAGTACATCTCAATACCTACCTACCTGTTCTCTAAAATCCCAATTTTGAGAGAATGCCAGGCAACAAAAATGGGTAATTTTCAACTATCACCACCTCAATCATCATCATCCCCAGTTGCTGGAGTGATCAGCACTATAACAGTACTATGAAAATTGAATGAAAACCAAACCAATGTAAAATTCCCTAAACATCAGCTATACTTAAATAGTCCTGACATCTTCCCGACTCGTGAAAAAATTAGCATTTCCATACCCCATAGAAACCCCCTGCGTATGTACAGACATAAAACCGAGACGTCTCACGTAAGCATGGGAAACGAGAAAAATGGAATGGGAAGACTAAACAGAAGGTGGATAGGTAATGAAAGTAAATTACAGTACAGTATTGTGAAAAGATTAAAGCACAGGTGTGTGATGTTATGCAGATTGAAATTCTTGTATGATATGCAGATAACTGATAAAAAAGTACAGTACCTTCTATTGTTTATTAGCATATATTACAATCTACAGTACATACTGTCATTTCAATCACCTGGATTTTAAGTATCTCCTTCACTCTGATGATTTCTGCCTGCTGTTTTTCTATTTGCTCCTTCTTCATTTGTTTCTTCATAACTTTATTGTGGTCTGTTAGGATGGTTCCAAACTGGGTACTCAAGTCTCTCATCAACTCTAAGTTTGCCACAACACAATCATAGTTTTCTACAGCCTGTTGTTGATCCTCATTTAGTTCTTTACCAGCCTCAAGGTCCACACGATACTGCTCCAATTTGTTCTGCAGGACAAGGAAAATTCAAATAGTATGAATATTTAATCCTGCATATGTGCCAACAAACAAGAGGTCCACTGAGTATAAGACCAGTAAACTGAATGGATCAAACCAATACAGAATCTCCAAAAACCAGAGTTCCATTTTGCAAAGATGAAATCCATCAATACTCCACACAAATTGGCTCACTGCTAATACATTATTATTATAACTTAAGAACAGGTTGAAACTCTCTAATTCAGAGCAGAGCTGGAGCATAGAATTTTCCAGTTTATGGGAGCTTGAATGTAAGTTAGAAGGAACCCCAATTTGCACACCTGTCTTTCTGATAGGACTAGCATAGAATATTTATGGTATACAGTATTTACTAAGTGTCCAGCCCACAGGATTTTCCAATTCAAGGAAATCTGTATTAGGGAGACACAACCTGTTATAAATTCATTCAACCTTTTTGAATTTCTAAATCCCAAGTAGGCCCATTTAAAACTCTAACCAACTCTCCCTTAAAATCCACTATCCATCTAAATAAAATTACTGTACTACACCACCATCTACTGTAAAAAAAAAAAAAAAATAATGTAAATAAATAAAAATTTACGTACAGCAGTTACTGCACACTACCAAAATGGTAAATATACTACTGTATATAAAAAATATTTTACAGGAGTGCTTCTAGTTATCTAACCTCGATTTGCAAAAATTCTCTATTACAAAAACACCAAAAACACATTTTTGTTCCAGCGCTTCAGTATACGAAATTTACGGTATTTTTTCTGAAGCATTGAAAGATGCAGAGTTACTGACACAAATATCAGTGATCATCTCAATCTAAACACAAACAGTAAACAGTGTACTGTGGTGCAGGCTAGTGTGTGGCAACATTGTTGTGCTTATATACACTATGAATAAAGAAATGTCTCGATTAATGCGACAATTATATTCTGGTAAATAACAGTGTACTGTACAGTATATCAAAATGCATAAATCAAACAATGTCAATAGTGGAGATCAGGGGTTTTGTTATTAATAGGACAGTACCTAATATTATAGTGAAAAACTACAGTATACAGTACATGTACCAGCAAGTATAAAATATTCCAGGCTTTTGCTTATATCACAAGAATGCTGAGGGGAATATTTTTGTGAATTTGGTGTTCGATCAATGTGCTCAACATTCGTTCCATTCCCTCCATGATCAAACTTCGGGAACATGAGGTCTTAGATGTACTGATTAATGTTCCACCCTTGACACTCTCCTTGATCTTCTCTGCGCTATCACAAATAGTCCGTAAAGTAGATTCACCAAGTTCAAGAGCATGAATAATATCTGCTGTTCGTTCACCTCTCTCATACAGATTGAGCACATTTATCTTCATCTCAACGGTGATGGCCTTATGCTTCTTAGCACTACTGGAACCAGGAGAACTTAAAGGATGCTTTAGTGTCATTATGTAAGGGGGCAAAACATGCAATATACAGTACAGTATTGTCTACTGCAACACAAAATACTGTAGAACTCCGTGACTATAGATTGTATCCATGCAGAGGGCTGCCGTGACACCACTGTGCTGTCGGCCCAATAATGATGCTTATCAATGGCCATGACTCATGTTATTCCAAACACATACAAGTAAATAATAATGGCAAAATCCTCTCACAAATAATCAGACGCAAGACAACAAAAGTATTAAAAATATTAGTCTACCCTCGTCAACTCCGTGCTTTGTTTTAACTTTAATAACAAAGCATAGAGTTGACTTGAGGGTAGACTCACATTTTTAATAAATTTTTGTTGTCTTGTTTCTGATTATTTGAGAGGATTTTGCCATTATTATTTATTTGTCTGTGTTTTGTGCATGTGTCTTCACACACATACAATACATGTAAATAAAATTAGTCTCTAGAATAAATGGTTTCCTACAGAGAAAATGAATAGAAATGAAAGTAATCAGCGTACAAAACTTTCTAAAAACACCCCCATAATTACTGAGCCGCTGACAGCCACGTCCCTCATAATTACCAAATCACTGACGGCCATGTCCCTCATAATTACCAAACTGCTGACAGCCACTTGTTTACGTCTGCTGCATCACAGCTGATGGAGTGACCGTAAAATGCTATCTTTACACGCCTATATCTCGAAAACTAAGCATTTGCCCAAGAAAATGATTACAGGGTACAAGCAAAAGTAATCAGAAAGAAATTGAAAATAGAGAAAAAAAGGCTATACTTCTATTAATCTACACCACGAAGATGCCGGAAAACCAGCTTTTTAAAGTGAGACTGATCGCATAAGTATGGAAACACAGATGAAGGCAGAGCATTCCACAGTTTGGCTGTGTGAGGAAGGAAGGATGTACTATAACGGGTTATTCTAGTGTGACCGACATCCAGAGAAACGGTGGGCAACGCGGGCAAGACGCGTGTTACAAGCCCACGGCCTTGCCGGCGGTACACAGGATGCCAAATCCACTGAACATTACCCGTTAAAGTACCTGTAAAAGAGAGAGAGTGAAGCAACAGTGCGGCAAAGAGAAAGGAAAGAGAGATTGTCAACTAAAGGAGGGGAGTTAATAAGACGAAATGCCAATTTGGTTACTTTATTCAATATTCAATGTCCCATGACGCACAGTACAGTATCTTCTTGTGCATGCATACTATGACAAATAGGCCACAAACATAAAAATACCATCTATTTCATTCCCACACCATCATACGGTGCTGGACAACTCGTACTCGAGCAAATCGTACCCATCAGAGCCTGTCATGTCGTACCCAATTATACAAGGGTAAAAAAAAATCTCTCTCTTGTATGTATATTATGTATGCTGTATGTATATAAATGGTGCACATACATAATATACATACAGCATACATAATATACATACATGTATGTATATTATGTATGCTCTATGTACAGTATATTATGTATGTGCTCCATTTATATACATTATTCAGCATACATAATATACATACATCTCTCTCTCTCTCTCTCTCTCTCTCTCTCTCTCTCTCTCTAATAAAAATAAAATGATAAAATACTAATGATAACTGATAAAAATAACACTGTAATAATAATAAACTATAAAGAAATAAAAAAAATAAAAAAATTTAAAATAAATAGTGAGAAACAATATTGGCAGCATTCTATCTCTACTCAGAACCGATTGTGTACATTTTTATTTGCAAACATTCTAGCCTGCAGCCCGCATAATATAGACCAGTGGTTCTCAACCTTTTTTTACCCATGGACCCTTTCCCTTCTATTTTTCTTGGTGGACCCCTTCATAGCTATTGGACATAACAATTTTCTATTTTTCACTAACATAAATTTTAATTAGTCTCAAGAGATAGACCAGTGGTTCTCAACCGGGGTCCACATGGACCCTAGGGGTCCATGTGGACCCCGGTTGAGAACCACTGAATTATAGACCCTGAAGAAGTGATTGAATGAATAATGGCTAGTGACAGGGGGGAAGGAAGGTTCAGGGGAAGGATAAAGGGAGGATAGAATTGAATTTTAGGAGGAGAGGAAAGATCCAGTAGCTTAAACACCACTTGCGTGAGGGAGGCAAGCTGTGCTCTGATTGGTGAATGGCCGGGCTCGGCAGCAGAGGGGCGGGGACGGGATAGATGGCGCCAGGACATCGGGCTGGGCAACGTTATTTGTTCCTTACTTCAGGTCGGCTTGATCTCTTGTGCGTTTCTAATGGGCGGGCTGCTATGGGTCTTGTTATATTGAAGACGAAGATCTTCTCTTCTTCTTTTTTTTTCTTGGATTTTCCACTCAGTAGTGTCTTGCTCTTCCTCGTTTCCAAGGTGCTCGTAGAAGGTGAAGTCGGAGAACTAGAGGTGTTGGTCTACAGGGGCAGTTGGTACTTGTCTTTTCTTGGATCTTCTTTTCTTGTTTTTTCTCTTAGTGTTTCTTGGTCTCTTGTTTATTCTTCTTGGTCACTTGTTTATTCTTCTTGGTCTCTTGTTTTTTCTTATCTGGGGCATGTACTGCAAGGAGTGCCTCCTTGTAGCTAAGTTTCTTGTCGAGTCTAACGAGTCTAACCTTGGCTACCCTGCACTGTTCCCGCCACGTGGGACATAGCTCGTCGGCAGAGGAGTGTGAGCCACCACAGGCTACGCACTTCTTCTCTTGGTCGGAGCAGGTGTTGAGAGGCCCAATGTTTCCACACTTGGAGCATACATCCTCCTGCGCTTTGCACTTGTGTACGGTATGTCCATATTTCTGGCATTTGTAGCAGCATGTAGGTTTGATGTATGGCTTGACTGGGATGGTTACCCAGACCAACTGAACTTCCTTGGGCATGGTCTGGGGCTGCCCGACTAGTGCTGTAGTTTCAGACAGCCTCTTGATAACTCCGAGCTGTCCGTCTAGTATTTGTTCTAGTTCTTCATTGTCCATGTGGGCTATTTCGTCGTGGAAGATAACTCCCAGCTTCAGATTGTCCCAGTCATAGGCTTATAAGAGCAACTCGATGCCGTTGACGGTGTCGTTATACACGAGTTGTCTGGCCTGTCCAAGCTCTTCAAACGTGATCTTGATAATTCCGTGTTGGAGGCGTTCTACTTTGGCGATCCCTTCAATATTTTTGCTATCGAAGAACTTCTTGAGGATAAGAAGGTTCAGTTTTTTAGGGGATGTTTCCTCGACCGGGCGTAACCGAGCCACTTTGGCAAGATCAACAGACCAAGGCAAGTCGGCTTGTGCTGGAGAAGTGTTGCCATCAACATGCTGCTTTCGTTGTCTAATTGTGGTTAATTTGTATTCTGCGGTACTACATAAAGCCTCTGCTTCCATCTAAAAAAAAATCAAGGCGTGAGTTGGGTACGAGTTATCTTGTGAGTTCGCTACGAGTTATCTTAAGTACAATTTATCTTGGGTATGAGTTGTCTTGGGATGAGATGACCCTAACCCCCTTCAAACTGTCCACAGCTTTGACAGGAGGTTCTGGCTGTCTAAGGAAGACTTAATAATACATGAGAGCAGCTTGTGTTCTGCCACCAGTGAAATTTGCAGATCAACATAATTTATCACTCCTAAGCAACATGGGATCATCAGGTACAGAGCCAGACTGTCCTTTACTAATAGGCAGTGGATATTTTGCCATGACCAACTAAGTTCCTACTAACACTATTCATATTAAACATAAAGTATTACGACAATCAGTAGGAACTTAGTCAGTCACAGCCAAATATCCACTACATTACTAATACAGTACTATATATACTGTATGTTCAGGTCTCGAGTCACCTTTTGCAATCAATGTTGGCACACACTACTATAGTCGGTTAATATTCGTCCACTGACTGTCTGCAGGTTCCCGATATGTTTAACTGAGGCTATACTGTACTCCTTACTTAAGAGGGGTTAGGGTCATTTCGTACCCAAAAAAGTTAACTCGTACCCACGCCAACTCGTACCCAACTCACGAGATAAGTCGTACCCAAGATTACTTGCACCCAATTCAAGAGATCATCCATACCTATTTGTACATACTGTATACAGTACCATGCATTTTAGCTTTATCTATGATTCCCCCTAAAAAAGATTATGTAAATCTTGTATGAAAGTGCAGTGAAATGGTGAAATGTAATGCAGCGCTGTAAAATGGTTGCATCTCATCACATAAGCATGTTATTTTGTCACACAAACATTGCATTACAAGTACCAAACTTGAAAAGGAATGAAACGGTACTGGAGCTATGAAACGAAGTCCGAGCTTATACTCAAAACTGAACTCACTCACTCAAGATTAGTGGACCTACAAAAACGAGAGATTAGCACGGTCAGTGACCCAGGCGGCATCCCTTTGATGATTCGCCGTCACGTATGCGATAGTCACGTATCACAATGTCGCCGAATAACCTGACTGTGATACATGACTAACGAAGGGCGTGACGTAGGATGATCAAAGGGATGCTGCTTTGTAGCTTGAAAGATCTGCAGTCGACTTATACACTGCGATATACGGGGTGTGTGTGTGATAATATTAATAATTAACGGTTTATTGAAAAAGTCGACAGCCCGAAGGCTGAAAATATACATTGGATAAAAATGACTCATTACATACAAAGACATGGGGTGGGTGGGTCGTTTAACTCAATATCCCATTGAAATAATAGATTCAGTTAACAAAATTTTTGGTTAACGAACGATTCTGTGGAACCAATTGTGTTCGTTAATTGAGGGACCACTGTGTGTGTGTGTGTATATATATATATATGTATATATATGTATATGTATATATATATATATGTATATATATATATATATATATATATATATATATATATATATATATATATATATATATATACACACACACACACACAGTATAGTCTCGATTAACGTGGATTTGGTTTACATGTTTGGTCATTTACGCGGCACCTTGCCAGACCGACAATTTTTATTTACAAGGTTCATTCCATCATTTACGCGGGAAGCGGCGCAGGCAGGGTGCGCAAAAGGTCGCCCAGTCATCAAAACATTACCGAGTTCTTCA
Source organism: Homarus gammarus (assembly GCA_958450375.1). Classification (NCBI taxonomy): domain Eukaryota; kingdom Metazoa; phylum Arthropoda; class Malacostraca; order Decapoda; family Nephropidae; genus Homarus; species Homarus gammarus. Next base: position 2,500,879 of record CAUDMG010003165.1, on the reverse strand, counting down.
CCCGCCACAGCCGGCCCAAGTCAGTGACAGTGGACTTTGAGGGGTTTGACAATGAGGCCCTGCAAGCCTCTGTGGTGGATAGTGATACAATTGATACAAGTCATACAGGTGAGGGCCAATAATCTGCCCTCTGCCCCAGAACCAACCGCCCATCCCCGTGTGCCCAGCCATCTTTTCTACTAACGTAAGTGTTAAAAAACCTAATATTATTGATATTTCTCTTAAATATTAATTGTGTGTGCATACCATCATAAAATTAAGATGTTATTTTTACTACAACGTACGTATTGTGTCAGAAAAAGTGTAGTTTGGGGGTCAGCTCAGTCTCTATTTCAATTAATCCCATATGTTCTGTTATTTCGTTTACGCGTTTTTCGTTATACGCGGACCTCCATGGGTTCAATTGACCGCGTAAACGAAGACGTACGTGTGTGTGTGTGTGTGTGTGTCTATATATATATATATATATATATATATATATATATATATATATATATATATATGGGTACGAACTGTCTCGTAAATTGGGTATGAGTTATCTTGTAATTGGGTACGACTTGTCCAGCACCCCTTAAGCGTCAGTTGTTTCCTCCTTGTAGGTTAGGTTAGATTAGATTAGGTAGTTTGGTTCCTTTGGTATGAGAATATTTTTGGTTTGTTTTACTCAAATCTGACCTCCATTTTTGTGCAAATTAATGGTTTCTGTTAATTATATATATATATATATTTTTTTTTTTACAAAAACCGCTAATTTGCACAAGAAACGGAGGTAAGGTTTGAATAAAACAAACCAAAAAACACAAAAAACTATTATCGTTCCAAAACCTGAGGACAGCCAATGGACAAATATGTACCCTGTAGTGATCTGATACCACTCCAATTTTAGCTAATCCCGATTTTTCTATAAAATCCACCTATTGCAACATTTGCAGAGGTGCAGCCTATCAACAGAGCTGTTCAAATAATCTCCTAACAAGAGGAGCAGAGAAATGTAAATCCATGCATATTATAAGCAGGGAAGATAACTTAAACAGTTGTCCATCACACACTCTTGTACCGCATTATTTAACAGTATGGACCTGTGACTGCTCCAGAACCTTCTGATGGTTGTCCTTCCTCTGGCAACAAGTCATTTTGTACAAAAAAAACCAAATGCATACCAGTACAGTACGTACAGAAAAACTATTCAAAGTTAATACTATAATAAAATTAAAGGTTAAATTGACAGAGGCTTGTCTTAGCTGTCTACAAAAATATTCTTTTAAAGTTATTGCTATTTTTTCCTCTTTTCCAATGAATTTACGGTAGATTCTTTAATCAAAACAAGCACAGATATGAAAATACAATTACCTACAATCATGAAATCGGCTGGCATCCATCTCCCTAACGTTTACCATCAAAAGAAATTTAAACTAAACAAGTCATCAATCACTTTTTTTTGTGGTTGTTGATGGTGTTAGCCATTACTGGTATTGCATCACAGTTCATGTATATTTTGCTCCTAAAATAAAAAATCTTGATATTCCTATTGCAAGAATAATTCCATGTTTAATTTAGTTCAAACAGGACATGAAGAGTTGTGAATAACGAAAGAGGGGAGTGAAGCAGGGAGTCTTGTCCCGTGACTTGCCTCATTAACACGCTCACTCCACGCTCTCTTCCCCATCCTATTAAACATATGCGAATGATAAAAGTACATCAAGCTGCCAGAGAGACAGAAATTAAGGCACAGGATGGCGCGTCTAGTGGTTAACTGGAGCCTCTTGACAGGTGTTCTAGAGCGGGAAACACGCACATGGCATCGTTTCAAGTTAACATGGCCGTCGCTTTGTTCCCAACATACAAACCACCATCCAAAATATCTTGCATCAATCGCCATTTTAACTTACCTTTCGCTTCTCTAGATTCCGGATTTTCTTCTCTACGAGGCTCATTACTTTCTGGAAAGGGTCAAGGGTCTCTTGAGACCCTTGTTTTTCCAATTTTACGGAGGCAGAAGGCATTCTTCACAGGGCAACTTTTCTGGTGATCTTTCTCTTACGCACTGCACCCCTGTGGGCTCCGCCATTATTGGAACCGTGTTGCCATTCTACTTTCTTGCCTAATTCTTCAAGAATGAGTCATTTCATCAACTATATTTATATTTTATTATCATCAAATTATTTTTATTTTCTGTCTCTTCAGTCTCATTTCATATGTACATGCTGCTGTCATTTTAGTGTATTTTAAGATGATTTCGTCATTTGTTTAGTAAACATCTCTTACAGCGGGATATTCAAACCCCGGTTCATGATTGCATCAGATAAAATGGGCCAAGTATACAGCATCAGAAACTATTTATTACCTGTAAGAATACAATTTTCATATTTTTCTTCCAGTTTTATATAATTAAGGTATAAATTAGATATTAACATAAGTAAGTAGTGTGTCTGTGTCTACAAATGAGAATCCGCAAATTATTTGCAATAATAAACTAAAATAAATCTGTATAATTAAAGGCTTCCATACGCCCATACTCTGTTTTCACTTGACAGTTGATAGCTATTGAAACATTATAAATAAATAAATAAATAAATATATATATATATATATATATATATATATATATATATATATATATATATATATATATATATATATATATATACTTCATTTTTAGTCCGGTAAGCGTTCCCTAGTCACACCCAGTAGGTCGAGGGTTCGATTCCTTGCTGGTGAGGTCGTTGATTGTATGTTCAAAGTCCGCGTGTTAAATGGACTAAAAATGAAGTATATATATATGTACCTCGCGTTTCATACCAGCTGGATTCGGTAAAATGCTACTGACACCACATAAGAGGCACGGGCAGTTTCCCAATGAGGTTCACGGCGCCATCAGCTCGATGAACAGGCTTTGTGTGAAATATAACAGAGTCTAGAACTGCTTTTAGTGTCCTTGTGGCCTAGCCGGTAAGCGTTCCCTAGTCACACCCAGTAGGTGAATTACACGAAAGCGCTTGGGAACTTCGTGTTTTCTTTTTCCTTGTGGTTATCAGCATATACCTGGATCACGCGTACCTACTCACCCCTGAAGATGTGAATTACACGAAAGCGCTTGGGAACTTCGTGTTTTCTTCTTTCCTGGTGGTTATCAGCATATACCTAGATCACGCGCACCTACAGTGATTTACTTGCATATATATATATATATATACAAGGCCAAGAGTGGTGACTGGTGAGGTCAATTTACTACAAGTGACAGTGAACACCACCAGGTAAGCGGCAGTCTCGGACTTTGTGGATTACTTTTCAGCTGAAAATGCTGTTCATACAGTGGTGTTGGAGGTTGCTGTAAAGAAAGTCCATGTACTGCATATTTGTCACTGTCGAAATAGTCACGGCCTATAAATACTAGTAAAAATTAATTGTGCTCCTCAACATCATTAAAGAAATGGATATTTCGTTCAATGACATTAATGAAACACGCGACAAAGGGGCCCGATAGACATGGTGGCCCAGTTACTGTGTATCGAGCCATCGTGGCACACAAAGGCCGACACCGACAGTGTATTCGACATTTAACCACCTTCCCCAATTACAGGGGGCAAATGCTTTTTCCATTCGTTCGCTGTGCATTTGCTTAATTGTACATATATTCTGCATTTGTATTTTTATCATGAATTGTGAATACCCCCTCTAAACCTCTATAACATGTTTCACAAATATCATAATTGTCAATGCATATACTTTTATTTGTAGACATGTAGTGGACTCCATCCCCTACAAGGGACAACTGAGCCCCCGCGCGCCTACCAGCCAATCAGCGTACAGCCAGAAGAAACAGAAAAATGCTAGTGACAGGGGGGAAGGAGGTTCAGAGGAAGAATAAAGGGAGGATGGAAGTGAATTTTAGAAGGAGAGAACAGATGCAGTGGCTAGACACTGCTTGCGTGAGGGGTTCAGGGGTGGGGGCAGCTGGGAGGCGACAAGACAAGGCCAGGCCGGCGATTGGTCACGCGTCAGGTGCAGCGCGGTTGGGTTGGGCAATGGATGTTCAGTGCTTGGGCGGCTTGAATGTGTTTTGGTTTCTTGTGTGGAGGAGATGTCTTGGTCTTCTTAGCTTGGGGTCGATTTTCTTCTCACTCTTCTCCTCTTCTTGCTTTCTTGGAATGTCCATTCGTTTGTGTTTGGGTCTTGTTGTTCATCTTCCACGAGAGATGGGCTCTCATAGGTGTGGAAGAAGTCAGAGGCGGTGAGGTTGACCACGTGGGCTTCAGCTTCACGGGCCACGTGGTGATCTTGGTTTTGTGCGGTGGGCGTCTTCTCGACAGTTTTCTTTTCTTGGTTTTTCTTTTTTTGGTTTTTCTTTTGTGCTGGTTTTTTCTTTTCTTGAGAGCGTACAGCAAGGAGGGCCTCTTTGTAGCTCATTTTTTTCTCGAGGCGAACTTTGGCTACCCTGCACTCCTCCTTCCATCTGGGGCAGTTCCGGTCGGCGGAGGAGTGTGGGCCACCACAAGCAGCGCATTTCTTTTCTTCGTTGGGGCAGACCGTGTAGCGGTGTCCAGGGCTGCCACACTTGGAGCAGGTGTCCTCCTGCGCCTCACACTTATTTACAGTGTGTCCATAGTGTTGGCACTTGTAACACCGATTCGGTCTGCAGTAGGGCTTCACTGGCACAGTTACCCACGCCAGTTGAGCCTCTTCGGGTAAGGTGGTGTGGTGTCCGACAAGGGCAGTGGTGTCGGACAGCATCTTTACAACTTGGAGCTGCCCCTGGAGGAGCTCGCTTAGTTCGTCTTGGTCCATGTGGGCAATTTCGGCGTGGGAGATAACTCCCAGCTTCAAGTTGTCCCACATGTAGGCAATCATTTTGAATGGGATGCCGTTGATGTCAGGAATCTCCGCGAGCTGGGCGGGCATGCCCTTTTCGGCGAAGGTGATCCTGATGTCTCCATGGAGCTTTAGACGCTCCACCTTGGTGACTCCCAAGATCCCATTAGCTACAAAGAACTTCTGGAGAACTAGGAGATTTAGTTTCTTGGGGCAGGTCGGCGTGTCCGGACGAATCCGCGCCACGTTATCGAACTCGTAACCGTTCATCGTGAGAGGGTTAGAGAGAGTGTGTGCGTACAGCCAGAAAAGAATCAGAAAAATGCTAGTGACAGGGGGGAAGGAGGTTCAGAGGAAGAATAAAGAGAGGATGGAAGTGAATTTTAGAAGGAGAGAACAGATGCGGTGGCTAGACACCGCTTGCGTGAGGGGTTCAGGGGTGGGGGCAGCTGGGAGGCGACAAGACAAGGCCAGGCCGGCGATTGGTCACGCGTCAGGTGCAGCGCGGTTGGGTTGGGCAATGGATGTTCAGTGCTTGGGCGGCTTGAATGAGTTTTGGTTTCTTGTGTGGAGGAGATGTCTTGGTCTTCTTAGCTTGGGGTCGATTTTCTTCTCTCTCTTAGCAGAATCAGAATCAGAATCAGAAAAATGCTAGTGACAGGGGGGAAGGAGGTTCAGAGGAAGAATAAAGAGAGGATGGAAGTGAATTTTAGAAGGAGAGAACAGATGCGGTGGCTAGACATCGCTTGCGTGAGGGGTTCAGGGGTGGGGGCAGCTGGGAGGCGACAAGACAAGGCCAGGCCGGCGATTGGTCACGCGTCAGGTGCAGCGCGGTTGGGTTGGGCAATGGATGTTCAGTGCTTGGGCGGCTTGAATGAGTTTTGGTTTCTTGTGTGGAGAAGATGTCTTGGTCTTCTTAGCTTGGGGTCGATTTTCTTCTCTCTCTTCTCCTCTTCTTGCTTTCTTGGAATGTCCATTCGTTTGTGTTTGGGTCTTGTTGTTCATCTTCCACGAGAGATGGGCTCTCAAAGGTGTGGAAGAAGTCAGAGGCGGTGAGGTTGACCACGTGGGCTTCAGCTTCACGGGCCACGTGGTGGTCTTGGTTTCGTGCGGTGGGCGTCTTCTCGACAGTTTTCTTTTCTTGGTTTTTCTTTTTTTGGTTTTTCTTTTGTGCTGGTTTTTTCTTTTCTTGAGAGCGTACAGCAAGGAGGGCCTCTTTGTAGCTCATTTTTTTCTCGAGGCGAACTTTGGCTACCCTGCACTCCTCCTTCCATCTGGGGCAGTTCCGGTCGGCGGAGGAGTGTGGGCCACCACAAGCAGCGCATTTCTTTTCTTCGTTGGGGCAGACCGTGTAGCGGTGTCCAGGGCTGCCACACTTGGAGCAGGTGTCCTCCTGCGCCCCACACTTATTTACAGTGTGTCCATAGTGTTGGCACTTGTAACACCGATTCGGTCTGCAGTAGGGCTTCACTGGCACAGTTACCCACGCCAGTTGAGCCTCTTCGGGTAAGGTGGTGTGGTGTCCGACAAGGGCAGTGGTGTCGGACAGCATCTTTACAACTTGGAGCTGCCCCTGGAGGAGCTCGCTTAGTTCGTCTTGGTCCATGTGGGCAATTTCGGCGTGGGAGATAACTCCCAGCTTCAAGTTGTCCCACATGTAGGCAATCATTTTGAATGGGATGCCGTTGATGTCAGGAATCTCCGCGAGCTGGGCGGGCATGCCCTTTTCGGCGAAGGTGATCCTGATGTCTCCATGGAGCTTTAGACGCTCCACCTTGGTGACTCCCAAGATCCCATTAGCTACAAAGAACTTCTGGAGAACTAGGAGATTTAGTTGCTTGGGGCAGGTCGGCGTGTCCGGACGAATCCGCGCCACGTTATCGAACTCGTAACCGTTCATCGTGAGAGGGTTAGAGAGGATTGGCGAACAGCCAGAATCAGAATCAGAAAAATGCTAGTGACAGGGGGGAAGGAGGTTCAGAGGAAGAATAAAGAGAGGATGGAAGTGAATTTTAGAAGGAGAGAACTGCCTTTCGCTACCAACAACTTTTTGGAGCTTCTAAACTTGAACGAACAGCCAGCGGTGCCGGTAGACCTACTCTCCAGCGCGGACGTACACGTAGCAACGCTAGGACCAGGGTGCCGGGCCTCCTCCTCTGTGATTGGCCCTCTCGCTACGCTCACCCCAGAGCTTATGAGAAACTTAAGGCAAATACAACAAAAGTTAAGAGATGTAAGCCTGATAGCACACCAACAGATATGGAACGAACTAATAAACAACCTGGATACCACAAGAAATGACAAGAACTTCTGGCAGAACGTAAACAAAATGCTAGGAAACGACAAGCCCCAACAAAAATACATAAAGGACCAAAACGGGAAAAAACTCTTTGAAGAAAAAGAGATAGAATCCGCATACAGAAAAGAATGGAAAAAAGTATTTCAAATATCAGAAGAAGAAAATGAGGAATTTGATGAGGAACACGAAAATCATATCTGCAGAGAAATGGCTGAAATGATACATAGGATAACCCCATACCCTGTGGTGGACAAAACCAGGCTCAACCCGATAGAACCAATTACAGAAGGAGAACTGCTACACTACATAAGGCACACTAAAGAAAAAGCACCAGGATTTACAAAAATCACAAGAAATATGATCCTATACCTACCCAATAACTGCACACAAGGCATCCTTGAAATATTTAACTCAGCTTTGGCAAGTGGATACTTCATTGATGCATTTAAAAACGCAAAACTCATATTCATACCGAAACCAGCCAAAGACCACACCCAAGTAATAAACTACAGACCGATTTCCCTACTCGAAGTCATAGGAAAACTATTTGAAAAGGCAATAAACAAGAGAATCAGAAAACACAGAAGTGAAAACGGACTACTAAACCCCAGACAACATGGATTCACTGAAAAAAAGGGAACACATACTGCACTAGCCATAATCACGGAAACGTTAGCCAACAAGAAAGCAGAAAGAAACCAAGTCAACATTGTACTAAGAGACGTTAAGAAAGCGTTCGATAAAGTATGGCACCTAGGATTAAAATTTAAACTGCTTCAATTAAATCTCCCAGAACCAATAGAAAAAATCGCCTGTGACTTCCTAGACGATCGCACGGCACAAATACAAATTGGCAGCTTTATAGGACCACCCATAAAACTAAAAAGTGGAGTACCCCAAGGCAGTGTCCTTTCACCCACGATGTACAATATCTACACAGCAGACCTACCAGAACCATCTCCCTACAGTGAATACATAAGTTTTGCAGACGATATCACACAAATCATCACATACCCTGGCAAATCAACAGCAATAATGGCACAACATACTGCCAACGCAATAGAGAACATCAACCGGTACGAAAAAAAGTGGAAGATACAAACGAACACCAACAAGTTCAAAATAATCCCAATCGCTAAAAGGAAAAAAGAACCCATTATAGTAGACAACAAAGTGATTCCATATGCCATGGAGGCACTGTCCTAGGGCTGAAGATAACAACAAAAGGCTACAAAACATTCATCACCGAAAAACTTGCAAAAACCAGAAACATGGTAATTAAATTAAAACGTTTCAGAAGCCTGTCAGCAAAAAACAAGTTAAAGTTACATAGAGCCTATGTCCAATCCCGACTAGTATATCCGCCAATTCCCCTACATGCAATAAAACAAACAAACATAAAGAAACTGCAGATAATTCAAAACTTAGCCCTAAGGGATGTATATAACATCAGATATCCTGACATAGTCACCAACCGTCAACTACACCAACGAGCCCAAATAGAACCCCTAAACATTTACCTACACGAACACTCAAAAAGAATATGGACAAAGCGAGAAGAAATAGAACCAATCAAAGAATGGATGGAAAAGACAGAAGACGGAAGAAGAGAACTCTCGTGGTTCCCTAAAAGTAAAAGAAGAGCCCTAGAACCCACACCAACTCCACTCTACTAAAAGATGCAAGGTTACCCCAGTGACAACCTTGGCAGCCAAACCACTTACAACATTAGATCATAAAAAGATAGGATGTTCTTGGCAGAAACACAAGTACCTGCACTAGACTCCTCACCATTGGCTAGGACATAACACACGAAAATGAAAGGCATAAATTGCAATAGTTGCTAAACATACAAACACCTGACATAAATATAACACCTAAGACGAAATTTAGCTTAAACACAAACATGAGATAACAGAAGCACTTGGGTTGAGCCCCAAGACCTAGCATTCTACTACTATTATCCAATTTCCTCGCTTTTCTTCTGCACTATCCACCAACCCCAAGTCCCTCCAAATTCCACCATTATTCTTCAAGTCCAGTTCCCGCACCACCAATCTACGCACCTGCATCAAGATTTCTTCATACTTTACTTCATCCATCCATCCATCCACGAGGCATACACTGGGGAATTCGTGGAGTCGGCTTGGCAGCAACAAACAGCGTTTGTAGGGGAGAAATCCACTACACACACGAGCTCGGGCGACCTCTTAGTGCGGCCTCCACCACAGCCAATCAAATCGTCTCTGCTCGGTGCATAGCCCACCTGCTCTTATTCTCTAGTACTTTACTTCCCGTTTCATAACTTTCCTTCTACCCTACCTCTTCTACTCTGACCTGCAGGACCAGCAAGATCTTGTGGGGTTCAGTATATTTGGTTCACACTCAGGATGGAATGGAGAAAGGAAACTCACAATGTGCTCTCTATATACATGTTGTATTGGATGTACAATGTAGCTCGGTGCTGGGAAGGCAGCATGGTTACAAGCGTGATGTAGAGAGAGCTGGTTGGTGAGGACGCTCAGAGAAGGACAGCTTGTGGGTCGCCATGCTCGCCAGCGGGAGAGAGGACCGCCAGGCAGGCGGAGGAGGAACGAGGGCCGCCAGGCAGCGGCGGAGGAGGTGTTGCTGGCTGCGGCTGTAGGTAGAAAGAGAGAGATCACCACGAGGTCAGGGTCTTAAATAGCGGGGGTAGGCGTGGCTTAGCAGTTGACCCCCGCTCCGTGATGTATGGCGGCGCTGGTTGACCTAGACCACGAGGCATACACTGGGGAATTGGTGGGGTCGGCTAGGCAGCGACAAACAGCGTTTGTAGGGGAGAATTCCACTACAATCTCTCTCCAGCACCTCACCACCCAGCTTCCTCAGAGAGCTCGCCCTATAGGACCTCTGAGCAAGCTACACCTCACTTAGTAACTCCTTAGCACTACTCTGTACAACAATATATATACAGAAAACGCATCGTGAGTTTCTATTCTACCTCATTCCTGAGTGTGAGATATCTACATGTACGCACGTTGTGTGGCCATACAAAGAGATAATAGACATCTAAAGATAAATGACTACTGGCCACAATAAAGTACGCTACAGACATTCTATTCCACATCTTCGGCAATTTCTTAAAATATGACTTAGTATTCATATTCACGAAAGAGGACACCTCGTTATATTGATAAAAACTATGATTAATTTAAAAAATATCACATTACAAAGAAACAAGCAAAATATGTTGAGTTGTCCGGAAACGTGAAGCAGAGCGAGCTGGTTTACTTAGAAGAAAGGATGTGATAACACTTTTGTTGTTAGTTGTATCGCCCAACAGACCTCCGAGTTCAGGCCACCATTTAATAATTTTTTTTTTATCCTCTTCACCACTGATCGGCTCGTTAGCCTGTAGTGGATTCCTCCCCTACAAACGACGTGTGTCGCTGACTAGCCGACCCCCGCAGTCTCTCAGTGTATCCCTCTTGGTCAAGGTCAGGTAACCAGCGCCCTCAAACAAAGCGGAGGTCTACAATCAAGCCACGCCTACCCCCGCTATATAAGACCACACTTGGCCGTGACCTGCCCCTTCTTCTAGCTACAGCCGCAGCAAGCAACACCTCCTCTGAGCACCCTCACCAACCAGCTCTCCCTACTCACGCTTGTAACCACGCTCCCTCCTCCCAGCACCAGTCACCAAGCTGCATTGTACATCCAATATAATATGTATACAGAGAGCACATTGTGAGTTTCCTTTCTCCATCCCATCCTGAGTGTGAACCAACATCTCGTACCCCACAAATGGCGACCCCCGGAGAGACCACTCACACAGGATGGAGGAGAAACTGATCACGCTCCCAGTCTTCAAGCAGCATGGAAGACTGGCTTATCCACCCAGAAGCAGCTCTCATCAGCTCTACAGCTACTGTCTCTACACCGCAGGTTAGACACCCTAGAGCAGCTCTGCTTCTCTAAGCAGACACCAGCTCCTCTTCCTGCCCCAAGCACCACGTCCTACCTACCCCAACACACCGTCCTGCCTCAGACACCGCCCCCGCCCCAGCACTAGCCCCTGCCACTGTCCTGGACCCTCCTCCTGACACGAACCCTCCTCCGCTCCTGCCTGGCAGCCCCTGCTACCGACGCGGCCCATGCGCCTGAGCGGCCCCACACACCCTTTTTTTTTTCTCCCTCAGGTACTCCTTGCTACTGTCCTTCGCCCTGCTGCTGTCGTGGACCCTGCTGCTGTCATGCACCCTGCTGCTGTCATGGACCCTCTTACTGACGCAGCCCCTCCAACTGACCCAGACCCACACACCCGAGCAGGCGCATCTAAGGACTCTGTACTTGCCGCGAGGGAAGCACAACATTCATTGCTTCCACAACCCTCTCTTCTCCCACAGATCTCGTGTATCTAGACAGTTGTCTCCCCTAGCGGTCGGCTCATCCACGCCCTCGTCGTTATGTCTCACATGTGGCATACAACCCTGCACCGCCCGTTATGCCTCACATGTGGGATGCAACGCTGCAGACAACAAATCTCCTACACCACCTGGAGGGAAGGGGGAGTATTGTAGTGGATTCCTCCCCAACAAACGCCGTTTGTCGCTGACTAGCCGATCCTCGAATTCCCCAGTGTATGCCTCGTCGTCTAGGTCGGCAACCAGCGCCGCCTAACAATGACTGAGGTCAACTATTAAGCCACGCCTACCCCCGCTATATAAGACCTCACCTCGTGGTGACCTACCTCTCTTTCTACCTACAGCCAGTCTTCAAGTAGCACCACCTCCACCGCTCCTGTCTGGCGGCCCTCGCTCCCGCCGACGAGCATGGCAACCCACAAGCTGGTCCTCCTCTGAGCACCCTCACCAACCAGCTCTCCCTACTCACGCTTGTAACCACGCTGCCTCCTCCCAGCACCAACCACCAGGCTGCATTGTACATCCAATATAATGTGTATAGAGAGCACATTGTGAGTTTCCCTTCTCCATCCCATCCTGAGTGTGAACCAATATCTCATAACCCCACAAGCCGCTTGGGCGATCGGTCACGTATCTGATTACTTTTCCTTTTCTTTTATCCTCTTCACCAAAAGATCGGCTCGTTAGCCACTTAGGTGCCCGGTCACGTCTCTGTTACGCACTGTTGGCAAGTACTGGGCATGCACCGACTCCTGAATGTACCTGAACCTGCTGCAGTGTTGGTCAAGTCTTGTCTTGAAATAGCTCACACTCGGTGCCGTCACAACACTTTCTGGTAGATTGTTCCAAGAGCTCACAACTCTCACTCTGAAAAGTTTGCCCTCATAGTTTTCTGGACTTGCGGCTTCTTCAATCTTGAGCTGTGACCCCTTGTGGGGCGAGCGTCCACCAGCTCCAAGTAAGGATATGCGAATGAGTAGTGCCCCCTGAGATGCTTATACACCTCAATTAGGTCACCCCATGCCCGTCAGTAGTATAAGCTAGGCAAGTTTAGGCGCTCCAATTTCTCAGGGTAGCTGAGGTGCCGAAGTGCAGGCACCAGTCTTGTGGCCCTCTTTTGAACATTTTCAACCAACTGACAGTCCCTAGCATATCTCGGGGACCAGACGGGGTAACAGTACTCCAGATGGGGAAGCAATTCACTCTTGAAGATCGTTACGAGGGACGGGCCGTCTAGATATCTGAACGATCTTCTCATAAGACCCAATAATTTATTTGCCTGATTTATCTTCTTCTCGCAATGGCCCGAGAACTTCAGTTCATTTTCCACATACACACTTAGGTGTGTATGTGGGACATGTGATACGCCCCCTTACCGTTAGTATGCCCCAGGTGCATCCTCTTACACTTCGTGACATTGAATCTCAGCAGCCATTTCTTCGACCATTCTTGGGGCTCACGGAGGTCCTTCTGCAGCTCTTCACAGTCCGCTTGGATCTTGATTTCCCGAAATAACTTGGCGTCGTCGGCAAACATTTGTATGGAGGAGTGTACAACGTCAGGCATGTCATTTATGAAACAAACAAACAACAGCGGGCCCAATACACTGCCCTGTGATATCCCGCTTGTGACAGGTACAAGTGATGATTTCGTGCCATTAATCACCACACACTGCTTGCGGTCATGTAGAAAGTCTTCCATCCACGCGAGGACATTTCCCCGAATTCCGTACCCTTCCAGTTTAATTTCATCCTTTCATGGGGTAAATTGCTGAAAGCTTTGGCAAAATCTATGTATATATTGTCGATATTACCACCCCGTTCCAGAATATGGGTCCAAATATCCAATACCTTGAGCAATTGTGTTAAGCAGGAGCTCCCTGGCATAAAACCGTGTTGGCCATCCTTTACAAGGTTGTTTCGTAGTAGATGTTCCATCGCTGCATCTCTTATAATACTCTCAAGTACTTTACATATTATGCTGGTCAGGCTCACCGGTCTATAGTTGTTCGTGGAGTGACGATCGCCCTTCTTGAAGATTGGGCTCACATAAGCCACTTTCCAATCACTGGAGACCTTTTGTTCATCCAGCCATTTACAAAACAGGATCTTCAGGGGCTCGGCAAGCTCGTTGCACAACTCTCTTAGCACTCTGGTGTGCACCAAGACAGCTTATTTCTAATACCCTCTTCTGTTAACACAATGTGGGTCAGTGCTGTGTCAAACCGTCTGTCCTCAAACGCAGAAAGTTAATCGCATCCTCTCTTGTGAACACCGAGGAAAAGAAGCTGTTCAATGCCTCAGCTTTATCCTGGTCAGAATCTGTTTAACTACCATCTTCAAGCCTCAGGTCTGATAGATACTCCTACTCGTGTTTTTAATTTCGACTTTGCATAGCGGTAAAACGCCTTTGGGTTTGACTTGACCTCGTTTGCAACCAGCGTCTGGAACTCCTTTTCAGCCCTTCTACACTCTACCTTTGCTTGGTTTCTGGCTCTTGCATGCATCCTCCTGTCCTGCTCATCGTTTGACCCAACCACGTCCCGTTGTAGTTTCCCTTGTAATATTTGCACCTTGGCCTGGCCTTATCTTGAACTAGGTAACACTTAAATCTGAATGACAACGCTATATGGTGACTGTAGCCAACTGGGGCAAGGTGTTCCAGTTTGGCCACCATACCCTCCTCGTTTGTTATGATGAGGTTCTAGTGGCTTGGGAGTTTGCTCCCCTCTGTAATGTGTCGGGTCTCTTACATGTTGGAACAGAAAATTATCTCTCAGAGTTTCTACAAAAAGAGTAGCAGGGTTATTCAAGTCATTTGGGGTGAACTCGTTTCTCCAGTCGATGACGCCATAGTTAAAATCTCCCATGATAAGGAGGTGGCTAGGGTTGAGCATCGCCACCTTGTCTATTAAGGCTCTTAAGTTCCTTTATTTAGTGGGCCACAGTTTGGGGATCTGTAGATACACCCGACAATAAGTAAGTCCCCTCCCTTTAATTTAATTTTACACCACTTGGACTCTTCAAAAACATCCTCTCCCTGTACCCTCACCTGGGTGGCTCTAAGGTCTTGCCTAGCATAGATAACCACACCCCTCTTGCAAGTTTCTTGAGAAAGGTTCGTAAATTAGTCATATCCAGCAAAATTTCCTCCTAATCAATGCCTCCTGCAACTTTGGCGGTAACGCTGGTACCTCCCCCATAGATTCTTTCCTTCTGGTCTCCTATGCCAGACAACCCCTTCTCTTACAATCAGGGATTGCCTAGCTCGGTACAACCTGCGGAAGTCATCATTTTGGAGCTCTACCTGTACCTCGTCCTCCGGCAGCTCTCCTGCCAACCATCTCCTCATCTCTCTAACACATTTCATGCCTTCCTGCTCCCTATGCAGCCCATCTACCGTCCACAGTCCATTCATTCCTGCCCCATTCTTCTCTACGACCTGCATAGCTGTGTACTCTTCCTCACTATCTTCCCCCTGTTCCGTCGAGATCCTAGATAGAGTATCTACCACCATGTTGCTCTTTCCCGGCTTGTACTTGATAGTGAAATCAAACTGCTGTAGATCAGCATTCCACCTACTTTCCATGGCGCCTAGCGTAGCATTCTCTCTGTGACTAAGTGGGTTGTTATCTGTATAAACCGTGAAATGTTTCCCCGTCAAATAATCCCTGAACTTGTCTACTACTGCCCATTTGAGTGCTAACATCTCTAACTTACGGGAGCTATAGTTTGTCACATTTCTTTCTGATTTCCTCAGGCCCCGGCTTGCATAGCACACCGGATGCAGCTTGCCGTCCTTCCTCTGGGACAGCACAGCACCTAGCCCACTAAAACTTGCATCTGTCTCTAATATAAATTCCTGAGTGAAATCTGGGCAGGTCAATACCGGTGACTGCATCACCCTGTCTTTCAGCTTCTCGAAAGCCTGTTGCTGCCCCTCTCCCCACTCACTATCTACTCGATCTTTAGATTTCCTATGCATCAATGCATGCACTGGGGCAGCTATTTGGGCATATCCTTTAACAAACTTCCTATAAAATGATGCGAATCCTACAAAGGACTGCACGTCTTTTACCGTCTGAGGGACTAGCCAATCTTTCACTACCCTAATTTTCTCTGGATCAGCTGTGACGTCTTCAGCGGACACCTGATATCCTAAATAGCTTACTTTGGATGCCATTATTTCACACTTCTTAGGTTTAAATCTTAGATTATTCTCCCTCATCCTGCAAAACAATTCTCTCAATCTGACTACATGCTGATCTATTGTACTTGAAGACACCATCACGCCATCAAGGTATACAAGCAACGAGGAGATGATTTTATCCCCTATCCCCTCTGAAAGGTTCCCGGACTATCTGACAATCCCATTGGCAATCGCCTGTACTCAAAGTGTCCGAAGCTTGTGCTGAAAGCAGTCTTTGGACGGTCTAAAGGTCTGGCGGTATCCAGCCGTCATATCGAAAGTTGAGAAAAACTGGGCCCCCGTCAGAGATTCTAGAGTTTCATTTATCCTTGCAGAGGAAATGCATTGCATACTGTGACCTTATTGAGGTTACGATAGTCAATGCATAACCTCAGCGTTCCATCCTTCTTTCTCACTACTACAATGGCGGCAGAGTAAGGACTCTCACAAAAATTTATCTCAAATTCCTTTACAACTGAAAACCTGAAACGTTAATGTGGCATTTAAAAACTCATGCACTGTAAAACAAATGTTAATCAAGAACTCCCCCAACAAGGCAGGCGGCTACATTTACAAGGTTCCTTGCAAGGAATGTGTAGGAATTCGTGGTATAATGTTGTCTAGCACTCAGGATGGATGGAAACTCTAAGGTGGTTTTCTTGTATAATATAAGTTATATGATTTACAGTCTGGTGCTGGAGGTGCCGTGTGGTGAGGAGCTGCTCGGTAGAGACGTTCGGTGAGTAGCGTGTTGAAGGAGGTAGATGTGCAGGAGCTTCGTTAGAGATGTTGCCTGTTGCTGGCTTCCTGGTTGAATGAATGCTGACAGCGTGGAGCTTACTGGAGGAGGTGTTGCTTGTTCAAGAAGAGAGACCAGAATGAGAAAGCTGGTTGGTGAGGAAGCTCAGAGAAGGACAGCTGGTGGGTCGCCATGCTCGCTGGCGGGAGCGAGGACCGCCAGGCAGGTGAGGAGAAGCGAAGGCCACCAGGCAGCGGTGGAGGAGGAGGTGTTGCTTGTTTGAGAAGAGAGGCCGGAATGAATCTCAATGGAGAGACAGAGCTTATATACCCAGCAGCCGCGAGTCCTCTATGAGTCATGTTGGGAAAACCCGAGAAAGTCGCCGGTCTTTTGGTTCCATTGCTAGGTTACCGTACCATCTGGTGTCGCCGCTCGCTTGGTTGCTAGGATACGGTGACATTGGAATGCGGATACGCAGTTGTAGGGGAGAAGTCCACTACAAATGTAATATGTTCTACTAGACTTAGACAGCATGAATATAGTGTTAGGACAGGCCAGGAATCCAATGCTCTGTTCGTTCATATGAGAGATAATAAGCATTGCATTGACTGGGATAATGCCTCCTCAATATTACCTTGTAATTCAATTGTCAGTAGGAACATTATAGAATCCAGTCTCATTAAACATATCAAATTCGTCAACAAGAATTTGAGTAATGGTATGTACAAACTGGATAATTTTGTAATTAAGAAGATTTATAACCAGGTGAGAAGGTTGGGTCATCTTATCCTATGAAGTGACTACGGACAGCTGTTGTGCTTATGAAGATTGGGAGGGTTGTAGCGTACTGTATGTGGTCAGTTGTCAATTCTCTTTAGTTGTCTATTTTCTCTTTGTATGGGCACACAAACATACATACATGTAGATATCTCACACTCAGGAATGAGGTAGAATAGAAACTCACAATGCGCTTTCTGTATATATATTGTTGTACAGTGCAGTGCTTAAGGATGACTAGGTGAGGAGTAGCTTGCTCAGAGGTCCTGTAGGGCGAGGAGGTTTCTGAGGAAGCTGGGTGGTGAGGAGCTGTTGAGAGATGTTGCTGGTCCGGTAGCCGAGTGTAGAATGAGTTCCCCGGTCAGCCGGGGCCGTATTTATGTGATTTAGGAAACTCAGGATATGAGGTGCTCGTAGCGGGAGCTTAAGGTGTGAAACGCTCTGATCCTGAGCTGGAAGTTGAAGGTTGAGACTAGGTCGGCGATCGTACCCCTACGTCCACTGCATAGACCTAGTCTCTCAGCGTAGCTGGCTGTACGCTGATTGGCTGGTAGGCGCGCAGCCGGAGCTCAGTTGGGAGTTGTAGGGGAGAGGATCCACTACAATACTCCCCCTCCCCTCCCGGCGCGGCGGGAAGCTGGATGTTGTCTGGGTTGCGTCCCACACATGACACATACCGGGCTGGTGTACGTACGACTCGGCCGCTACGTGTGACAACTCCGTCTAGTGACACAAAACCTGTGGTTGAATTAGGGGGAGAAAGAGGGTTTCGGATTAGAGGAGGTTGTACAAGCAATGGTTGTTGTGCTCCTGTTGCTGCAGGAGCTGCATCCTCATGGTCTCTAGCTGGGATGACCGGGTCAGGGGCGACGTCAGGAGGAGGGTCCATGGCAGGAGCAGGTTCTATGACAGGAGGAGGGTCTACGTCAGGAGGAGGGTCCATGACAGATGCAGGTTCTATGACAGGAGGAGGGTCCATGGCAGGAGCAGGTTCTATGACGGGAGGAGGGTCTATGATAGGAGCAGGTTTTACAACAGCAGCAGGGTCCAGGACAGGAGCAAGGGGTACCTGAGGGTGAAAAGAGGGTGCCCAGAAATGTCGTGGGCGTGGTGTTGCTGCCGGTGGTAACTGCGGCTAGACTGGTGCAGGCGTAGTTTGTTGGTGGTGCTGCTGGGCTGGGGGCCCAACAGGTAAGGTGGCTGGTTTGACTCGGAATATGCTGACGGTGTCATGTCTGCCATTCCGGATAATCGTCAGGAACTTTGCTTAACGGGTAACCACCTGGAAGGGTCCATCGTAGGGGCGTTGTAGTGGGTTGCGGTGAGCATCATGCCTGACGAAAACATACTCTGCTGTTAGTAGTGCAGGAGGGATGTGTTCAGGGCGCCGAGGAGGCTGGCATGGAGCAGTAGCTTTGAATGCAGAAACTGCTTGTCGTAGCTTTTGGAATAAGTCGTGATGAACGGCAAGAGTGGTTTGGTGGAGGTCAGGAGGGAGTGAGAAATCCCCGGGTAGGCGAAGGGGCTCGCCTGGGGTGAGATCTGCTGGGCTACAGTCCATATCCTCCTTGTGTGACGCACGGATGCCGAGGAGCACTAAGGGAAGCGCATCAGTCCAGCTGTAAGGGTCGTGCTGTGCCTTGGGTGCGTCCTTCAGCTGCCGGTGAAACCGCTTTACCATGCCGTTGGCTTGAGGGTGGTATGCGGTAGTGCGTTGCCTAGACGTGCTGAGGAACTGTATGAGGTCCTGCCAGAGTTGTGACTCAAACTGGGCTCCTCGGTCAGTGATGACGGTTGCGGGGGGGGGGGGGGGCTGAAACGGGAAACCCAACCGGACATGAAGACGTGGACGGTAGTCTCTGCCGTAGCATTGGGCATGAGAATGGCTTCTGTCCACCTGGTGAAACGGTCGATGCAGGTGAAGATGTAGGTGCTACTGTAGGATGATGGAAGAGGTCCCACGATGTCGAGGTGTACTACTTAAAAACTTCCTTTGGGAATAGGGAAGGTTTCT
Organism: Homarus gammarus; assembly: GCA_958450375.1. Taxonomy (NCBI): domain Eukaryota; kingdom Metazoa; phylum Arthropoda; class Malacostraca; order Decapoda; family Nephropidae; genus Homarus; species Homarus gammarus. Next base: position 2,481,650 of record CAUDMG010003165.1, on the reverse strand, counting down.
AAGGGGGCCCGTATGTGACGAGGTATTTTGGAGGACTGGCAGGCCAGGCACTGGGCAGCCCATTTCTTAGTATCAGACTTGATGCCAGGCCAGACGACACGTTGAGTGAGGAGGCGCTGGGAGGCCCACACACCCGGGTGGCTGAGACCATGGATGCGGTTGAAAACAGTGCGGCGGTGGACGTGAGGCATGAAAGGTCTAGGCTGCCCACAGGATACGTCGCACCACAATTTTATGTTCGTGCCAGGAACAGGGAGTTCTTGGAGTGTGAGGCCTGAGGGGGATGTCTTGTATGCTGCCAGGTCTTCGTCGTTCTCTTGAGCCGCGGCAAGCTGCCCATAATCAATGGGTGGAGATGAGGGAAGAATGTTGGATATACAACGAGAGAGGGCGTCGGCGATCTCGTTGTGGCTGCCTTTAATGTGTTGGACGTCGCTGGAGAACTCCGAGATGTAAGCCAAGTGGCGCAGGACACGAGGTGTATGTGACTGGGAAGCTGAAGTGAAGGCGTGGCCAAGGGGCTTGTGATCAGTGAAGATGGTGAACTGACGGGCTTCGAGGAAGTGCTGGAAATGTTTGATAGCCAGGTATATGGCCAGGAGTTCTCGATCAAAGGCACTGTACTTGAGGTGTGGTGGTTGAGGCCGTTGTGAGAAGAAAGCAACGGGCGTGAGAATTCCGTTGATCTCCTGCTGTAAGACGGCGCCCACTGCAGTAGAAGAAGCGTCTGTTGTGAGAGTGGTCCGGGAGTTAGGTGCGGGGTGGGCCAGGAGGGTGAGGCGTGTAATGTGCTGTTTGGTAGTGGTGAATGCCGTAACAGCCTCCTGAGTCCACACGAGAGGCTTGTGAGACTTCTGTGGAAGTCCCTTGAGAAGGTCGTAGAGGGGGACTAGGACGGTGGCAGTGTTGTCGATGAAACGGTGGTAGTAGTTGACTAAACCCAGGAATTCTCGGAGTTTCTTCGCCGTTTCAGGTTTGGGGAACACCCTAATGGCAGTTATCTTCTGTGGTAGGGGTTGTATGCCACTAGGCGAGACTCTGTGACCGAGGAAGTCGATGGAGGAGGCTCCGAAGACGCACTTAGCAGGATGAACTTTCATGTTGCTGTACTGCAGGCGTTGGAGGAGGAGTTGTAGGTGGTGCTGGTGCTCGGCAGGCGTCGAAGATGCGACGAGGATGTCGTCAATGTAGATGGTGACAAAATCGAGGTCGCGAAGCATATGGTCCATGTACCTCTGGAAAGTCTGTGCTGCATTGCGCAGGCCGAAACTCATGAAAGCATACTCGAAGAGTCCGAACGGAGTGGTGATGGCTGTCTTCTGGGTATGTGCAGGTGCTACAGGGATCTGGTGGAAGGCACGCTCCAAGTCGATCTTTGAGAAGATAGTCTTGCCATGAAGTTTGTGGTGGAAGTCCTGGCCATGCGGAATAGGGTACCTGTCAGGTTTGGTGACGAGGTTCAGGGCTCTGTAGTCTTCACACACCCTCCAGTCGCAGGGTGTTTGCTTAGGAACCATGTGAAGAGGCGATGCCCATGGACTCTTTAAAGGACGGATGATGCCGTTTTGCAGTAGTTTGTTGAATTCTGCTTTGGCTGTGTTCAGGGGCTCAGGGCGCAGGCGGCGAGGGCGTGAGAAGACTGTTGGACCTTCGGTTTCGATGTGATGGAAAATTCCCGACGTAGGTGGTGGGGGTAGAGAGACTTGGGGTGAGAAAAGCTCCTTGAATTCGTCGAGCAGAGAGGAGAACTTGTTGGAAGGCGCAAGACAGGTCATAGTGTCGGTGTGTCTGGCACGAGAACCCTGGATCTTGCGTGCTGCAGGCTCATGGATGAGGCATAGATGGCTTGGGTCGACGCCGAGCTTGTGGAAGGTGAGGAAGTCGAAACCAAGGATGGGTTGAGACACGTCTGTAATCACGAATAACCAACGCAGAGTCTTGGGCAGACCGAGGTCTAAGGCGAGGGTGCGTACGCCGTAGGAGGCGATGGGGGTACCGTTGGCAGCGAACAGGTCATAAGAGGGCTGCTTTAATGTGTCTTGTAGTGAGGGAGGGATGATGCTGACCGATGAACCTGTGTCGACGAGGAACTTCTTGCCGGAGGTGCGTTCGGTGACGTGCAGTAATGAGACGCCAGAAGGGACGGGGGCTGAGGCGTCTACCAGCCTCCGTTGTTGCCATTTCCTGAGTAGGTGCAGTGGGACTCACAGTTTTGAGCATTGGGGCCAAAAGTCCGGTGATACCAGCAGAGGGTATATTTGTTGTGCTGGGGGCTGGCTGCTGTGCGTCGGGACATGTAGGGTGTGGTGCGTGAGTCAGGAACTGGCCCAGCAGCGGGTATGGAGGAGCAGAACTGCTCAATGGTGTTCATCCTGCGGTTCAAAGTTTGCAACACGTCCCTGATGTCTTGCGAGGTATTGCTCGGCTGAGGGGTGTTGACCCGGCTTACAAGTTCGGAGGTAGGTACTGATGTGACTGTGGGGTTGTCCGTGGCGACAAGGAGCGCAGCAGTGCACTCGTTGAAAATTCTGTCTGCCGCGGTTGCATATAGCTCTGGTGCCGTAGAGTAATCTACTGCAGACAGAATGGTGCGTACTTGTGTGGGTAGCTTTTGTGCGTGAAGCTGGCGCAGGATAGAGTCAGGAAGTCTGTCTGTCTGCCGGTGTTCAACCTGCACATCTCCTCCCAGAGAAGTCCCGGAGTTGAGTTTCCAAGGGAGATAGAAGATAGGTTCTGTAGGAAACTGGGGCGGGTCCGTTGGTAATGTGTTTTTAAGGCATCCCGCAGGGTGGCGAATTTGTTGTTCGCTGGAGGGTTGGAGATGGTCTGTGAGACTTGTGTGGCGACTTCAGTGGGCAAGGAACAGAGCAGGGCGCCGTACTTTTGCTCATCTGTAGCCGTAGAGCCGATGAGGGTTGCTTCCACATGAACTAACCAGTCCTCTACGTTGTGGTTGAAGGTCGGTAGAGAGAGCCGTCCGTCCATTCTTGCGGGAGTGTGTCACACCTGTTAGGGAAGGATGAGGGATGGGTGCTTGTTCCGACCCCCTTCCGTGTTCACAATCTCCTGGGAGGGAGGTGAACAGTTGCAGGGGGGACTTCGGGACGAATGCACTTTTTAGGGTGCAGGTCCTTAGGCCAGAACTAAAAAAAACAAAAGAAAAATAGGAGAATAGGCCAAAGAGCTCAAACCACGTTTGGAATATCGCACAATAGTTGCTCTCCAGCTGTGAAGTGGGTCACTCACACCGCCAGTGGGGAGAACAGCCATCTTTTCTACTAATGTAAGTGTTAAAAAACCTAATATTATTGATATTTCTCTTAATTATTAATTGTGTGTGCATGCCATCATAAAGTTAAGATAATATTTTTACTACAACATAGTTGTGTGTCGTCAAAAAGTGGAGTTTGGGGATCGGCCCGGACTCCATTTCAATTAATCCCATATGTTATGTTATTCACTTTACGCGTTTCTCACTTTCCGCGGTACCCTCCGGGTTACATTAACCGCGTAATATGAGAACCAACTGTATATATATATATATATATATATATATATATATATATATATATATATATATATATAAAAATATATATATATATATATATATATATATATATATATATATATATATATATATATATATATATATATAAATATATATATATACATATATATATATATATGCAAGTAAATCACTGTAGGTGCGCGTGATCTAGGTATATGCTGATAACCACCAGGAAAGAAGAAAACACGAAGTTCCCAAGCGCTTTCGTGTAATTCACATCTTCAGGGGTGAGTACAGACTAGTCTGTACTCACCCCTGAAGATGTGAATTACACGACAGCGCTTGGGACCTTCGTGTTTTCTTCTTTCCTGGTGGTTATCAGCATATATATATATATATATATATATATATATATATATATATATATATATATATATATATATATATATATATATATATATATATATATGCAAGTAAATCACTGTAGGTGCGCGTGATCTAGGTATATGCTGATAACCACAAGGAAAGAAGAAAACACGAAGTTCCCACTTAACACGGTCAATAGAACCCAGAGGGTCCTGCGTTAAGTGAAATCCGCGGTAAGTGAACAACAGAACATATGGGATTAATTCCAATAGACACCAGCCCGACCCCCAAACTCCACTTTTTGAAGACGCATAACTATGTTGTAGTAAAAATAACATCTTAATTTTATGATGGTACATGCACAAAATTAATACTTAAGAGAAATAGAGAAATACAGTCGCCAAGTTAATGTCCATTCAAATAATGGACTCAACTCCCTCCCCCTCTTCTCACACTACACTGCTGGCTCTTCCCTCTCTGAGAAATTTTTGGGGGAAAACCACTAAATTTTAATAAATAATACCTCAAACTAAAGTTAAGATAATATAATTGACATTGCTGGATTCCTTGTAAGACCAGGAATATTTTGAATATAAATGTCATATATTTTGCACAAAAGATAACATATTTACTCAGAGAAAACATTTTATCTAAAATTTGTATGTCTAATGCAAAATATATGATGTTTATATTCAAAATGATCACCAAATTATAAGAATTCCAGCAATGTAAATTAAATTCTGGCCGGGTAATTTGTATGAATTTTATGAGCTAAAACAGGCAGTCAGGCAGGGTGGTGGGTGGGGCAAATCTAAAAATAGCGTCTCAAGCCGGACACTCACCGCGTATATGTGGAAAAAATCCGTGTTAAGTGAAAGTTCAGCTCTGGCGAGGCACCGCGTATATGAAAAGACGTGTTAAGTGAAACCGCGTTAGGCGGGGTAATACTGTATATACAGTATACAGTTGGTTCTCATATTACGCGGTTAATGTAACCCGGAGGGTCCCGCGGAAAGTGAGGAACGCGTAAAGTGAACAACATAACATATGGGATAAATTGAAATGCAGTCCAGGCCGATCCCCAAACTCCACTTTTTGACGACACACAACTATGTTGTAGTAAAAATTTTATCTTAACTTTATGATGGTATGAAAAAACAAATAATATAGAAGAGGTTAGGTTAGGAAAGATAAAGGTTAACATAGGAAAAATAAAGGTAAGGTTAGAAAACTAAAAATTATGTGGAACACTTACGGTAGTAGAAGAGATGGGTCGGCATACGGGGATGGAGGCTGGTTCCGAGGCAGAGGGCAGATTACTGGCCCTCAGGTGAATCACCATTACTAGGTGAATCATCATCACTGTCACTTACAGTTGTCAGGGCTTCCCTGACAAATCCCTCAAAGTCAACTTCACTGTCACTATCACTGGCTTGGGCTGGCTGTGGTGGGTTGCGGGTGAAGAAATCTGTTATGCTTTGCTGACGGCTGGCGTTGATGTTGTCGTGATACACCTAGATGTACGGCTCCATAGCCTGCACCAGCCGGTTATGGAAGACTTCATAGTGGTCATCGTCATTGTCGCGGGAAAGGAAGGACTTCATCTTCTCTGCACACTCCATGGCACCCTTAATATCACTATGACTTAAATTGTGTTCTTCGGAGACTGCCGCACCTTCTTCCTCCTCTTCACTGGCGTGTTCTTCTTCCAACATCTCGTCGGCAGTCACTTCAGGATTTCTGATCACCTCCAAGATGTCGTCGTTGGTGGTCTCGGAGAAGCCTGGAACTGTAACAGTCTCGCAGCTTCTCTGGCAAGGTCCACTGCTACTGCAACAGTCTGAACCTCACCAGTCACAGATTGACTCCTCCTCTCACCTGGTATTCCATGCAACACATGTCTCCATGCGTGACGAATTGTAGCAATAGACAGCTGATCCCATGACTCCACCAAGATGTCCACAGCTTTCTTGATGTTAAATACTCTCCAGAATTGTTTGAAGAGTATTTTTTGCTGTTCTAACCGTTGTTCCTCATCTTCGTCGCTCTTGCTATCGGTGGTGGAGTCACTCAGGTCACGCAACTCTTCCCTGGTGTTGGTGTAGTCGTTCAGGAGCTGGAATTTTTTTGTTGAGAATGCAGCTTTCACATTGCAAATCAACTCCTGGTCCATGGGTTGGATTAAAGACGTAGTGTTGGGAGGAAGGAAGACCACTTTTACGTTGGGGTGACGATCTAACAGTAGGGGCGAGTGTCCTGGTGCGTTGTCCAGCAGCAACAAAATATTTAATGGGACATTCTGTTGCTCACAGAATTTCTTTACATCGGGAACAAAACAGTCATCAAACCAGGAGAGGGACAGTGTAGAGAACATCCATGCCTTACGTGCTGTCAGCCACTGGACATTTAGCTTGGTCATGTCCATGCTCTTGTAGGCGTGCGGCTTGCGGGCTGTGTGGATCACCGATAACTTGAGCTTACAGGTACCGGAGGCATTGGTGGTAAACAGGACGGTGATGCGTTCCTTCTGCATTTTCCGGCCCCGAATCCTGCTGGCATTCTTCACAATGTAGGACTTGGAAGGTAGTTTTCTCCAGAAAAGACCAGATTCGTCCATGTTAAACACCTGGTCGTCACTGTACTGTCCTTCCTCCACAATCTCACGTAAAAACGGAGGAAATTCCCGAGCCGCAGCATGATCAGCACTCGCTTCTTCACCACCAATGTTTATATTGGTGATCTTGTTCCGGATCTTAAACCTCTGTAACCACCCAGAGGAAGCATTAAAGGGTTTGGGCTCTGTAATTCCCATCTTTCGTGCCACTGCCATGTACAGTTCACGTGCGTAGTCCTTCACAGAGCGCGTGTCGACCGCCATGTTCCGTCGCGCCTGACACACCAAGTACCTCACAAGTAATTTTTCTGTCTTGAGAAGCACCTGGTTGTGAAAATACTTGATCATAGAAGCACCTGTAGACTTTGTGATCTTCATGTGCTCCTTTATCTTGGCTGAATCCTTCTTTATAGTCCGGATCGTAGATTCGTTCACGCCATGCTGGCGTGCCAAATGAACCTGCCTTGTTCCTTTCTCCAACTCTTGGATGATGGTATACTTCACCTCGTAGCTTAAGGAACGTCGTGTCTTCTTTGGTTTAGTGCCGCTGGGTCCAGGTAAGGAAAGGTTTTTCTCTGGGGGTGGTGGTCCGGCGGAAGCCATTTTACGGAACAATGGATGCGCGTTTACACGGAGTGGCCTTGAGGGATGAAACTGCCGCGGCTAGGTCAAGCTTCGTCTCTCCTCCCTCCCTCCCTCCCTCCCCCGGGTGGACACGTCATAATACTTTAAGCCAATTACAGCTAGCAGCAGAGGGGGGTAAGGATGCATGGCCATTCACAGGTCTGATACGTCATATGACGTCAGTGATAACGTAACAAAGACACACACTGCGCAACCTTACTGCGCCGCTTGCCCAAGCGGAGGGAGGAGGAGGGAGAGGCAGGCAGGCGGGCGGGTGGCGCGTGGGGCAAATCGAAAAATAGCGTCGCGCCGGACACTCTCCGCGTAATGGCGTAAACGACCGCGGAATGTAAGAATGTTAGGTTCTGGCAAGGCACCGCGTTAACGGTGAAACGCGGATTGCGGGACAGCGTAATATGAGAACCAACTGTATATATATATATATATATATATATATATATATATATATCTATATATATATATATATATATATATATATATATACTTCATTTTTAGTCCATTTAACACGCGGACTTTGAACATATAATCAACGACCTCACCAGCAAGGAATCGAACCCTCGACCTACTGGGTGTGACTAGGGAGCGCTTACCGGCTAGGCCACAAGGACACTAAAAGCAGTTCTAGACTCTGTTATATTTCACGCAAAGCCTGTTCATCGAGCTGATGGCGCCGTGAACCTCAATGGGAAACTGCCCGTGCCTCTTATGTGGTGTCAGGGGTGAATTACACGAAAGCGCTTGGGAACTTCGTGTTTTCTTCTTTCCTGGTGGTTATCAGCATATACCTAGATCACGCGCACCTACAGTGATTTACTTGCATATATATATATATATATATATATATATATATATATATATATATATATATATATATATATATATATATATATATATATATGCATGTATGCATGTGCGCATGCATGCACACACACACATATATATACAGTGGTCCCTTGGTTAACAAACACAATTCGTTCCAGAAGGTCGTTCGTTAATCGAATCCATTGTTTCAATGGAATTTTGGGTAATTGGTTCCAGCTCACCGAAAAGTGCATAGAAAGTAAAAAAAAAAATGCAGTAAAGTACACTTACTTTGAGGTGTGTATGTAGAAGGCTCCTGGTTGATGATGCTGATGTGAATTTGAAGTGGGAGGTGGAGATGGAGGAGGAGAAGAGAGAAGAGAAGGAAGTTGGGGTGGAGGAGAAGCATTTTACTGCTTCTTGGAAGGCGAGTCACCTTCCATAATTATGTCAGGAACCTCTGGACTAGCAGATTCTCCAACAGGAAAATCCTCTCTCCTTTATGAAGTGGAAGGCTGAGTGGTAGCATCTTTCTCCCGCTGCCTTTTAAAGAAGAAACTGTCAATTTTTGGTTGTGGGGCATTTCTCCTCCTGATCATTAACTGGTTTTTGAAGGAGAGCACTTTGTCCTCAACAGTACACAAAATAGGTTCTGCTGTTTCAACATCAGGGTGCCTTGAAGCCAGTTTCCTGAACATCTCCCAGTTGTGAACAACATCTTTTAAATCTGAAGAAGACATATGGTCATCACTTTCCCTTTCCTCCTCACCACGGTCTGTTTCTAGCATCTCATCCAGTTGCTTCAAATCTTCAGGAATAAGTTCCTGCTCGTGAGACATCACATGCTCTTCAACATCATCCTCCACTTCGAGTCCCATTTACTGACCAATGGACACAATCTCCTTGTCCAACTCCGTTTCTTCCTCAAATCCCTCAAAATCATGGGCTGCTGTTGGCCACAGTGCTTTCCATGCAGAATTCAGGGATCGAATGGAGACTTTTTGCCATGATGACACAATCAATTTTACATCCTCCAGGATGTTGTATTGCGTCTTCCAGAACTGTGCCAGTGTTAGATCAGGATCAGTGGAACTTGTCTGATGACACCTTCTGAACATTTTCTTCATGTACAGCCTCTTGAAGTTGCTGATTACATTCTGGTCCATTGGCTGCATAATTGATATAGTGTTGGGAGGCAAAAACAACACTTTGACAAAGTCAAATGTAGCCTCCAAAGTGCTGGCAAGTTCAAGGTCATGACCAGGGGCATTATCCAGAAGGAGAAGAGCCTTTAAAGGAAGTTTATTGGTGGTTAAGTAACTCTTCACAGAAGAGCAAAACACCTCAACAGCCCATTCATTAAAGAACTGTCTTGTTACCCTTGCCTTACGGTTGGACTTCCAATAAACTCCAAGTTGTCCTCTTACCACCTTTTGTTGCTTGAACACCCTGGGGTTTTCAGAGTGGTAGACAAGCATAGGCTTCAGTCGGAAATCCCCTGAAACATTGGCACCAAGCAATAGTGAGACGGTCCTTCATGGGTTTATGCCCCAGTAAAGAAGCTTCATCTCTGGTGATGAATGTCCTTCTGGGCATTTTCTTCCAGAACAGCCCGGTTTCATCCACATTGAACACTTGCTGTGGAAGATAATTTTCTTCATCCATCAGTTCCTTATTCTAACCATAAAGTATAGTTTGTGAAATTAAAAGTTCCAAAATACAGTTCAATAAAAAATGGAGCATTCCAACTGTTCAGGAAGGAATAAAACAAGTGGGCATCTTTGTTACAAAACAAGATCTATTCTTTCATTTCCTTCAATACATTAACAACAGGTTTGCAAGCTGCTAAAATATGATTAAAATTATGTACATACCAAATGAACAATTAAGAAGAAGAGGTAAATTTAGTGGAGGTTATGATTCCTAGGAATGAACAGATGGCGAAATGTTTCTTTCTATCATTACACTTGTAGATAAAAACTGATATTTACTGAATAAAACAAAATATTGGTAATAATGTAAAATATAACAAAAGATATACTAAAAACCATAATTAGACATACTTTCCTCAGATAACAAAATATAAATATTACAACCTACTCTTTTGCTTGTGTTAAAAACTCATCTGACTAGACAATTCTGGTTCAACCTCATGGAATGCTTACAAAGCTGCAAAGATATATTACTGTTCTTGGGAAGATTAAAACTGGAATAAAATATTTTTAAAAGTGATATTTGGCTTCAAACAATATTGTTTATGGTAAGAAAAATACTGTACAGCTAAGGAATATACACTCACAACAAAAATTTGTACAGTATGCTTTACTAATACAACTTAGCAGGATGAGTGTGTCCTTGAAAATATACTGCTAGCACAAATGATATCTAAATTAAATACTAAATGGAACTGGTAAATCCATACTAATATTTCATAGAATTTTTCCAGCTGTAGAGATAATATCCCACCTTCTACATCATTAAATGAACATATCAATACAAACAGGATTCAGGTATCTGATATCCATTTAAAAAATATAAAACTGGCTGGCAAAACTTTTGCAAACAATCCATATGGTTGGAAATCCAATTTTTTACAGATAGTCCACATAATAGCAAAATCGTGTAATAAACATGGCAGTATAATACAATCAGAAAATATCATGTTGGTAAAAACAGTTGTTCAAAAAATTTTATCACAGGTTTTCTTTGGTAGGTCATCTACTTTTGTTGACTGCAAAACATGTTCTCTTGCAATCTATTTTGTGGTTATCCCAACTATTGATTAAAAAAAATGCCACCAGTGATTCTGAGTACAAAGTAAATAATTGCTACAGCCTAAAATATCTCAACAAAATAGTTTGAAATCGACACAAAATCCGATTTCTAGAGGTGTATATTGTCTAATCAAAAGACTATTGAGACATCACAATTAGTGGCCTCACCATTCATATTTCATGAGCAATATTCAACAAGAAATAGCCTTTTTCAATTTACATAATCATTTTATTGTCTATTATGCCAATTTAGTAGATCTTTTGCTTACTATTAAATGTAGAGAGTTCAAGAAAAACAGTAATTAATCACTGAAAAACACTATTTCAACCTAACAATTTGGAATAATTTTATCCACAAGTTTTATTCAGCATTCACTGACAATACAGTATATGAAATCATTCCACATACATAAAACATTTCACGATTGTGAAATAAAGTGCTAAAGATAATTTCACTTTTGTTAAGTATTCTAAAAGAAAAAAATACTGAAGAATTATACCATTATCATAGGTATTGTTTTCATGTTGACATTATACAAAACTAAGATTTCATTTGATATACATTTTCCCCAAATATATCTTTATTGATGGTAAGTATCAAAACTGAATGGCATACTGTATATAAACCCCAAAACTCTAAAGGTTTCAAAATTTGTGTTGTTCTTTTTTGTTTTTTGTTAAAAACAAAACTAAGCATTTTCCTCAGAAACAACTCATTAACTAGGCCATACCAAGGCATCACATGTCATCCTACTGTCTATGACTTTGAAGCACATGTTGAAGTCAAAAATTAATAGGATTCAGAAGCACGTGACTCCACAGTCAAAATAGAGCAGCTTGCAAACTTGCTGATGTCGCTCCTTATTATCCTTGTCCATACAATCGTCTCTCCATTATCTGCCTACATTCTGCTACTTCACATAAATCTTCTTATTCACCTTTGTATGGAATTACTAAAAAGACTCCAATCTGTATCCACTTCCACAATCTGTAGACGAAATTGTACATTCTTGATTAATTTGCCGAGTCTAACACCTTCTTGAAGCACAGATTGTCCTTTCCACTTTTCTCAATAAATCTTTTAATTTCCAAAAATAGTGATTCATGGCTCACATTTATGTTGAAGACTGGAATTATCCCAACACAACCATATAAACGTTTATAACTTTCAGATTTCATCACTGGCTAAACACCATTACTGTTTAGTTTAGACAAACCAGTGATTTTCATCCTGCCAAGTCCACATGTACTTCAATCCACAACTCACACCAGCAAAAACATTTGTTCCCTTAATTCCCACTGGAGAGTGATGGGCTCACTGATACACTCCCAATAAATTCCCTACAGGTAAGGGTTCTTAGGTAAGTAGAAATCGTTTTTCATTCAAAATATTATACCTATCAGGAGCTCCTTGCCCCAATAGCCACACCTCAGTTACAAAAGAATACATACATTATTTTACAATGATGAATGCAGCAATATATTAAGTATCCAGTACACAATCAACCAGATTTATGATTATTCCGGACATCAGATCTTTATGAAGATGCGTGACCTACATTAATTTTATGAACTGTTGATTTTATCACCAGCAATTGTACACATTAACACACCCATGTCTGATGTTCCTAATAATGACAATTCTGGAGGAGTTGCATAACCTGGGATGTGCATTACCCTTTAATAATGCTGCAGACAATAAAGGTTCCAATTACTTTAAATATTTTTACTTCGGTTGTACTCAAAAGGGCATCTAAACCCTACCATATTAAAATTTTATGAAAATGAAAGATGCATGGAGATTTTTTCTGAAAAATTGCCCATTTTCACCAATGTTTTTGAGATATAACAAGACAATCATAATCAACTACAAGTTTTTCAGTGTCATAAACATCTTTAAAATTAGTGCACATTCGATGTTGGTGGGACTATATTGACTTGTCAGCTTCCCAAAGATCATATAAAAAGTAAAGTTACATAGGTGCTCGATTCAAACTGACAGTAATACACAATTTTCAGAAGATGAAATTTTGCAAGAGATTACAACGAACTGATTAACTTCAAATGACAATTTAAAGGCCAAGGATATTACACAATTAGAAATCAGTTCTACTGATACAGATTTTTCCAGTTTACTGATAAATTTGAACTATATCAGTAACAACTTTAAATAAATTAATTAACAACTATTGTAAATAACTTTCTGGTGTAAGCATGAAATAATCACTTTGGTGATTAAACAACAAGTAAGAGAAACTGTGCCACAGGCATCAATTCCTTCTCTTATTTCCATCACAGAAAGGAATATTGGGCAGTGTTTACTTCCATTTAATCAAGAAATCCAGTTTTCTTGTTTGTGTTCAGTTCTCATAAGTATACCAAAATGTTTGAATGACTGAACATTACACATGACAAAAATGCTTGATACTAACAGCATACAATAAAATTCCTTATAAAATCTACCTAATACTAATGCTTCAATCCCAAAACAATAGTCTATTCTCCTAAACACCTGAGTGGTTTCATTCATTATAATGATTATTGGCCTTAAACATCTAGCAGCCCAAATCCGGATTGAGAGCTTTTAAAATCTCTCTATTATGTGAAGAATAACACCACACAAGTACTTGGTATATTGTATACTGCTTGAGGATCAAGGCATGAAACACTTGCCAAACATTTACGAAGAAGCTGAACCCTGCCCTTCCAGTCACTTCAAGCTTGGATTTTACATCTAGACTGGACGTAAATGACAGCAATGGACGACCGGGCCCTAACTCTGAAGACAAACTTGAGTTCAAATGGACGTAAGTGGAATTTCACTCTTAATGACCCAAAATAAAAAATAAATAAATAAAATAAATCAATAAGTAACAGTTTTCATGAGCTAATTTTTCTCAAGCATGAATTTTGAACTAGGGCTGAGGGGGGGGTTTAGAAATACGTGAAAAGAGTGGCAGTTGTTAAGTGGTGGTGTGATGGACGTTGATACGAGATGCAAGTTGCAGTTCAGAAACTTACTTATTCAAGAATGTTTCATGAGAAAACTGATAATTAGCAATCCCTTAACATACATTGATAAGTACTTAGAACTTCCCCAAGGAAAAACAAAATAAAATAAAATAAATACAAAAAAGCCTAAATAAGCAAATTGATACATACATTAATAGCAGAAAAAATGCAACTTTGGAGAATTTACTTATACTTAATGTACAGTACTCATAAATCTAATATTATATTAAAATTTTTTCCCAAATATGTTTGAAATACATTTTGAAATTATTCAGTGGTATTGCTGCATGCATGTACTGAAACTGGAAGTGTGTTATATGCTAGTAACAAAGGTAAAACTTGTATATCTTAATGATAAATTTGCAGCCTAAAATACTTTATAGAAACATAAATTGGAATTTTTAAAGTAATGTTGGCAAACTCATCCCAAGCATTAAGATATATAAAAGCTACAATATTCCTGCAAATCCACATCACTATTTTTATTCCTTGATTGCTGATATTACACAAAATTGGACTATAAAAATCCGAGACAAAAATTTTCCAGGAAAATACAGTACATACTAAGAAAATTTTAAAATTTCCATAACAAAATACTTTTGCATTACCTAACACAAGATACTTTCCATAAAGTAAATATTCAACAGAGAAACATTAACATACATTATTTCCATATTTCCAAAAATATTAATGCAATAAAGATATATGAAAAAATTTAGCAGAAACTGAATTAATGACATTCCTTCTCATTGCAGACCTACACTCGAACACCAAATTTGTATTGGACGATTTATCCCTGACTGAACTCCCTATAACTTTCATGTAGTTGTACCAATGTGATTTTAAGTGACCTCTGTCTTCAGTAATACCAGTACCAATTCCTAATGTCCTGATTGGAGGTCTTGCATGAAGGTCTGTACATCTCTGACAGCATGAATTCCTGACGAGTTTTACTCTTAGCTATACCTAATTACTAGAACATCTTTCATCAAGATGATAAAGTTACAAGAAGGATTTGCATTATATTTTACCAAAGCACACTTTCAATTTGAGTCATTCAAGCACTGGATTAAAAATGATGAACTTTTCCACTTCCTCCTGGTACATAAAAACATAAACTGTACTGTTTAATCATTAGCTATTTTTTCTGACGATATCTGAAATTTGGCTGGACATTTAATTTCTAAACATATTACGGAGAAAACTTGTTATATGCATTTTCACGAATTGTGGTTCTAAACCCATTGTTCACTGTTTACTCACCAGGAGCAGAGTGAGAGTGTGAGCATATAACAAATCTAAAACATATATGGAAGTGAAAATAAAAATGGTGTAATAAGATGGCACCTCCAGAACATGAATCTCAGCTGAGGAGCCATATTATTCATAAACATATAGTAATCTGTCAAAATTATTATTTTTACCCTTCACTCATTCAGCTGGTTGTGTCATTAGGATTTAAGCATGTCTGCAAAGTTTTCTGCATGACATGTAAAGTCTGTACACATGGCAGGTGTGCTGGGATCTTCCAATGCACTATGAATTGGATGTTGAGTCTGACGTGTGACCATTGTCCGTGTATGAAGCTGTTGAATTGCCGTTCACCACAAATGAAGTCCCAAGACCATATAAGTGACCACAGTATTTTGCATCGTCAATCTTGTCTTCAAAGAACATCTTGGGAAAAAAATTAGAAACTAATTTAATTATTAAAGTCTGACAAATTCATGACTGACTGTAATACCTGTTAGAAATAATATTTTACACCTAAAAATAAAAAATTCTCCCCCAAAATACAAGCATCTCATTCTTATAATGTGAATCTGTTTGCAATTTTAACATGCACTATTTGTACAGATGATAAGGAGTAGGGACAATTAGCTAAAACCTGAAAAAAATATTCAAAAATATATCAATCATGAAACCAAATTTCTTCTCTGAAATTATATAAGCAACCTGTGCAATACTTGTATATTAAATGTTACATGTCTAATCAGTACAATCAGTTGATATACAGTACACATAATAGTATAAGTTCCTTGAATTTGAATCATATGTTTAAAATCATGTACAACAGTGCCAGTCTTTAATTTTGATAAATTTTGATTGATAACAAATTTCTTGGTCCCATTTCTCAGGAAGGTAAGAAGGATCTGAAACCAATAACCCTCAAGACTCTTTTAAGTTACCTTGTTTAGCAGGCAAAAGTAACTACTGTAATTCCCATTGATCAGGAAATTCATCACCAACCAAAGTCAGAACAGACGGTCGAACATTATAAAGTTAGATGACTGGATGACACTACACCAACTAATTTAACTGCAGGCAGGTTAATATACTGTACATGTCAAAAGTACTGTTTGAATCACATTTGTTCATTCACAGACAGATTTAGATTCTAGTTCCATCTTGAATGTATCAGACAAGGTAGCCATGGTGATTTTAAGTTTAAAGTGTCTATTCTTCTGGAAGATGAGAGTTTATAAACAAAAATGCAAGCAGGAAGCTTCTGTAAGTCTACAATTTATAATATCCCAACATAGTAAGTAAAAAAAATCAGAAAAGAAAACATTCTGAAAGGCTCAAAAGTGAGCATAAGAGAAACCACACAACATTTATCAATAAGAACCACCTAGGAAGAAATGAAGAGTCCCTCAGTGTTTCAAAACACAAACAAAAGCCTTTGAATATAAAGGTCATACCGAAACTGTAGTACAGTAATGAACTATACAGTAGATATAATGTTTTCTTTGTACTGTATTGCATTTTAAGTTTGTAAACATTGAAAGGTTTTTATCAGTAAAAACTCTGAACATGCAACATCTGTAATCCCAACTGCAGTACTGTATTGTTTAACTCAATGGCTATGATGGGCCAGTAACTGGCCATCAAAGAAAGTTGTGATGAGCCAGTTTCTGGCTCAATTTCATAGTTGCCGGGTTATGATGTACAGTGAACCCTTGCAGATCCATACTAAAAGGGGGGACCACCAGTCCGGAAAAGCCAATTGTCTAAATCTTCCGGCGAATGTACAAAATGTATAAAAACGATAAATAATGATATAAAAAGAAAAGAAAAAGATAGGTACCGTGTTTTATGGCACATTAGATACCCCCCCCCCATTTTAACAGGGAGTATTTAGGAAGACACGTATGTATTTTCCTCCTGTAGCCACAGTTTTCCGAAAGTAATATATAAAGTACCAGAAAATATGAGGAATAAATAAAAATAAATAATATCAATAAATAAGCTACAACAAAAAATACTGTACTGCCAAATCATTAAATAAAAGCCAAATGAAAATTTGACACAATTGTCATTTGCATATACTCCCTGCTTCACCATAGTAACGAAAACCAGCTGGGACGCCGATTCCCTAGCAAAGCTCCCCCCCTTACACTCTGCCACTGTCCTCCCCTCCGTCACTGAGTCACCTAATTCGTGTGCAAAGAAATCCTTTACGTGTTTGCCCTTAGGACAATTATTTCTTTTACTTTTTTTACAAAATATGTATGTAACTGAGTAAAAATAAATGAAGAAAGTTACGTATATCTACTAGAAAATATGAGTTGAAAAACAATCATAACACCTCACAGCTTGGCCCAATAGCCTGCTGATTACAGTGATGAGTCTAAAGTGGCTACAATGCCATGATTAATCACTGTTAAGTAATATTATATCAGTATACACTAATAATAACGGTAAATCCAGTGAAATATAACAGGGAACAAGGAGAGTTTCAAGAGCAGACAACGCTCTAACTAGCTGTCACTCACTCCTGTTTCCAGGCGTACGAATGAAATACGTATGGGAGAAATAGATAACTTGTAGTCTAATTTGAAAACGATAACATAATAAGAAACATTTATCATTACTAGAGTGAATGAATTAATATTCCCACAAATAACAATTGACAACTCTGTTTATGTTTCCCACCTGTATTCCGAATGCTGGCATCTTAGTTACAAGAGCCTAATATGATCTTTGCTCTGTTATGGGAATATATATATATACAGTTGGTCCTCCTATTACGCGGTCCCACAATCCGCGTTTCACCGTTAACACGGTGCCTTGCCAGAACCTAACATTTTCACATTCCGCGGTCGTGAACCCCATTACGCGGAGAGCGGCTGGCAAGCCGCGCCATTTTTGGATCCAAACCTCCCGCCATCCGCCATGTTGTGTAAGAGGCGCGAAAATGGTGCGCACAAGGTCGCCCAGTCATCAAAACATTACCGAGTTCTTTACCCGCCACCCACTACAGCCGGCCCAAGTCAGTGATAGTGATAATTATGGTGAGGATATGGACTTATATGAACTTTGGGGGGTTTGACAAAGAGGCCCTGCAAGCCTCTGTGGTGGATAGTGATACAATTGATACAAGTGATACAGGTGAGGGCCAATAATCTGCCCTCTGCCTCGGAACCAACCGCCCATCCCCGTGTGCCCAGCCATCTTTTCTACTAATGTAAGTGTTAAAAAACCTAATATTATTGATATTTCTCTTAATTATTAATTGTGTGTGCATGCCATCATAAAGTTAAGATAATATTTTTACTACAACATAGTTGTGTGTCGTCAAAAAGTGGAGTTTGGGGATCGGCCCGGACTCCATTTCAATTAATCCCATATGTTATGTTATTCACTTTACGCGTTTCTCACTTTCCGCGGTACCCTCCGGGTTACATTAACCGCGTAATATGAGGACCAACTGTATATATATATACAGTAATACCCCGATTTACGCGGTTTCGCTTTACGCGGTACCTAGCCAGAACCGGAATTTCATTTTACACAGTGCATCTACTCATATACGCGGGTGAAGTATAATTTTTTTTTAGCTCATAAAATTCATTCAAATTACCCGGCCAGAATATAATTTACATTGCTGGAATTCTTCAATATGATGATCATTTTGAAAATAAACATCATGGATTTTGCATTAGACATACAAATTTTAGATCTAATGTAATAATTTGGTTTACACAAAGCAAATATTTTATCTTTTGTGCAAAATATATGAAGTTTACATTCAAAATATTCCCTGACCAGCAAGGAATCCAGACATGTCAATTATATTATCCTAACTTTCGTCTGAGTTATTATTTATTACTAAAAATGTAAATATACTGCTTTCTCCCAAACATTTCTCTGGTAGGGAGGGACCGACCCAGCTAGGGCGAGGTGGGGTATTTTGATTGACAGATAGTGTTGTGAAGAATATTTGTTTTTATTTACTGAAGATATTTGTTTTAGCTCATAAAATTCATACAAATTGCCCGGCCAGAATATAATTTACATTGCTGGAATTCTTACAATATGTTGATCATTTTGAATATAAACATCATGGATTTTGCATTAGACAAACAAATTTTAGATCTAATGTAATAATTTGGTTTACACAAAGCAAATATTTTATCTTTTGTGCAAAATATATGAAGTTTACATTCAAAATATTCCCTGACCTGCAAGGAATCCAGAAATGTCAATTATATTATCCTAACTTTAGTCTGAGGTATTATTTATTACTATATGTTAAAATCTAGTGTTTTCACCCAAACATTTTTTAGAGAGGTAGGAGCCAGTGATCTGGGAAGAGGGGGGGGGGGGGGGGGAGTTGAGTCCATTATTTGAATGGGCATTAACCTAGCGACTGTATTTCTCTTAAATATTAATTGTGTGAGCATACCATCATAAAATTAAGATGTTATTTTTACTACAACATATGCATTGTGTCGGAAAAAATGGAGTTTGGGGGTCGGGCCAGTCTCTATTGGAATTAATCCCATATATATTATTTCAATGAAAAATGCAAAATATTCTCGACACCAACAAAATAGATGTTCACTCCACTGTCAACAGAGCCCAACTGACGCCTGTTGGCCGAGTCAAGCGTCTGATGGGCGCACAAAAAAATAGTTCTCTGTACTGCATATATTATCAATATGTTAAATAAATGTTAAAATTACTAATAATTTTAATATAAAAAATGCAAAAATATTTAAGAGCACAACTTCTTGATATTTACTCCACTGGAAACGAATGTAAACATAGAACAGATTACTGAATTGGCAGACTAGCCCATCAGCTGATGCTCACAACAAAACGTGATGTTCGTAAGGAATACATTAATCAAAGTTTTGTTTGTTAACCGAATTGAAGATCCTTATGGGAGGTAATTCGTTAACCGAAATTTCGTTAATCGAACCGTTCCGTTAACCGAGGAACCATTGTACATATTAATCCCAGGAAGATTGTTTGTAATGCTCGTAAAGTTATGCTGGATCATATCAGAAGGCATGACTTGCTTAACACAGTGTTAATGATAAAGAAATAATAGGTGCGGAGGGTTTTTTATTATTTACATTGTAATACAGTCCAGTAATTTGTTTTAATTGTAGAAATAATTGTGATAATTTGTACCTTGTAGATTAAGCGTACAGTATATGTCAACCTGAAATGAGTTAATTTTTTTCAGCCTTCGTCACGTGACATTGGACGAGATACACTATTATCTTTTAACAAATTTATTTACATATACAGCTACTCCTCGACTTACGACCTACAGTACTTGACTTACGACCACTCGGACATACGACCGCCTCAGTCGTACCAAAATTTTTTCAAAATACGTATTTTCAAGTCCCGACGTTAGTGATTGCGCTGTGTACTGACAAAATTTCCGTTTATAATTCACTTTAAAATGGCTGGCAAACTTAAAAGTGAGAGTTTTGTGGTGCTGAGAAGTAAAAGAGACACCCATTTTAGATTTTCTATGTATTATTTAAGCCTTTTAGACTTACGACCTGGATTTGGGTCCCTAACCCTGTCGTAAGTTGAGGAGCAGCTGTATTTTATGTGACAAGTAATTTCATTTTAAAGAATAATTATAGTATTACAAAATCAGAATATGTATAATTTTCTATGTTTATTACCTGTACAGTGATCCCTCGGTTAACGAACGCCTCAGTTAATGAAATTTCGGCTAACAAATTACCTTCCATAAGAATCTTCAATTTGGTTAACGAAAAAAATTCAGTTAACAAAATTTTTACGAAATCATGTCAACATGTTTTCGCTTGCTCACCAGCTGGAATATTAGTCCGCCAATACAGTAATTGGTTCTAGGACTTAAATTCGTTCCCATTTGAGTAAATATCAAGAAGGTTGTACTATTCAATAATTTTCCAAGTTTTATTTTAAATTTTTTAGTCATTTTAACACTTATTCAACATAATTGGAGTACAGGAAACTAGTTTTTGGTGTGCCCAACAGCCACTTGACTCACCCACAAAGGCATCAGTTTGTATCTCCGGTTAATGGAGGTAACATCTTGCTTGTGGCTCTCTTGAACATAAACTATTTTTACATTTTTACAGTACAATTATTGGTCATTCTGAAATTTATTTTACATATTGACAATATATAGTGCAGTGCAGTGTTGATTTAAAGAAAATAATCTTCAATTACACCTAGTGAACTTAAAATTTTATGGGTGAAATGACGGCATGAAGCATGGGGTGATTTCTCTTCCACCCCCACTTCCTTCTCTTCTCCCTTCTCCTCCACCCCCACTTCTAATTCCCATCATCATCAACATCATCATCATCATCATCAACCAGGAGCCTTCTACATGCACACCTCAAAGTAAGTGTACTTTACTGCATTTATTTTTACTTTGCATGTAATTTTCGGTGAGCTGGAACCAATTACCCAAAATCCCATTGAAACAATGGTTTCGGTTAACGAACGACCTTCTGGAAAGAATTGTGTTTGTTAACCGAGGGACCACTGTACGGTACTTGTAAT
This sequence comes from Homarus gammarus, assembly GCA_958450375.1. Classification (NCBI taxonomy): domain Eukaryota; kingdom Metazoa; phylum Arthropoda; class Malacostraca; order Decapoda; family Nephropidae; genus Homarus; species Homarus gammarus. The sequence continues at coordinate 2,460,121 of CAUDMG010003165.1, read as the reverse complement.
ATTATATCAAATGATAAAAATCTTAACTATGTCATTTGTACATCATCTGCCTAGTTTTTAACTAGGTTTTCTATTACCATTAATTAATTTTCATCATAACCAAAGGGGATAAAGGTTTAAGTATCACATATATAAAAGACTTGATATTCTTATAAAATAACAGAGAATGTCTTTTGTTTATTTACATTGTGGAATCTGTTTTATCACTTATAAGGAGAAGTTATATTAAGCCCCAAATTTTTCCGGGTGTAGCACAGGTGTTGACTGTTATACGACGGGGTAAGGGACTTCGAAAAGCCATTGTAAGGTGATCTATCGTATATCGATATGAATAACTAATGGGGAAAATAGGGTCCGTTCCTGAGACCCTGAAGAACCAAAGTTATCACTCAAATGGTTATTTTTCAACTTGTAATATCAGGTAGACATATGTAATGTTCTTCATTTTTTTTAACTCTTTTACATGCACACACACAATCTTTCATACAAAATGGGCAAAAAGTATTTCTCATAAAATAAAAAACACAAAGGAATAAAAACATTTTCATGCCTGCAGGTGACCAATGTTATGGTTATTTTTCTTCTCATCATTTCAGGTAAATACCTGCATACATAATTTTCTTCAGCTTTTTCTTTTACTCTATTACAATGCACACACAAGGGTTCCACCAAAATGTGTAAAAAAAAAAATATTATAAGGTAAAAAAAAGGGAATAAACATTTCTTTAGCGTGCGGGAGTTAACACATATACAGTACAGTACTAGTGGGGGAGTGGCGAGGGGAGTGGCGAGCAGAGTGGGGGATCTTGGCTTGCTTTCTCATGTCCTGTGCATAGTGACAAGATTGCCAAATGGCAATACTGTACAGTATTCTTTTTTATTACTTTTTTCTTCCTCACATTTACTGGTACAGTACAGGTATACAGGTAGTCGTCGACTTACGACCTATGCGACTTACGTCTGTTCGACTTTACGACCGGCGGTACGACAGTTTTGGCCCCAGCCCCAGTGTAAATAATAAACCAATTGTACTGTAGTATGCAGTGATTTACTTAAACCTGACGACCGTAACAATAATGAACAAAGAAAATGTTGATAAAATATGACTTAAAGATGATTATATTATCATTACACATTACAGTATAATATACGTAAGGTAATTATAACATAGGCCGACTTACGACCAGATCAACTTACGACCGGTCGGCCGTAACCAATCTAGGTCGTAAGTCGACGACTACCTGTATATATTTTTTATGTACAACGAATAGCTTCTTCCACACACAAACCATCCTCTGGGCAATGTGACACAATTCATCTGCTCAGTCTGGCAGTTACCAGGGATAGGCAGAACCTCCCACGAATCCTGCACGGTTCACACATGTTACACCATTCTGAGATTGTGTCACCATAATTTGGAATAGTGAGAGTTATTGCACATCACTCTTTCATAGCAGTGACAATGCAGGAAAAACATTCGTGTAGCGACCATCGTAAAACTGATCTTGGCCATCACATATAACGGTCAATACCTGCATTGGGAAAAGTTTTCCCAAGTCTAAACTATGCGTCTCACTCAGACAGACACTATTGTACATCCCCAGAATGTTTCTGGGTGATGAGGTAAGTTTTCCGAGAGTCAAAGAGAGTCTAAACTGCGCATCTCATCTCGCATGGACAAACACTCCCACTACAATTAGGCCATACGCATCAACAAAAAATATATATGGCTAACAAAAAAGTGAATAAGCTTTCTGCATGCCATCTGTTCTAATTGTCTTAAAGAGATGAATTTGGTACCACAATGATCCCGAACAAATTCTCTACAAGACTCTTTCAATAAAAGATCCTTAAACAAAGTATTTCGACATGATATAATGATGGAGACTCGATTCTTTTATGAAAAATCTAAGATTTAAACCGGAGTCCATAAAACAGTTCTAATTAAGTTAGAAACCACATTATCTTTTCTAAAATAATCTTGAATAGTTTATCTTACAGTTTGTTCAAATAAATATATACGTATAAAAAAACAAAAAATCTATATGATATGGGCATGCGAAGCATGAATGGCACACTGGGTCACAGCCAAGACTGGAAATTTCCACCTTGTACTGGGGAAAGTTTTCCCGAGAATCTGAACAGCACTTCTCACACGGACAGACACAAGAGCTGTATTTATTTATGCAAACACAACTGTAAACGTAAAATAGATTGCAAATAAAAAAACAATGTATTCTACTACATGTACTGTACTGTATACTGTACTCACTAGCAGATGCTGTGATCTTTAGCCTGCAGTAGGCATACTGTCCATTATGATGAATGTACAGTATAATATACATAATTGTCATCACCTTTTCTGTCTTAACACCTGCGATGGAGGTGGGGTAGGAGATTAATGGGTATCATGTTACTGACCTGACCTGATGCAATGTCATGTCACCCATTGTATACAGTATAAGCTCTTTTCCCATTTGAGGTGGGGTGGGGATTAGTGAGTCTCATAACATGAAGATGTCTTGAATAAAGATAAAAGCTAAGGTGCTCCAGTGATTCCCTTTTACTACATATGGTACTTTCACACTTACTGAATGTACAGTACAGTATATATAACTGTACTGTAATCACTTTTTACATCTTAACACTGCTTTAACACTGTGTTCTTGGGCGATTGTGTCCTGGTACAGTAATGTACTGTAATGCACAACACAAATTGTACACAAAAACAGTAGCTAGTGAGGGAACAGCCTTGTACAGGGAATATCAGTTATCCAGTATCCGGGCAACCGGTCGATTCAACTAACAGACACTGCAATGAAATACTAATTAAAAATAAATTCCTCTAAACTCAGCTAGTATTGTAAATTTGAATACCGCCCAATGCAATACAACACAATTCAGACAGTCAACTCACAGATGGGAGCCGCACAATGCAATGCAACACAATTCAGACAGTCAACTCACAGATGGGAGCCGCACAATGCAATGCAACACAATTCAGACAGTCAACCAGTTGACTCACATATGTGTGGCTCCCATGCTGGCTGTGTGTATACCATGACATCACATTGGGAGGGGGGCGCAGCCATGCAGTTATAGCCCACGGCCTCCACACATATTCACTTCCCACACATACACATCTATGCTCTTCACTTTTCTTATTTTATATGCTCTTCACTTTTCTTATTTTATAGTTTTATATTATATTTTCTCTATTTCTAAGCCACATTAGAGTATTTTAATGATTTTTCCACAACTTTTATAGATTCATTACAAGTAACAATATACGAGGAAGCTAGGCTGGTGAGTCAACAACGTAGTTATAGCCAAGGCCTAGGCTATAACCACGTCCACACACAATCATTTCTCACACATGCACACCTATGCTCTTCATTTTCCTTATTTTATATTTTTATATTATATTTTCTTTATTTCAAAGCCACATCATTTATATAGAATGGAGTAAGTGTTAAAGAAATCCATTTTTCTGAAACATGAATTTTCAAGGTTAGCTTGTAGCACTGTGCATTGTAGGATTTATTGCGGGATTGGCAATCCCAGTAGGTACCAGATAACTGGGATTCTACTGTACAATGACAGCAGAATATGAACTAAGCATGCAAGTTACCCAATCAGCTGGCCCAGCCATGCACCTGGCATGAGAGAAGTGTGTCGGAGCATGATGCAATTTCTTGAAACTCTTAGAAAATTTATTTCCAGGCCCATAAAGGAGAGATTCTCGGAGCATGATGCAATTTCTTGAAACTCTTAGAAAATTTATTTCCAGGCCCATAAAGGAGAGATTCTCGGAATTTTCTCCAAAGTTTTCCGAAAAATGTCCCCATTTTTTATCCTCAGAACTTTTCCAGCTCAATTTCAATCCCAACTATTGGAGAGTTACAGGGACTACGTATTCTGGCAAACGGGGAGATTACTCTACAGTACCCTGAACAGTATACAGTCAAGCGCCAGTTAACGTCCGATCGCATATACGTCCGTGGCCCCCCCACCCCAAAAAAAAAAAAAAAAAGTGACGCCTGCTGGACCACCACTCCACGACTCCATGACGGAGACACGATGATCCTCCCCATACTGGTCAGATATTATGTGTTAAAGGAATATGCTTCCTTACTTAGGTTTTTTTTAAGCATTTGCCTTCAGGTGAAATGTTAACCTACATCTATTGAGGATAAAATCTTTCACCTACAAATTGACAATAACACATTTGCTGTAATCAGACATATCTAGTTGCCTCAACAATTGCAACCCCAGTTGCAATTGGGGTTGCAATTTCAAATTCTGTGGCATTACTAAAAATAGTAAAGTTTCTGGTGCACTCTAAGATTAAGAGAGAAAACGGAAGATTCAGGTGTCCTGATGTGAGAGAAAACGGACTCGTATGACGGGGGACCAAATAAAAAAAGCATAGCTACATGTTTTGTGGAATACAGTATTAAGCGTACCCTTTTCATCACTTTGTAATAAACCTAGCCATGCCTATGTGTGTTTATGATATTTACCATAACATTATATATATATTTAGTGGGTCTAAATGGTCGTAAAATGTTCACTGCAATACAGTGGTCCCTCGGTTAACAATGTACCTAAGTGCAAACCTGTATTGTACATGTACTAAATGATTACGGTACTAAAATTATGTCAATTGCAAATACCTGTATAGCTTGTTTATACAGGTATTCAAATAAATTACTATCTTACAAGAATCCAAGCTATGTAAGTTATATTCACCCAGGTCGTTTGGGTGGCAAATTATGAGAAGAGCTTAGTCACTCTTAAGTATTGATAACTTAACACCCAGGCCTTCAGTGCCAACTGTCAAATCTTATCTCAAATAAATAAAGACACTCTGTCACCTCACCTCACGCTCGGCTGGCTACCTCCCTCCCTGCGTTCCTAGACAAAAGATTGGTGATTTCTTTATGTTTATTTTATATAATATCTCAGACTAAAGTTAGGATAATATAATTTGCATTGCTGAAATCCTTGCAAGACAGAGATTAATTTAAATTTAAGCGTCATATATTTTGCTCAAGATATAAAAAATGTAGAACATTAGTGTACAATACTGTAGTACATTTTATAAAAAAATTTTCAACTGTATTTTTGGGTAGATTTACATAAATTTCTTCATTTATTTTCATTCATTTATATGCACACACCATACTAAAAGAAACGTAAAAGAAATAAATGACCTTAGTGCAAAGCTGGAGTGCACATGTACTTATTTGATTACGGTACTAAAATTGTTATGTCTAGTGTGAATTACAACAGGTTTATATTCAAATAAATCAGTATCTTACAAGAATCCCAGCAATGTTAATTATATTCTCCTAGGTCATATCACTGGCATTTTAAAATGAGAGAAGCTTAGTAGGACTGTTAAATAAACACACAGAGACCTTCGGCTCAAACTTATCACCTCAACCCCCCCACAACCCCTTGCTGGGTGGCGTGGCTGGCTCCGTCAGTCCCTCCCTCCCTCCCTCCCCCCCCCTAGCCAGACTTTTAGGCTTACAGTTTTTATCTTATATAATATCTCAGACTAAAGTTAGGAGATTATAATTTGCATTGCTGGAATCCTTGCAAGACAGCCAATAATTTGAATATAAATATCATATATTTTGCTCAAGAGATAAAAATTGTTGTACATTAGTGTACAGTACTGTAGTACATTTTATAAAAAAGTTTTTCAACTGTATTTTTGGGTAGATTTACACAGATTTCTTCATTTATTTTCATCCATTTACATGCACACACCATACTAAAAGAAAAGTAATAGAAATAAATGACCTTAGTGCAAAGCTGGAGTGCACATGTACTAATTTGATTACGGTACTAAAATTGTTTTGTCTAGTGCAAATTATAGCATGTTTATATTCAAATTAATCAGTATGTTACAAGAATCCCAGCTATGTTAATTATATTCACCCAGGTCATTTCACTGGCTTTTTATAAGAGAGAAGCTTAGTCACCTAAGAACTGATAAATATACACGCGTTAGACCTGGGCCTGTGCCAACTGTCAAACGTACTACCTCCCCTCCCCTCACGCCCCCTCGCTTGCTCCCACCCTCTCTCTCCGCCATCTGCTCGGCGTTGCTGGAATCCTTGTAAAACAGTGAATAATTTTAATATAAACGTCATGTATTTTGCACAAGAGATAAAAATTAATCACTTGTATCACATTACAGTAGTGATTTAAGAGTAAAAGTGTATATGTATTTATATAGTATTCCATATACACTTAAGTATAAATAAAAAGTTTATGTGATGATCGGACAACGTCCATTTCGGTTAACGTCATTTTTCCAAGAACGTATCTAGGACGTTAACCGGCGCATGACTGTATACATAAATATTGCTCACAGTGATATCCCCGTTAGATGATACAATTGGTGCAGAGCACTTCCGGAAATGAAAGATTTCCAGGCAATGAGATGATTCTTTCAAAGCCGGAAAAAATCCCCCATTCCTGGAATTTTCTGGGTACCTGTAAAATTTTCTTGGAATTTCTGGAAATTGTACATTACATCAGCTCTCGAACCCGGAAAAAATTCCGTAGTCTCTGGAATTTTTCTGGGTACCGGAATTTTCTTGGAATTTGATGCATTACCAGTACTTCATTTCTCACAGCCGGGAAAAATCCCCCATTTCCGTAATTTTTCAGAATTTTCAGGGCACTGGAAATTTTCTCAAAATTTCTGGAAAATGCACCTGATTTTCATCTCTCAAACACGGAAAAAAAATCCTCCATCCCCCTTGGAAAATCGTTCCCAAACCCAGAATTTTCCAGAAAATCCCGAGAAAATTTCAATTCCAGTCATCAGAGTTCCAGTTTAGAGGAATTCCGGATAAAAGAGAAATTACTTATTACTGTACATGTATCAGAAATAAGAATATAATTGATTTAGTTAAAGAATAATTATTATAATGCAACTCTGTCAAAGTAGAGATTTAGTTGCAGAATACTGTAATACAGTGGGGTATGCTATAACGAATCTAATTGGTTCTAGAACCTTGTTCGTTATAGGATTAATCAGTTCCAGGCCCCCAAATACAACCACTTAACACTGAAAAATATAATATAAAATTGTAAAAATTGTAAAAAAGTGCATAAATATGCATCTAAACCCCTGAAATAAAGAATATCATTAATATTTGTAATAAAAAAACAATAAATTAGAAAAAAAAAAAAAAAAAATTAAATAATGTTCGTTGTAGGAGTTTCGTTCGTTATAGCATTCTCAATTTTATAGGTAAAACCGTTCGTTATAGGAGTATTCGTAGTAGGATCCGTTCGTTATAGCATACCCCATTGTACTGTACTATACAGTGCTCCCCCAAGTACGCGGATTTAACCGTGCAGAACCCAACTACACTCATCAATGCCATGCAACCCAAATTCTAACGTACATGGAGGTCCCAAGTGTGCGAGCATTAATTTCCGTGCTGTACTGTACTGTACTGATGACGATAAGCTGAGACGATTAACTTCCGCACGGCAGACACCCAACTCTTCAGAGATAGCTGAGCAGTAACCATTTCTGAACTCTTACAAGCATTACAATCTATTAATGCCATATCTGCAACATTTATTTGCAAATCTACAAATATCTGATAATAATGAAGATTAACAGATAATTTTTTTCCACATTTATATCAGTTAACATCGCTGGCAGCATTATACCCAGGTTAGACTCGCCTGTGTCTAGGCTACTGGGCCAAGCTGTGAGGTGTTATGGTTGTTTTTCATCTCGTATTTTCAGGAAGATATGCATAACTTTCTTCATTTATTTTTACTCAGTTACATGCACACAACCTCCTACATACATGTTGTGAAAAAGTAAAAGAAATAATTGTCCTCAGGGTAAACACAAAATGAATATCCATTTCTTTGCACACGAGTTAGCTGGCTTAGTGGGGGAGTGGGAGGATAGATGTGCAGTTGCTGGGGGGGAGGGGGAGATTTAGGGGGAAGAGCTGCTAGGGAATCGGCAGAGGTAGCGTCGCCGTTGCTATGGTGAAGCAGGGAGTATATGCACATGCCGACTGTGTTAAACTTTCATTTGGCTTTTATTTACTGGTTTGGCAATACAGTCTACAGTATTTTTTGTTGCAACTTATTTATTGGTATCATTTTTATTTATTCCTCACATTTGCTGGTATACTGTATATATTGTTTTAAGAAAACTATTTAAGAAAACTATGGCTACAGGAGGAAACTCCACACAAAAGATTTTCCTAAATACTCCCTGCTAAAATGGGGTGGGGGGGGAGGGGCATCTTATATGGCAGTGCTTCTTATATGCCGTAAAATACAGTAATATTATCCTATTAAGTTTACTCTTGTGTTGTCCCTTATATTTCTTATTTCTCAGTGAATATTTACAATATACAGTTGAGTCTGGATTTACGTGGTTTTTGTTTACGCGTTTGGTCATTTACGCGGCACCTTGCCAGAATTAAATGTTTTAATTATGAGGTAAATTTCATCATTTACGCGGGTGAAGTACAATTTGTTTATTTACTGAAGATATACAGTAGTACCTCGCTTTACGCGGTCAATTGAACCCACGGGGTACCGCGGAAAAGTGAAAACAACGTAAAGTGAACAACAGAACATATGGGAGTAATTCCAATAGAGACTGGCCCGACCCCCAAACTCCACTTTTTCCAACACAATACCTATGTTGTAGTAAAAATAACATCTTAATTTTATGATGGTATGCTCACACAATTAATATTTAAGAGAAATACAGTCGCTAGGTTAATGTCCATTCAAATAATGGACTCAACTCCCCCCCCCCCCCCTCTTCCCAGATCACTGGCTCCTACCTCTCTGAAAAATGTTTGGGTGAAAACACTAGATTTTAACATATAGTAATAAATAATACCTCAGACTAAAGTTAGGATAATATAATTGACATTTCTGGATTCCTTGCAGGTCAGGGAATATTTTGAATGTAAACTTCATATATTTTGCACAAAAGATAAAATATTTGCTTTGTGTAAACCAAATTATTACATTAGATCTAAAATTTGTATGTCTAATGCAAAATCCATGATGTTTATATTCAAAATGATCATCATATTGTAAGAATTCCAGCAATGTAAATTATATTCTGGCCGGGTAATTTGTATGAATTTTATGAGCTAAATAAAATTTTTTACTTCACCCGCGTATATGAGTAATTGCACGGCGTAAAATGAAATTCCGGTTCTGGCTAGGTACCACGTAAATATAGAATCGCGTAAAGCGAAACCCTGTAAATCGGGGTATTACTGTAGTATATGTTTTTAGCTCATAAAATATATAATTTATATTACTGGAATCCTCACAAGATGATCATTTTAAATATAAACATCTTAACATTTGCATTAGACACACAAATTTTAGATGTAATGTAAGATGATGAAAATTAGCAAACATTTTATCTTTTGTGCAAAATATATTATGTTTACATTCAAAATATTCCCTGTCCTGCAAGGAATCCAGCAATGTCAATTACATTATCCTAACTTTAGTCTGAGGTATTATTTATTACTAAAAATGTAAATATACTGTTTTAACCCAAACATTTCTCTGGTAGGGAAGGAAGGTGGGGGGTGGGGGGTGGGGGGGTAGGGAGGGAGGGAGGGACCCAGCGAGCGTGGGAAGAGGGGGGGAGGGAAGGTGGGGTATTTTGATTGACAGATAGTGTTTGGGTGAAGTATAATTTGTTTATTTACTGAAGAAATTTATTTTTAGTTCATAAAATTCATACAAATTACCCGGCCAGAATATAATTTACATTGCTGGAATTCTTACAAGATGGTGATCATTTTAAATATAAACATCTTAAAATTTGCATTAGACATACAAATTTTAGATGTAATATAAGGAGATGATGAAAATTAGCAAACATTTTATGTTTTGTGCAAAATATATGGCGTTTACATTCAAAATATTCCCTGTCCTGCAAGGAATTCAGCAATGTCAATTATATTATCCTAACTTTAGTCTGAGGTATTATTTATTACTATACCTTAAAATCTAGTGTTTTCATCCAAACATTTTTCAGAGAGGTAGGAGCCAGCAAGCGTGGGAAGAGGGGGGGGGGGTGGGAGTTGAGTCCATTATTTGAATGGACATTAACCGGGCGACTGTATTTCTCTTTAATATTAATTGTGTGCATAACATCATAAAATTAAGATGTTATTTTTACTACAATGTAGGTATTTTGTCGGAAAAAGTGGAGTTTGGGGGTTGGCCCAGTCTCTATTTCAATTAATCCCATATGTTCTGTTATTTCATTTACGCTTTTCTCGTTTTACGCGGGCCTCCACGAGTTCAATTGACCGTGTAAATGCAGACTCCACTGTATACAGTACATCATTTACAATACTTATGATTATAATGGGATAAAATGCTGATAAGAGAATGCAGTATTAAAAAAAAAAAAAAAAAAAAATCTTGGTTCCTTTCCTGAAATAATTGTTTGTGTATTGAAATTAGAGAAAAAATACTTTCAGCCACCCCATGTTTAATTTTGGTGAAATAATTTCCCTCAATTCTTGGCACATGAATGTTCAACCACAAACTTACAAACACATTATTACAAGAGTCACTCCTACACACAAACATAATCACCCCCAAATTCCCTCAATACTCACCCCTATCACCACAACAAGAAGCATAGTACAAACCACCACCACCTCAATGCTCACCCCAACACACATGAAAAAAGTGTGGAAATAAGACTACTGTATTGGGATATCAAATTATCATGGTAACACGACTAATGGGCTATCAGAGCTTTCCACCAATGACACAGTGCAGTATTTCATAGGGACATACCAGGTACATCCTCTGGTGCACTGCTTGGTGTTCTAAAATGTACAAGGTACATCCTCTGACTGAAGGGGTTAAGGAGAGAAGATAATTCATGTACAACAGAAGACTATGTGGAGGCTGGGTTTATATAAATAAGATGTGTCATAACAGGAGAACTTGTCAACACTGCAGGAAACAACATCTGACCATGCTGCACGATGATACATTTGTGTTCTGTAGGTGACAAGAAAAAGATTCACAAAATAAGGTGGTGTCACATTGCATTGTTAAAGCCACCAACAAGAACTCTGGAAAGCTCAGAACTCATTCTCCAATAGTGCCTGAGTAGCTAAAGCACAAAGGAAATGTGGAGAATGAAGTTTTGGTGTACACTTCATTGGATGAACAATCAGATGCCTGCTTCATTGAGAACTCTACTTTGAACAAGTTAGGAACAGGAGGTCCCAATGTTTACATAATTTGTCATCTGTGCTGGGAGAGAAGGTTATCACATGTAATAAGATTAGAGGTCTTGTTGTAAGGAGTTTTTATGAGCAAAAAGTATTTCGACCCCCATGCATGTACACAAAGAAAAAATTCCTGTCAAATACGGATCACATCTCATTACCAGAAAGTGAACAAGAGTGGCCTCACATAAGAGTAATTGATGACAAACTAATGCCTTACAATGCCAAAGTGAAAATAAGTCTGCTAATTGGTGTCAACTGTATAAATGCACTCAGACCACAGGCATTTATCAGAGGATCAGAAGAGGGCCCATATGCTAAGACAGTGTTCAGCTGGGGTATCATAAACCAGATCAACCAAGAAGCTGAAGAACTGAAGATGACGATCCCTTATGGCAGAAATTAAGGAGATGTTTAAACCAGCACAAGATGTCAAAATGGTTGAGGTTGATTTCAATGCTGGGAAGAATGATGGTCAGCGAGGAGATTTACCAATTATCTAATGGGCATTATGAAATGCCACTTTCCCCTAAGGACAGAGATATTCAGCTACCAAACAATAAGGAGTTGGCTTAACACTGAGTCACAAAGTTGAAGAAGAGAATACAGTGCAACACATACCACTATCAGTATTAGAGTGAGTTTATGAAAAGTATTATTGATGAGGGATATGCAGAGATGGTCCCAAGTAATGAAATTTCTCTAGATGATGGCCATGGCTAGCATATTCCCCATCACAGTGTGTTCATCACACAAAGAAACCAGGGAAAATAAGAGTAGTCTTTAATGGTAATGCTAACCACAAGGGAAACTCACAAAATCAATGTATTCTTCGGGGTCCAGACCTCACTAACAACTTTGCTGGAGTGTTGTGCAGATTTTGTCAAGAAACAGCTGCTTTTGTATGTGACATACATAGAAGGAATGTTTCATCAAGTCAAGGTAAACAATGACCACTGCATCTTTCTCTGCTTCTTATGGTGGAGGAATGGCAACCCAGTATAATCTGACTGAATATAGATTAACAATGCATCTCTTTGGTGCAATCTCATACCCTAGTACAACAAACTAATAAGATAAGTAGGGAAGTGAAGCAGCAGATTTTGTTAGATATCAATTCTGTGTAGATGATGGATTAAAGTCTGTATATTAAGTACTGTACAGCAAGTGATATCCCTGTTAACCGGAATAATTGGTGCAAAAATCGATTTAACGAACTCATTCAAGTCACCCCCTTCCGTTAAATAAAATTGTTCGCTAAGTCAAATTTTTTGCTAATTTTGTTTGATTCTGTTAAATTCCACGTCAAATGCACCGTTTGATGCATGGGGTTTGTTTACATCTGCTCAGTCTGTGTCCTGTCACCCCTTGTGTTGTTCTCTGCTAACTCTCGGTCTACATCTCGGTCAACTTACTACTGTTCTTAGACATCATGCTGAGAGTCTCAGAAGTTGCAGAAAGGAAGTGGTGTGGGGGAGAAAGTCAAAAGACTGTGGCCATCAATTGGGAAAAAAGTTTGGAAATTATAGAAAAAAATTTAAACCAAGCACTGAACCCCCTAGTTTAAGGTAAGCCATGAATAATGTTTCTAATGTAACTATGTACATATCATGTGTCTGAGGTGTCTCCATAGGTGTGAGCGTATTAACGGAATTAATCCTAATTTAGCAAACTAATTCACTAAATCGAGTGAAAATTAACAGAAAAAATTCCTTCCGCTAAATCGAGAGTTCACTATATCAGATTGTGTTAAATCAAGAGTATACAGTACTGGGGAAAGTTTTCTGAGAGTCTAAACTATGCATCTCACACGGACAACTCTCGTACTTTCCCAGAATGTTTTTGCAGCCGAAGAAAGTTGTCTGAGAGTCTAAAGTAAACATAGATGCTTGAAAAATTATTCCGAGAGTCTAAACGTCTAAACTACGCATCTAGCGCGGACAAACACTCTCCCATTACATTTAGGCCATGGTCACAAGCAAAAATATTTAAGGTTAGCAAAAAAGTGTATAAACTTATATTTACAGCATCTGTTCTAAATGTGTTAAAGGGATGAATTTGGCATCATAATAATCCTGAATAAATTCTCTACAAGACTGTTTCAACAAAAGATCATTTAACAAAACATTTTGACATAATATACTGATGGGGACTCAATTATTTTATGAAAAAATGCAGGAAATGTTTATGCCAGAGTATAAAATCAGTTCTAATTAAGTTAGAACTATTTTTTTTTTTACTACAATAGTAAGACCCATTAATTTGGACTTCTGTAAGTCAGAAAGCCCCATAAGTCGGACAAGCACTGACTTATGGGGGTTCTGTGGGGTGGCAGTTGGAAGAGGATTCACTTCCTACATGTTTGTTGCTGTGACCACTGCTCCATTACACACATTTTTTTTTATTGCTTTTAGTGCTTCCGTGGTTATTATTATGGCCTCTAAAGCAAGTAAGAGACAAAACAAAACCACTGAGCATCATTGGGAGAAAAGGAATGGAGCTTAGATAACTATTAACTGAAGAAAACCTGAAGATATGAGACAACCAATGCTGAGGTATCCATGAATGATATCTCTGAAGAGTTTGGGCTGAAGTGGAGAACTTTTTATGACATCAGCCAGATTTAAGTGCATACTAAATAGAAATGTAAATAAATAGAAGCGTAAATAAATATAATATGAATACGTATACATATTGTACGTGAAAGCAGCTCCCCATTGTCCTCCACCTCAAGATTCATCTGCTACAATAAAAGTAAGTGCTGTGTAAATGTATACTGTTAAATTTATTATTATTTTTGGAAGGGTTTTTTGTAGTAAACTGATGGTTGAAAGCACCCAGATGGGAGGTTATGCATAAGTTGGAATTCTAAATAAGTTGGACAGCCTTATGCCCTATATAGTCCGACATAGGTCTTACTGTAATCCTAAATACAGGTGTTCCTCAAAAACCGATGCCCCGCTAACTGCCGGTTCGCAAAACTGATGATTACATAAAGGGGAAATACCCCACAAGTTTCTTTGATACCCCGGAGATCCAACAATCATGAGAGGAGTGGCAGAGTTGTTTTGAATTTGGTGGGCGATGGCATGGTGTGAATTTTACCCATGAGAGGGGTCTGGGCACTGCCCTGACTCATTACTGCCATCTTTGCTCGTTTACACTTACTCGTGTTTTTTTTGCTATGTCCAACTTAGTGTGTTACTCAATCATGCCTAAATGCCCCAGTGATAGTTTTTCTTGTGCTAGAGTGGTGATGGACCAGCAAAGAGTGGCAGAGACTTAAACTTGCCATCCTAGACCATCTCTACCATCCGCAACACAGGTAAATAACAGTCTCAATCTATGCTTTACAGTGCTTATTTTAGGCTTATTATGCTTGCTTTATGTCTTCTTCATATTCTTGCTTGACAATGTGCACGACAACGAAATATCAAGGATAGATAGAAGTTTTTGGAGGGTGGCCGGTCCCTAACCCCCTGAATTTGTTATGTTCTTATGGGATTAAATGCTTCGATAACCGTTGATTCACTAACCAACGACTTTTCCCGGTCCCTATATGTCAGTTATCAAGGTACACCTGTGCTATAGTTTACCTAAAAGTTGTTCATATATATATGCATGAAAAAAAATCTATAAGATACGGGCTTGCGAGGCACGAATGGAGCGTTGTGTCACAGTCAAGACTGGAATTTTCTACACTGTATTGGGGAAAGTTTTGCTGAGAGTCTAAACTATGCATCTCGTACTGACAGATATAAGAGCTGTATCTATTTACGCAAACATCACTGTACACATACAATATACTGTATTGTAAATAAATAAAATAATGTACAGTATACAATATCTCCGGTAGCCAGAATCCCTCAAACCCGGAACTCTCTGATAACCGGAATTGAAATATTCTCGGAAAAGCGTTTCCAAAGCTGGAATTTTCCAGAAAATTCCGGCTTTGGGAATGATTTTTCGAGGGGCACATTTTCCGGAAAATTATGAAAAATTTTTCCTGATACCCAGAAAATTCCAGGGATGGGGGAGTTTTTTCTGGGTTTGAGAGACGACAATCAGGCGCATTTTCTGGAAATTCCAAGAAAATTTTCCTGTTACCTGGAAAATTCCAGGGTCGAGGGATATTTTTCCGGGTTCGAGAGATGATGTAAGGGGCAAGTTCTGGAACTTCGGAGAAAATTTTTCCGTTACCCGGGAAATTTCGGGGATGAGGGACTTTTTTCCGGCTTTGAGAGTCGTCTCGTTACGGGAAATCACTCATTCCCGGAAGTGCCCTGCACCAATTGTTCCGGCTACTACTGTAGTCAGTGTCGTACGTTGACGCCATTAATTTAACGCCGTCAATGGATGGCGGCAACTTTTTGTTAACGCTGACGCCTTAAGTTTTTTGGGCAGGTGACGCTACAGGTGACGCAGTCAACTTTTCACCCAAGCGGAGCGTCAAGCATCAATTTGCTCGTCAACTTCTAAAAATTTATATTTTTGCAAGTTCGATTTCAATTATCTTGTTATAAAGACGACCGGAAAATTTTTTGCCATGCCAGCCGCCCACGAAGCTTTCTACATATTTGAATTTTCAAGTCAGGACAAAGGCCACCAACCAGCTGTCCAGGTTGGTGGAGAAGTCCGTGCACGAGACTGAGAGCAGCAGTGAGGGAGACGACAAAGACCATGACGTGGAGGATGAATTGTTCCAGGCCCTGTACGAGACCCCCCGCAGGAATGAAAAAGACAGTGACCTTTTCAAGCGTTTCCTGGGGGAGAAACCTTTGAAAAATAACTTTCGACAAGGACATCTTCCCCAACAAGGCCATGAAGGAGCTGTTCATCAAATACAACACCCCCACCTCCTCTAGTGCTGCCGTGGAGTGCATGTTCTCCATGGGCAAGGATGTCTTGAGGCCCAAGCACAGCAGAATGAACGAGAAGCATTTTTAGATGCTAGTATTCTTATGGGGGAACAAATGAATAATTAAAATGATATTATATAAATCATAATAAATGATTAAAAATGAATTAATAATTTTTTATTTTGCATATGTTACTCCCATACACAGGAGAATATACGTTTCAGGGCTGCATTTGTACGTCACTGAAAACTCGTTGATGCTAGAAGTTGACGCTGACACTAACAGAGTCAATTTATGAAATCGTTTAAGCCGACGCTGACGGCATCAAATGTCTTGGCCGTTTACACTGACGCTGGCGGCGCCACTTTTTTTCGTTGACGCGTACAACATTGACTGTAGTGTGTATACTGTATAGCACTGTACTCACCAGCAGATGCTGTCATCTTAAGCCTACAGTAGGCAATCACTGTCCACTTCGCTGAATGTACAATACAGTTTCATTACTGTAATCACTATTTATGTCTTAACACTTGTGATGGAGGTGGGGTAGGAGATTAGTGGGTCTCTCATATTACTGACCTGACCTGGTTCAATGTCAGGTCACCCATTGTATATAAGCTCTTTTCATTTGCTGTGGAAGTGGGGTGGGTAGGATTAGTGGGTCTTCTGTTAAAGACAAAAGCTAAGGTGCTCTGGTGTTTCCCTTTTCATGTAAAGTCCCCAAAAAGGTATCAGTAGCCATGGGGGTCAACGTGATCCGACCTGTTTTTGAACAGTTGATAGTTCTACATCTGTAACCTTTTAAGCATGAATGAGTATTCAAACAATACATACAGGTATCCCTCTTTTAACAATTGGGATGCATTCCTAAAAAAAATAATTGTTAAGCAAAATGATCACTAATTGAGGGATAACAGGGAATAATAACCATGGAGCAGGCATGTAATTGCACTCAGAAAAGGTGAGGCTGAGCTGTGAGCTATATTATTGTTCAACTCTTAATTTTGAGGAGATATACAGTCAACCCTCACTTTACACGGTTAATGTAACCCACAGGGTACCGCGGCAAGTGAGAAACGCGTAAAGTGAATAACATAACATATGGGATTAAATGAAATAGAGACCAGCTGACCCCCAAACTCCACTTTTTCCAACACAATACCTTTGTTCTAGTAAAAATAACATCTTAATTTTATGATGGTACATGCACACAATTAATACTTAAGAGAAATAGAGAAATACAGTCGCCAAGTTAATATCCATTCAAATAATGGACTCAACTCCCTCCCCCTCTTCTCACACTACACTCCTGGCTCTTCCCTCTCTGAGAAATTTTTGGGGGAAAACCAGGTATAGTAATAAATAATACCTCAAACTAAAGTTAGGATAATATAATTGACATCACTGGATTCCTTGTAAGACCAGGAATATTTTGAATACAAATGTCATATATTTTGCACAAAAGATAACATATTTACTGAGAGTAAACATTATATCTAAAATTTGTATGTCTAATGCAAAATCTATGATGTTTATATTCAAAATGATCATCAAATTGTAAGAATTCCAGCAATGTAAATTATATTCTGGCCGGGTAATTTGTATGAATTTTATGAGCTAAAACAAATATCTTCAGTTAATAAAAAAAAAAATATTCTTCACGACACTATCTGTCAATCAAAGTACCCCACCTTGCTTCACCCCCTCTACCAACTCGGCCAGATGGTCGGTCTGCCCCAACCCTCCCCCCCCACCAATCCTCCCTTCAAGAGAAAGGTTGGGTGAAAAAACTAGATTTTAACATTTAGTATTAAATAATACCTCAGATTAAAGTTAGGATAATATAATTGACATTGCTGGATTCCTTGTAAAACCAGGAATATTTTAAATATAAATGTCATATATTTTGCACAAAAGATAACATATTTACTCAGAGTAAACATTATATCTAAAATTTGTATGTCTAATGCAAAATACATGATGTTTATATTCAAAATGATCATCAAATTGTAAGAATTCCAGCAATGTAAATTATATTCTGGTCGGGTAATTTGTATGAACTTTATGATCTAAAACAAATATCTTCAGTTAAAAAAAAAAAAAAATATTCTTCACACCATGGTGCCAGGTGGTCGGTCGCCGGTCCCTCCCTCCCTCCCACCCCCCACCAACCCTCCCTACCAGACTGGGAATACCAGACTGCTTACCTTTTTAATAATAAATAATAAATCAGACTAAAGTTAGGATAATATAATTGACATTGCTGGATTCCTTGTAAGACCAGGAATATTTTGAATATAAATGTCATATATTTTGCACAAAAGATAACATATTTACTCAGAGTAAACATTATATCTAAAATTTGTATGTCAAATGCAAAATCTATGATGTTTATATTCAAAATGATCATCAAATTGTAAGAATTCCAGCAATGTAAATTATATTCTGGCCGGATAAGAGCGTTCTTATTTCTTTTGTATCTCTTTAATTCTGGAATGTCTGTTGATATCCAGCTATCTACAGGAAGGTGAGATATTCCTCATGCTATATGTGACCCAAAAACACTCTGAACATCTTTAAAAAATGTTGAAAAAATTTCCAGTTGTGTTCTGACCTCACTAGGGGAAAGGTCACGGCAGGGTTAGCTCCCGAGGGATAATTATCAGATATGGCCAGTGCTATGTGTGGTCTGGGGTGTGCGAGTTTGTTGGCCAAGCTGGAGAGGGCCAAGGAAGAATTAGAGAGGGTCACGTTGGAGAACCTGAAATTAAAGGAAGAGGTGGCGAGGATGAAGGAAGAGGCGAGACAAGGAAAGCCTGTGTCTGACGAAAACTCAGGCGAGTGGAAGGTTGTGAGGAAAGGGAAGACCCTGGTGATGAAAAAACACATCAAGGATACATCAACAATGAAATCAACAGCTAAGTGTACCAACTCGTTCAGTCCCTTGATAGACGAATTGGAAGTTAGTACAGTCAAGAACAGAGCTGACAAGGAAGGTATAAAACTTTAATTGTTGGTGACTCACAGGTAAGGTACTTGGACAGGGCTTTTTGTGGTAAAAACAAAAATAGGATGAGGATGTGTTTGCCAGGAGCTGGGGTGGCGGATGTAATTGACATGATGGACAATATCTTGTCTGGTAATGGGAACAAACCCATTACCTGCCTCAGTGCAGGAGACAATGATATTGGCCGGTGTAGGAGCGAGGAGCTTCTTGATAAGTTCAAGGCAGCTATAGATCGTATTAGGGCCAGGGGAGGGATCCCTATCATATGTGGTGTCCTGCCTAGAAGGAGAGTTGGCAGTGAATGGTTGTCAAGGGCGATTGGTGTCAATGACCGTCTTGACAGATATTGCAAGTCAATATCAGTCCCATTCATTGACAACTGGGACAACTTCTACGACAGAAGGGACCTTTATGCTAGGGATGGGGTGCACCTGTCTCGGAATGGGGTGGCAACCCTGGCGGGGTCTCTAGAGGGGGCAGTTCAAAAGATAACGAAGTCTTTAAACTACTAGGGGAACATATGGGCACAGGGGTGGAGGAGACCGCAGTGGGAGCGGGCAAACAAAGTAAAAGGTTACCGGGAAACAGTGTTAGGAATGATGACAAAGCCAAATTAGACAGCGAGTTAAGACCTCAACGCGGTAAATGGAGGACTCAGAACACGACTAACCTAAATGTCTACTACGCGAACAGTAGAAGTATGAGAAACAAAATGGATGATATTAGGGCCGTGGTATGTACCGAAAAAATCCATGTAATAGCATTCACTGAAACATGGATCAACCTAGACTCACGTGAGTCACCTGTCGAATACCAAATTGCAGGTTACAAATTGTTCCATACCGACAGGCAGACCAGGAAAGGAGGCGGAGTAGCAGTCTATGTCAGGGATAACCTGAAGTGTGAAATAAACAAGGAAATAAAAACTGAGCAAAATACAGAAACAATTTGGATAGAATTAATCGACGGTAGGGAAAAATTAATCACAGGAGTAATATATAGACCTCCCAATCTTGATAGAGTTAATGAGCGACTTATCTGGGATGAAATGCGCAGGGCTTCCATACACAACAAAGTCTGTATAGTAGGCGACTTTAACCTTGGCCAAATAGATTGGACTGACCTTACGGGTAACTCAGAATCAGAGGATTTTCTCGAAACGATCCAGGACTGTTTCCTAAGTCAACATATAACCGAACCCACCCGGGGTAATAATATACTAGATTTAGTTCTGTTGAACAGAGAAAACCTCACTAGCAATGTCGAGGTAGGGAACGAACTTGCAAACAGCGATCACAAAGAAATGAGATTCCAGTTAGATTTTCAGGGCGGACGAAAGGAAAATTCCACTAAAGTCCCAGATTTCAGAAGGGCAAACTTTGATAGTTTGAAGAAGCAGTTGAGGGAAAGGGTATCACGCCTGGGGGTGACTCACACCGACCTCACCCCACCCGCGAACCTGACGGTTGACACCGACCTGACAACGAGATCTGAGATTGCCGAGTTCCACGACAATTTAAATAATGAGTTACTTAATGCACAAAGGCAGAACATACCATACAAAAAACTCACATCAGACAACAATGACCCTAAATGGATAAATAATTATTTAAAGAACATTATTGGCCAAAGGAAGGCTATAGGTAGAGAGATAATTCGTGGTGAAATTTACCTCCGGGATTATTATAAGGTATTGGCAAGTAGGGTTAAAACCGAGATAAGGAAAGCCAAGAGGAATAATGAGGTAAGGATAGCAAGGGAGGCGAAGACAAACCCCAAAGGATTCTACCAAATGTATCAAACTAAAACACGAGAAAAGATTGGACCAATACGGTCAGATACCGGCGAGCTAACTGATAACGACGGAGAAATGAGCAATAATCTGAATAAATATTTTTCAACAGTTTTCACCACCGAAAATTTAAACATGATACCCAAGGCACCGACTCTATTCAGAGAGAGTGAAGAAAACAAATTAAGTGAGATAGTAGTGACTAGTAACGATGTAAGTAAGCAAATACACCGATCCCTCGGTTAACGAATTACCTTCCATAACATTCTTAACTTCGGTTAACGAGCAATCCCTCGATTAACGAGTTTTAAACGAGCACCCCTCCACATGTTTTCGCTTACACACTAGCTGTCATATTAGTCCGCCAATACAGTAATCAGTTCTAGGGCTTAAATTCCTTATTATTTTAGTAAATATCAAGAAGTTTGTACTATTCAATAATTTTAAAAGTCTTATATTAAATTTTGTCGTCATTTTAACAATTATTTAACATAATTTAAGTACAGGGAAACTAGTTTTTTGCGCGCCAAATAGCCTGTCAACATCCCATACAGGCGTCAGTCTCTGTGTCTTTTCAGTGGAGGTAACATTTTGCTTCAGACTCTCTTCAACATAAATGCTAATTTTTCTGTGTTTCCAGTCAAATTATTGGTCATTTTGAAATATAATTTACATATTGATAATATATAGCGCAGTGCAGAGTTGATTTAAAGAAAATATTCTTGAATTACATCTAGTGAACTGAAATTTTATGGGTGAAATGGCACCATGGGGTGACTTCTCTTCCACCCCAATGCCTTCTCTTCTCCCTTCTCCTCCACCCCCATTCTAATTCCCATCATCATCATCATCATCATCATCATCCAGGAGCCTTCTACATACACACCTCAAAGTAAGTGTACTTTACTACCATTTTTGTTGATTTTTGGCAATTTTCGGTGAGCTGGAACCAATTACCCAAAAACCCATTGAAACAATGGTTTCGGTTAACGAGCAACCTTCTGGAACGAATTGTGCTCGTTAACCGAGGCACCACTGTAGACAAACTAAAGCCTAATAAGTCACCTGGTCCCGATGAGATATTTGCCAGAGTATTAAAGGAATGTAAGGAAAAGCTTAGCATGCCCTTAGCAAAGTTGTTTAACATGTCCTTAAAAACAGGTGTAGTACCAGAATCTTGGAGGATAGCGAATGTAATACCGATTTTCAAGAAGGGGAATAGATCACTATCCTCTAACTACGCCCAATCAGTCTAACATCAATAGTAGGCAAATTACTGGAAGCAATCATTTCAAACTCTATTCGAAATCACCTGGAGAAGCACCGATTGATCAATGATTCCCAGCATGGCTTCACAAGCGGGAGTTCTTGTCTAACTAATCTATTAACATTCTTTTCATCAGTTTTCGAATCGGTGGACGAGGGGCACAATTATGATGTGGTATATCTCGACTTTAGCAAAACCTTCGACAGAGTCTCCCACGAAAGACTAATTAGAAAGGTAGAAGCACATGGCATCAAAGGTAATATCCTTAAATGGATTAGGGCGTGGTTGCAGGACAGGAAACAGCGAGTGAGCATTAACGGCACTAAATCCCATTGGAGCAACGTCACTAGTGGAGTTCCCCAAGGCTCAGTACTTGGATCATTATTATTTATTATATACATAAACGACATAGATATCGGCATAGACAGCAACATAAGTATATTTGCTGATGACACCAAAATAGGAAGTGTTATTAAATCTGACGAGGACTCCACAAAACTACAGGAAGATCTAAAAAAATTTTTCGAATGGTCTGAAAAATGGCAGATGAAATTCAACGTGGACAAATGTAAAGTACTCAGTATCGGAGATGTAAACAGGGAAACCAGTTACCAGATGAACAACGATGCCATTGAGAAATCCGACTGCGAGAGAGATTTAGGAGCAATGATAAGTAGGAACCTTAAGCCAAGTAAACAATGTGTATTTGCTCGAAACAAGGCTAATAAAGTACTTGGGTTCATACAAAGGAGTGTTAGTTACAAGACTAGCGAGGTCATCCTAAAACTATATATTGTGCTTGTGAGACCTCACTTGGATTACGCAGTTCAATTCTGGTCACCTTATTACAGCATGGATATAGAATCCTTGGAAAGAATTCAGAGGAGAATGACAAGGCTAATCCCGGGCATTAGGAACCTTGAGTACAAAGACAGGTTAAAGCATCTTAATTTGCACTCCCTCGAGAGACGTAGAGTGAGAGGCAACATGATAGAGGTATAAATGGAAGTCAGGGCTGAACAAAGGGGACATTACAAAGGTACTTAAACTATCCAACCAGGAGCGAACTCGTAACAATGGTTTTAAATTAGACAAATTTAGATTTAGGCGCGAAATAGGTAAACACTGGTTTGGTAACAGAGTAGTGGATGAATAGAACAAGTTACCAAATATCATCATTAACTCGAATACGCTGGATAGCTTCAAACATAGGTTGGATGCTCATATGAGCAATTGGGGTTGGGTGTAAATGGGACTGCCCAGTATGGGCCAATAGGCCCACTGCAGTTTCCTCCATTCTTATATTGTGAAAAAAAAGTAAAAGAAATAACTGTCCTAAGGGCACATAAGTCAGTTGGCTCAGTGTGGGAGGGGAGGTGGTGAGGCGTGTGGATGGGGGGAGCATTGTTAGGGAATTAGTGGAGAAAGCGTCCTCGCTGGTTTTGTTGCTATGGCGAAGCAGGGAGTATATGCAAATGGCAACTGTGTGAAACTCTCATTTGGCTTTTATTTACTGGTTTGGCAATGCAGTAGTTTTGTTGTAACTTATTTACTGGTATTATTTTTATTTATTCCTCACATTTACTGGTACTGTATACAGTCTCTCCTCTACTTACGACGGGGTTCCATCCTGACGACCAGGTCGTAAGTCGAAAAGGCAAAAATAATACATAGAAATTCTAAAATGGGTGTCTCTTTTTCTTCTCAGCACCACAAGAACTCTCACTTTTATGCTTGCTAGCCATTTTAAAGGGAATTACAAACGAAAATTATGTCAGTACACAGTGCGATCACGAACGTTGGGACTCGAAAATACGTATTGTGAAAAATATTTTATACGACCATGGCCATTGTATGTCCGGGTTGTCGTAAGCCAAATATGTCGTAAGTCGAGGAGAGACTGTATATTATTTTAAGAAAACTGTGGCTACAGGAGGAAAATACACACAAGAAATTTTTCTCCTAAATACTCAATGCTAAAATGGGGGCTGTCTTATAGGGCCATGCATCTTATAAGCCATAAAATATGGTACTGTATTTTTTATGTTTTTTACATCATTATTTATCATTTTTATACATTTAGTACATTTGCTGGAAGATAAGGACAATCAGCTTTTTCAAACAGGTGGTCCCTCCTTTTAGTTAGGATCTTCGAGGGTTCACTGTACACCCATGTCTCATTTTACGCGTGGGTTACATTCTTGAAAATCACAGCTTAATTCAAAAGCGCGTAAATTAAACATAATTTTCCCATAAGAATATTTAGTACATGTAAATGGTACAGGTTAGGGGAACCATCATATACCGTACAGGGTACAAACAGTGCTTTCACTTAAACCAGGGAGGGAGGGAGGGAGGGAGGGAGGGAGGGAGGGAGGGAGGGAAGTGACAGTGACATGTTTGACAGTTGCGCCGAAGGTCTAGTGAAGTATATATTTGTTTATTTATGTCCTTTAGATTGAGGTTTTGTTTTTAGTTTATAAAATGTCACAGAAGTGACCGGAGAGAACATAATTTACATTGCTGGAATTCTTATAAGAGAGTGATTAATTTGAATATAATCATGCTATAGCTTGCACTAGACAAAAATTTTAGTAATCATTTAGTACATTATTTTGAGTACATGTACAGTACAGCTTTGGCCTTAGGACAGTGTAGAGTGCCCAGAGAAATTTTAGGCGCGAATTTTAAAATATGATGCACCAGATTGACTCGCGCAAAATAAGAAAGATTTGTTTTAAATTAAAACATTGTCCTTAATTGTGGGTGTTGCTTTATATCAATAATCTTAAATTGAATAGCTTTAAATCGACGTTCTACTGTATTCAAAAAACGCTTAAATCAAATGAGTGTAAAATGCGAGGTACCTGCACTTAAAATAATGTTAACAAAATAAAAATAAATAAATATATACAGTTGTACCCCACTTAACGCGGTCAATAAAACCCAGAGGGTACCGTGTTAAGTGAAAACCGCATTAAGTGAACAACAGAACATATGGGATTAATTCCAATAGAAACCGGCCCAACCCCCAAACTCCACTTTTTGACGACACATAACTATGTTGTAGTAAAAATAACATCTTAATTTTATGATGGTACATGCACACAATTAATACTTAAGAGAAAAAGAGAAATACAGTTGCTAAGTTAATGTCCATTCAAATAATGGACTCAACTCCCTCCCCCTCTTCTCACACTACACTGCTGGTTCTTCCCTCTCTGAGAAATTTTTGGGGGAAAACCACTAAATTTTAATAAATAATACCTCAAACTAAAGTTAGGATAATACAATTGACATTGCTGGATTCCTTGTAAGACCAGGAATATTTTGAATATAAATGTCATATATTTTGCACAAAAGATAACATATTTACTCAGAGCAATCATTACATCTAAAATTTGTATGTCTAATGCAAAATCTATGATGTTTATGTTCAAAATGATCATCAAATTGTAAGAATTCCAGCAATGTAAATTATATTCTGGCCGGGTAATTTGTATGAATTTTATGAGCTAAAACAAATATCTTCAGTTAATAAAAAAAAAAATATTCTTCACGACACTATCTGTCAATCAAAGTACCCCACCTTGCCTCCCCCCCCCACTCTTCCAACAGCGCGGTCAGTCCCAACCCTCCCCCCCACTCCCCACCAGTCCTCCCTTCAAGAGATGTTGGGTGAAAAAACTAAATTTTAACATTTTGTATTAAATAATACCTCAGATTAAATTTAGGATAATATAATTGACATTGCTGGATTCCTAGTAAGACCAGGAATATTTTGAATATAAATGTCATATATTTTGAACAAAAGATAACATATTTACTCAGAGTAAACATTTTATCTAAAATTTGTATGTCTAATGCAAAATCTATGATGTTTATATTCAAAATGATCATCATATTGTAAGAATTCCAGCAATGTAAATTATATTCTGGCCGGGTAATTTGTATGAATTTTATGAGCTAAAGCAGGCAGTCAGGCAGGGTGGCAGGTGGGACAAATCTAAAAATAGCATCTCGAGCCGGACACTCACTGCGTATATGTGGAAAAAACCCGCGTTAAGTGAAAGTTCAGCTATGGCGAGGCACCGCGTATACGGTAAAACGAGCTAAGTGAAACCGCGTTAGGCGGGGTAATACTGTATATAAAAATAAAAATTACGTACATACGAAAAATGTAACCCATTCCCCCCCCCCCCCCGGTTAAGCAAATGATATTCGTGGATTTGGCAATTCGTGGCCATTTTGAGACCCAAACCCTCGCGGATTTTAAGAGTACAGTCAACCCTCACTTTACGCGGTCCCACATTCCGATTACGCGGTGCCCTGCCAGAACCCAGGATGCTCACATTCCGCGGTGGGTGTACCCCTTTACACGGGTGAAGTATAATTTTTTTATTTAGCTCATAAAATTCATAAAAATTATCCGGCCAGAATATAATTTACATTGCTGGAATTCTTACAATTTGATGATCATTTTGAATATAAACATCATATATTTTGCATTAGACATAAAATTTTTAGATATAATGTTCACTCTGAGTAAATATGTTATCGTTTGTGCAAAATATATGACATTTGTATTCAAAATATTCCTGGTCTTACAAGGAATCCAGCAATGTCAATTATATTATCCTAACTTTAATCTGAGGTAATATTTAATACTAAATGTTAAAATCTAGTTTTTTCACCCACTCTTTCTCTTGAAGGGAGGGTTGGTGGGAGGTGGGGGGGGGGAGGGTTGGGATGGACTGACCATCTGGCTGGTTGGAAGAGGGGGGGAGGCAAGGTGGGGTACTTTGATTGACAGATAGTGTCGTGAAGAATATTTTTTTTTTTATTAACTGAAGATATTTGTTTTAGCTCATAAAATTCATACAAATTACCCGGCCAGAATATAATTTACATTGCTGGAATTCTTACAATTTGATGATCATTTTGAACATAAACATCATAGATTTTGCATTAGACATACAAATTTTAGATGTAATGATTGCTCTGAGTAAATATGTTATCTTTTGTGAAAAATATATGACATTTATATTCAAAATATTCCTGGTCTTACAAGGAATCCAGCAATGTCAATTATATTATCCTAACTTTAGTTTGAGGTATTATTTATTACTATACCTGGTTTTCCCCCAAAAATTTCTCAGAGGGAAGAGCCAGCAGTGTAGTGTGAGAAGAGGGGGAGGGAGTTGTGTCCATTATTTGAATGGACATTAACTTGGTGTATTTCTCTATTTCTCTTAAGTATTAATTGTGTGCATGTACCATCATAAAATTAAGATGTTATTTTTACTAGAACATAGGTATTGTGTTGGAAAAAGTGGAGTTTGGGGGTGAGCTGGTCTCTATTTCATTTAATCCCATATGTTATGTTATTAACTTTATGCGTTTCTCACTTGCCGCGGTACCCTGTGGGTTACATTAACCGCGTAAAGTGAGGGTTGACTGTATGTTGTAAAGATATGGTAATACGTATGTTGGAAATAAAGGTATAGTAATACAGAAATATCTCTGTGAGCCGGAATCCCTCTTAACGGTAACTCTCCAATAGCCGGAATTGAAATTTGCAAAAAAATTTCTGGAAAAATTTTCAATTGGTGTGTGTGTGTGTGTGTGTGATGTCGGGGTGTGTGGGTGGTGTTGGAGGGTGTGTGTGGGTGGTGTTGGAGGATGTGTGTGGGTGGTGTTGAAGGGAGGCTGGGGCAGGTGGGAAGCGAGCCTTTTTGGAGTGTGGGGAGAGGGTAGCACTGTCAGTTTTCTTTAGGCTGACTTTCCTCCTACCTCACTCAAGCATCTGCTAATTGTGATAGGGAGATGAATTTGATAACATAATGATCCTCAACATATTCTCTATGAGAAGTTTCCAAAAAGATATCCTTAAACAAAATATTTTGATATGATATAATGATGGGAATTCCATTCTTTTATAAAAAAAGTAAGAAATGTTGATATCAGAGTTTAATAAAGTCAGTTCTATTTAAGTTAGACACACCATTTTTTCAACAAAACAATCCTGAATACTTTATCTAAAAGTTTGATTTAATATATTAAAAAGAAAAGAAAAACGATCTATATGACATGGGTGTGAATGGAGCTGTGTGTTACAGACAAGACAGTGTGGTACTTTCCACGAGTCTAAATGACACATCTCGCAGGGAATCTGGCCAACAGAGATATTACTGTAATATGATAAATACACAAAACACGTGAATTTAACTCACCACAAACGATGATGAGTGCTGCGTTTGGTTAGGTGATACAATGGAAATTACTGGGAGATGTAGCAAGCCCTAATGTTTTGCAATCTGGCTAATTTTTTCTTCCACATCAAACTCCATAAAACATCAAGTTTTACATCCAACGAAATTCCTTTATAGGATCTTTTAGCACCATTGCTTTCACTTGCACTTGATGGCCACCAAGAGAGATCAAGCATACATGCTGGGAGATATAAAATAACTAATTCCAGCGGCGTGGGTGTGCTGCGTCCCCATACTTGTTGGTAGCAAACACCAAGAAATCCACAGCATATAAATTACTATATGTCTGATTTTTTTTTCTATTTCGCGATTTTAGCGTTAAAATTTAACCCATTTCCGTAAGGTTGAATTTATTGGTCGTATCCTGAATTTCGTGGTCATAATTTACAAATTTTATAATGGGTAAATAAATTTCTGCAACCTGAGTTTCTGTAAGGTGGTGGATACCTGTACAAACAAATGTAAAATAATATATATATACACACACACACACAGGATTACATTCTGGCATAAATGCATACACATAACTCTTTGGGTGGTGTGCATGGTGGGTGTGGCACGGTGGTTGTCATGTGGGAACACACAGGATTAGTAAGGCACAATAATCACGTATCACTATCTCTGTCACATGGTGGGAGTCACTACACTGCAGACACGTAATCCATGAGTTCCTCACTGTCATCATCATCGCCTGTGACCACCTGTATCTAGTGGTTTTGTGAGGTCTTTGACAATGTCGACCAATGTCGAGGAGGAACTTTGCCTTGTCTGCCATCACCACGAACTTTCGGTTGACAATCTTTTACATAAATAATTTGTTCAACCCTACAAACTACAGTAGTATTGTTTCATGCTCCCTGGCATCGAACACAAAATGCAATAGGTGTGGGAAGACAATGGGATAAAGACAACGGTTTTGGCTGTGGTGGTTTTAGTCTGCATAGCTTCATATGCATAGTAAAGGTAATGTATCAGAAATAAGAATATTCATCAATTTAGATGTAGAATA
The DNA here is from genome assembly GCA_958450375.1 of Homarus gammarus. Classification (NCBI taxonomy): domain Eukaryota; kingdom Metazoa; phylum Arthropoda; class Malacostraca; order Decapoda; family Nephropidae; genus Homarus; species Homarus gammarus. Next base: position 2,430,612 of record CAUDMG010003165.1, on the reverse strand, counting down.
CAGTAGTACAGTATTTATAAAGCAACACTCTGTCTAAGTAGAAATTGATAAGTCATCAAATTTTATATTCTAAGAGAAATTTTATATTCTTTCAGTTTTTACGGATTTCTATCAAACAAGCCATCCAATTCCACAAGTTGTGGTTTGATTACCAATACCAAGTCTGTGAAGTCCTGTAAATTTCCCCAACAAGATATGTTTAAGATAGTAAAAGGCTTCCCAACGGTCATACTAACAATCACAACAATCAAAAGAGAAAACATTGTGAAAGGCACAACGTGAAAGAAAACTATACAACTTTATCAATAACAACCACCTGGAAAGAATTAAAGAGTCCCTCAATGTTTCAAAATACAGTACAAATAAAAGTCTTTGAATGTAAAAGTCATACACTTTATGTCATATATTATAAAATACATATTCATGGTGCAAGTGAAAGAATACCTAATGACACTAGACAGAGAACCATTTGAATATAATGAACCTAATGTTATTAAGTTCTTATAAATCCCTGAGGAACAAAGTAAAAATAACAAAATCAAGTGAAATGGTTCACCAATACAGGAGGATAAGGGCATTAATTCAGGCTTGTGGGAAACTATCACAACTAGTGACACCTATTTAGACAGTCAAGAAAACAAGATAAATTCAATTAATTTTGTTACTTGCAATCCCCCAGAGGAATTCCCAGTTTTAGTATAGGTGACACTATGGAAGTATATAAGATTCTCCTAAACATTCAATAGGTCAATACAACAGTTCCAGCCCAATTCACAGGGTTATGTTCCTACAGACCTATGATGAAAATGGAAATAATGTAAATTCAAATGTAAAAAAAATATGATCTTAAAATTCTATCACCCCAAAAAGTAATTAAAATTTCCAGTGATTATGATGACAATGTTATTCACTTCAATTGTAATATGATAATGTTGAGCCAAATCAAACCTAAATCAGACTACATTAAGCCTGTGGTTCCACCAGAAGAGAGCTTTAGCTTTAAACTTTTAATATAAGAACTTCTTCCTTTACTACCTGTATTTACAAACATGCAGTCGAGACAACCTTTAGAGCATTCCCAAAGCAATAAGGCTTCCCTGGCATTAATATACTGCACAAAAATATCATGCATTTACCAGCTTTAATCATCAACAGACATTTCATTACAACAAGCCTCTAACCAAAAACAGAAAATACAGTACAATAATGGATTTTTGAGGTTCAGTCACAGTTTAGAAATATGGAAAAATAACACTGAAGCATGCCCAGTACCCAATAAGTACAACCACAAGGAAGCTGCCTTTCTTTTCCAAATAAACATCAAACTAACTTTGGACACACATGCAATATATTTATTACAATCAATCCAGCAAAAAGAAGGCGTATAGACTAAACTTGGTAGTGCAGCAGTACTGTATATTATATATTTTACTGCACATATTAAGAAATTTTTATGAAGTGAAGAATAAACTCTATATTACAGCAGTACATGAAAGCACAGAGAAATTATTTTTATGAGAAATTTTCAATCATTTACACACACACACCTCTTTCATTTTGAAGAAGGCTGCACCTGTAAGAAGTGAATCTGACCCAGCTTGATGCTGAGGGCCCACACGCTCCAGTTCTAGTTGTTCTGCAACTTCCTGCAGTCCTCCTTTCAGGTTCTTGCAGGATTTCATCAGGTACTGTAAAACAACACTCTTTTATCTTTAAATATCACATATAAACATACAAGGGGTGGCCAAAAAATTTGCAAACCAGGTTTATAATACACAGGCAGAATTACAACTCATATTTCAGTAATGTCTCCATTGACTTCGTGTCCTCAACCTAATCATGACAATTTTATAGAAGTTTTCCAACTACAGTACACCTACACTCAAGCCTCCTTCAGCTCCCCAGCGTCCTGAATGAGACTCCCTTGGAGGTGGGACTCAAGTTTTAAAATAGATAATAGTTGCTCGTGACCAGATCTAGGCTGTAGGAAGTGTTGCTTGAAATCACATGGATTCATGGATCAGAGTACAGTACGTAATGACAAGTAGCAGGCAGGAGCATACCTCTAGTCAGCATTCCTCAAAACCGTACCAGCAGAGGGCTGACTTCTAAACTTGGGGGTAGGACAGTTTGGCTACTATACTTCCATAATTCTATCTTTCATTCCAAGGTCCAGTGATAAATCCAGCTCTCACCTGCCATCACCAGATGGGAAAGATAGCTTGCTAGAGCCCTTTAATTGAAGGCCAAACTGTATATGCTAGCAAAATTCTAAAACCACTATAACATACCTAGACTTATAATAACCAATGGAATAACACAAACAAAATATAAAATTAATGGCTTGAAGTAAAAAAAGTACAGTAAGTAATTTGGGAAACAATTCCCATAATTCCATTTTTCTTCAATTTATCAGCTTTATTATTATTATTATTAGTAGTAGTAGTATTATTATTATCCAAATGTTATTTCACCAATGTAAAGCTTAAAAATTTCTGCTTTTTTGTTGTGCAGTACAGTCTGCATTTACGCGGTCAATTGAACCCGTGGGGGTCCGCATAAAACGAGAAACACGTAAACGAAATAACAGAACATATGGGATTAATTGAAATAAGAGACTGGGCCGACTCCCAAACTCCACTTTTTCCTACACAATACGTAAGTTGTAGTAAAAATAACATCTTAATTTTATGATGGTATGCACACACAATAAATATATAAGAGAAATATCAATAATATTAGGTTTTTTTAACACTTACATTAGTAGAAAAGATGGCTGGGCACACGGGGATGGGGGGTTGGTTCCGAGGCAGAGGGCAACTTATTGGCCCTCACCTGTATCACTTGTATCACTATCCACCACAAAGGCTTGCAGGGCCTTTTTGTCAAACCATATCCTCACTATCACTGACTTGGGCCGGCTGTGGTGGGTGGCGGGTGAAGAACTCGGTAATGTTTTGATGACTGGGCGACCTTGTGCGCACCCTGCCCGCGCCGCTTCCCACATAAATGATGAAATTTATCGCGTAATTAAAACATTTCATTCTGGCAAGGCACCTTGTAAATGACCAAACGTGTAAACAAAAACCGAGTAAATCCAGACTATACTGTATAACATTTATTGTGTTTACTCATTTTTTGTTGGGTAAAATACAAGTTGTTTTTGTTGAAAACTATAATGCATAACTTAATATCCTTGAAAATATGCCTTCTTTCTCCCCCTTTCAATTTTTATTTAAGTTAAAGAACCACCAATTTTACGCAGAATGTAGTTGGTTTCACACAAAAAATAAATCGGCTGTCGCAATATTGAGCCAAAGAATAAAAGATAAACAGGGGATCCTCGTTACCAGTGTCTTCATTATAAATGGTTTCACAGTTATGTGGTCAAATAACTGGGGATATACACGTAAAAAGTCCCTGCAGTTAAGAGAATTCCATGGCTGAAATCCGTCAATCTTCGGGAGCATACCGGTAAGTGTTTGAGCGATTGAAATTCCCGCCCATCTCCCATTCTCTTAAAGGTAATCCTTCTCACCCACACTACGCATGCTCAGTACTAGTCGCCTGTGTCCACAAGCATTATTTTGAAGTGCTCCAAGAACTATAACTATCAACTTTGCTGTGTCTTTGGTGACATTGGTGGACTATTTTTGTAGCCAAAGCAAGGTGGTGTAGTGGCTAAAAGGAAGCGTAGTAGCTATGGGATGGACGTGAAATTAAAAGTTACATGTCGTAAGAAAAGTGGTGAGCACGTCTCAATAAACCACTTTCACTGAAATGAGTGAGCAAGTGTGTGGTAAGGTAGCTTGCACCTCATCAATACACCAACCCCAAATGACTTTAAGTACCTTAAATAATTTGTAAGGTTAAATAATTTCATAAATAAGGTGAAATCAAATTTTTAACAAATGTTTCATGAGTATACAGTGATCTCCAAAATTATGTGGATAATTGATGTCAACGGAGTGACGCATACTTGGGAACCGTGAACTTGGGTACTACAGTCGGCCCTTAACATACGCGGGTTTATAATACACGGATTTGCAAATACGCGGATTGCCCCGCCGGAGGAACATTCTGTACATTGAAGTAATTGAAGTACATTCAAATCGCGCGCGGCACCGAACACGGGACACCGTCCGCTCCCGCAACCTCACACACACACGCATAGCTCTCCCTCACTCAGTCAGTCTCGCTGTAACCACACTTGTGTTGACATCAGCATTGTAGTTGCAAAAATATTACATTTCCGTGAATGTATTATATCAAGCACAGTTTGAATAGAATATCACAAATATAAGAGTATTTTAACCGAAAACTACTTAAAAAACGAGTAACATATCTTGAACATCGGAAGGTTAGGTAAAGTCTTTTGTTTTCATGTAGTCTATCCTAATTTACATTGAAATGCATTACGTTTCAGCAAAACTACTATTTATTTCTGAGAATATGGAAATGTAATATTTTGCTGAAATGACGTATGTATTACAGTGGAAAGTGACGAAAGCAATGACTCGCTTTCTTTCGTTCAAAAGATGTTACCTTAATCGCTTTTCGAATGGTTTTCAGTTAAAAAACTGTTGTATTACAATAATATTCTATCCTAATTCACTTGTGATGCAACAGTTTTTTAACTGAAAACCATTCGAAAAGCGATTACGGTAACATCTTTTGAACAAAAGAAAGCGAAAGTCATTGTTTTCGTCACGATTTTATCCCACTTTCCACTAATACGTACGTCATTTCAGCAAAAATATTACAGTTCTGTGAATGTAGTATATCAAGCACAGTATGAATATAATATCATTGTATTATAACAGTATTTTAACCGAAAACTATTAAAAAAACGAGTAACATCTCTTGAACATTGGAAGGTTAGGTAAAGTCTTTTGTTTTCGTCATGTATTTTATCCTATTTTACATTGAAATACATCACGTTTCAGCAAAACTACTATTTATTTCTGAGAATATATTCATTCAGGCACAGTTTAGGTAAAATATACATGTGCTGTAACATTTTCTAATTGAAAACGATTCGAAAAACACGTACCCTCTAGCCCTGTTCAAAGAGAAGACTGGGAGGAGCTGTTTGGTGCTTAAGACGATGACAAGGAAAATGATTTTGATGGATTTTAATGAAAATATTCAGAAAGACCCTGGCACTGTCAAGGAAAGTGGCTGCTGAAGGCTTCCAGGACATGGCAGAGGACGAGATTAGGGAGCTAATTGAAGAGCACGACACTGAGCTGACCGAGGAGGATCTACAGGAGTTAGTAGACTCAGGCAAGGAAAAGGAAGGGAAAGAGGATGAGGAGGAGCACCAAGAAATAACGTTGGAGAAGTTGGGGGAGATGACCAGGAATATTGAGGCACTGAAAAACCTGGCCTATAGTATGGACCCCTCCATGGTGCGTGCCCTGAAATTCATGCGAGGGATGGATGACGTTTTCGCTCCATACAAAAACATCATGGAAGAAATGAAAGAAAGAGACGACAACTCCCCATCACCATGTTCTTTGATCACTGAAGGAGAGATTCAACACCATCAATCACTGGCGGCAGTGAGGAAGCAGCTGAATCCACCGTCGCCCCCACTTCACCACCCGTTATGGAATTGAGTGACGATGAGCCCGATGACCCCCGTCCTGTCGCCGAGGATAGGTACTGTACAGTAAAGTGAAATTTTTATCTCTTTTTTTTTAATAGCTTTTCTTGCCATGTTTATTGTTTGTAAAAATGCACAGCACAGTACAGTTCAGTACTGTACATAGGAAGTGGAGGTGCAGTTATTCACAAAACATTTGTGTTCGTTGTCGGCAGTAGTGACAGTGAGGAGGTGGAGGAGGCAGAGGGGGGTGGACGAGGCAGAGGAGGTGGAGGAGGTAGAGGAGGGAGCGGAGGGAGCGAGTTGGGAGGAGTGGTGGCCTTGGACGCAGGAGCAGGGACGAGTGGAGATGCCAGCCAGTACATTACGGGTGTATTAATCGTTTTTATTGCTATTTTTGCATTTTAATATTAAATATTGTACATTACGTTTCAACAAAACTACCATTTATTTCTGAGAACATGGAAATGTAATATTTTTGCTGAAATGATGTATGTATTACAGTGGAAAATGTGGGATAAAATTGTGACGAAAGCAATGACTTTCTCTTTCTTTCGTTCAAAAGATGTTACTGTAATCGCTTTTCGAATGGTTTTCAGTTGTGGGATTATAAGGCTAATGATAGGATAGAGCATTATTGTAATACAGTATAAGTACAACAGTTTTTTAACTGAAAACAATTTGAAAAGCAATTACGGTAAAATCTTTTGAATAATGAAAGAAAGCGAAAGTCATTGTTTTCATGATTTTATCCCACTTTCCACTGTAATATGTATGTCATTCCAGCCAAAATATTATATTTCTATGTATATTTATTTCTGAGAATATCTATATTCATTCAGTCACAGTTAAGGTAAAATATACTTGTGATGTAATATTTTAATGAAAATACGGTATCGTAGTTTTCTTTTGTTTCAAATTTAATTAACAAAGATTGATGTTTCAAATGTAATGAACAAAAATTTATGTATAGTATCTATAAATAAACTTAAATAAACGAATACTTTGTTTTACATCGTCCTGTGCTACCATACCATGGATTTGGCTACTTTGGGCTTGCTATGATGACACAAGAGATCTGTACTGACACTCACAGCTGGTGGTGCGTTGGTGCATCGTTTCCATTGTTTACTGGTAAATATTTTTCAACCTAACGAAACTATTACCCGTTTAGAGGTCGACCCCCAATTTTTTGCCAAATAATTTGGTCTTAAAAACTTGAACTACACACAGGTATATACGGTAAATAAGGACATGGGGGGGACCAGGTTTTTTTTTTGGGGGGGGGGGGGGGGGGGGCAGCACATGTACGTGGATTTTTAACATCCACGGGTATCTCTGTTACATAACCCCCGCGTATGTTAAGGGCCGACTGTATAAGCTAATGGTAAAAAAAATGGTTCCGAGACCCCCTCCAGATACACACCATGAACCCATAACAGGTCTTTTAAAGCAATTTTTCTGCACATAACCTTTATGAAAGTTACCCTTAGTTAAATATGTGTATCTTAGTTATATAAGGTGAATAATAAAACAGAAATAAGCCCTTAAATAATGGGAATAAACCCTTTCTTGCCATTGTCCAGCCAGTCTATTATCTCCATCTTGCGTGCCAGGGTCATCGACTTCACTCTTCTGCCTGGCTGGGCTGGTGCTGGAGTCCCAACAGCAAAACAGTAAGTCCTCGTATAACGTCGCTCCGCTTACGCTGTTTCGGTACTACGTCACTTATCTTTAGATACCAATAATTCGTTTAATGTCCCGACGACTCAATTTAACGTCATTTTTGCGTCGTCACAGATTACTTTTTATGGCGCATCACCCACTCTCGTCTGGCCGCACTACCTCTCACTAGCAGAACGTCACAGCGTCCCAAAGCGACGCCATGCCAGTCTCAGTGACTCACCACCCTCCTCCGCTCCCGCCCTCCTCCTCCGCTCCCGCCCTCCTCCTCCGCTCCCGCCCGCCATCCGCCTCCTCCACTTCACTACCCACCACACACTTGCTCCACCACCTTCGCCCATCGGTGAGTACCAATACGAACTTATTAGTTTAATATATACTATTTTCTCTAAAAATGTCATTGAATTTCTGTACAGTGGTCCCTCTGTTAACGAACGGTTCGATTAACAAAATTTCGGTTTACGAATTACCTCCCATAAGGATCTTCAATTCGGCTAACGAACAAAACTTTGATTAACGAAATCCTTACGACAAACGCGTTTTGTTGTGAACATCAGCTGATCAGCTGATGGGCTAGTCTGCCAATTCAGTAATCTGTTCTATGTTCACATTCGTTTCCAGTGGAGTGAATATCAAGAAAGTTGTGCTCTTTAATATTTTTTGCATTTTTTATATCAAAATTATTAGTTATTTTAAAATTTAGTTAACATATTGATAATATATGCAGTACAGGGAGCTAGTTTCTTGTGCGCCCATCAGCTGCTTGACTCACCCACCAGGCGTCAGTTTGGCTTTGTTTACAGTGGAGTGAACATCGATTTTGTTGGTGTCTGGAATATTTTTTGCATTTTTACATTAAAATTATTGGTCATTCTGAAATTTAGTTAACATATTGATAATATATAGCACAGTGCAGTGTTGATTTAAATAAAATAATCTTGAATTACACCAAGTGAACTTAAAATTTTATTGGTGAAATTACTGCATCAAGCATGGGTCCCCTGAAAGGTGATTTTTCCTCCATCAACACTTCCTTCTCTTCGCCCTTCTCCCCCACCCCCACTTCTAATTCCAATCATCATCATCAACCAGGAACCTTCTACATACATACCTCAAAGTAAGTGTACTTTACTGCATTTTTTTTTACTTTGTATGTACTTTTCTGTGAGCTGGAACCAGTTACCAATATCCCATTGAAACAATGGATTCGGTTAACAAACGACTCTGTGGAACGAATTGTGTTCGTTAACCAAGGGACCACTATATATGTAATGTACTTCATGGGATAAAGGGAGGCTCAGGAACGTAACTCCCGTATTTTATCTATTTCTTATGGGGAAAATTGATCCGCTCCACGCTGTTTCGTATAACGTCGTGTTTTCAGGAAAATAACCTCGATGTTAAGTGAGGACTTTCTGTGGGTGGTGTAGCCATGGTAGCTGTCACAGACAAATACACCTCAAAAATAAAGGAAAAAGCAAGCTGCTGTAATGTCGTAAGGAGAGGAAGACTGGTACTGGCGTCCACGTCATTGGTGACGTTACAGCCAGGAAGTGACGTCCTTTTCTCTTATTGGTTGGTAGTGGCCACTCAGCCAATCAACAGCCAGCTCCTCTGCTCATTTCCTCTCTGTCTCTCCTCCCTCACTTAGCCGTACTGCATGGAAATTTATGCCCGCATACTTGGGACCCCCATGTTCTTTGGAATTTGGGTTGCATGGCATTGATGAGTGTAGTTGGGTTTCACACGGTTAAAATATGCGTACTTTGGGGGAGCACTGAATATATAAATGTTAAAAGATACCAAATTAAACTTTATGAGTGTCACTTACAATGTGATGGTCCCGATTAGATCCTATTCCTAGTAATTCTTATGGGACTTAATTCCCTTTGTAAGTGGTTTCATTGTCAGTGGCTTTTTTCTGTTCCCTATTAACCACTTACAATGAGGACCACCTTTAGTGCAGCTCTTCTTGGAGTTTTGTTCGGAGGTAGTTGAAATTTTATACAGTACTGTATATCAAATAACTAACACTGTATAATAGTAATACATTACAGTACAGTAATACCCCGCTTTACGCGGTTCTCGTTTACGAGTTTCTACATTTACGAGGTACTGTACCCTGCCAGAACCGGAATTCCCATTTTACACGGTGCATCTACTCATATACGCAGGAGAAGTATAATTTTTTTTATTTAGCTCATAAAATTCATACAAATTACCCGGCCAGAATATAATTTACATTACTGGAATTCATACAATATGATGATCATTTTGAATATAAACATCATAGATTTTGCATTAGACATACAAATTTTAGATCTAATGTAAGAATTTTGTTTACTCAGAGCAAATATGTTATATTTTGTGCAAAATATATGACGTGTATATTCAAAATATTCCTGGTCTTGCAAGGAATCCAGCAATGTCAATTATACTATCCTAACTTTACTTTGAGGTATTATTTATTACTATACCTTAAAATCTAGTGTTTCCACCCAAACATTTCCCAGAGAGGGAGGAGCCAGCGAGTGCGGGAAGAGGGGGGGGGGCAGGGGAGTTGAGTCCATTATTTGAATGGACATTAACCTGGCGACTGTAATTCTTTTAAATATTAATTGTGTGCACATACCATCATAAAATTAAGATGTTATTTTTACTACAACATAGGTTTTGTGTCGGAAAAAGTGGAGTTTGGGAGTCGGCCCAGTCTCTATTTCAATTAATCCCATATGTTCTGTAATTCCATTTACGAGTTTCTCGTTTTACGCGGACCTCTGCGAGTTCAATTGACCGCGTAAATCGGGGTATTACTGTATATGGCTGCATTCCCAGACTTGGTAACTTATCATTTCATACTATGAACACTTTATGATGTACCATTTATATAATAAAAGAGATAATTGTTATTGAAATAATAATATATTTTATACCGTACAGTTTTAAAATTAAAAACAGTAATACAGTATAAATAAAAGAATCATATTGAACTGTAAAATATATTCTTCTCTAACGTGATGACTTGCCTTGATAATTTAGTTGCTCTATGACCATCATCACTTGATTTCCTTTGAACATACATATTATGTATAAATTCACTCAATACATGTTTATAATGAAATTAATTTTTATAAACTAAAACACTTGAGGAAAAAAAAATTATACCACAATTTACACAACAAAAATGGCAATGCACTGCTCATAGCCTTTCTGCACACTGATTGGCCAAGACAAACGTTAAAGAATATTCTATATCCATCAAAATGGGCAACACTTAAGGATCCGTATCTTAGCACAGTACAGTATACTGTACTTTTATTCTTATTTTCTGTACAGGAATACCCTGGTTATCATAATGGACGCATTCCTGTAAGTCTTTGCAAGTATGGGTCAATTTTCCCCACAATAATTAATGTAAAATAGGGGGGGGGGGGGTGTCCCAGCTGGCTACTTTCACCAATTTTTTTTATATATACTCCTCATTATCTGAGGCTGTTAGAGACCAGGGCCGCATGTATACTGTAGTAAAGTACCAGGAAACATGAGGAATAAATAAAAAAATTGCTAGTTGGCAATAGTTTCTTTACATATGGGAGACTGGAGCAGCTGAGATCTCCAACACTACTCCCTCGTTCCCTCCTCCCATAATCTATGGGCTAATTAGCACGCATGAAAGAAATATTTACTCCATTTATGTTTTTGACCTTATATGTATTTTTTTGCCAAATTCTGTATGAACGATTGTGTAGGCATATAACAGTAAAAAAAATAAAAATAAAAAATAAAATTACATATATATACATATACCTGAAATTACAAGTTGAAAAATAACAGTAACGCAGCTCACAGCTTGGCCCAGTAGCGGAAGGATGATATCCCAGCACTGCACCTCCCTCACTGCCTCTCCCACAATCTGCACATTTACTCCCACAGACATAAGAAATTTTTATTCTCTTTATGTTTTTGACTTATGATAATTTTTTCCACATTCTGTGTTAATAATTGTGTGTGCATGTAACACATAAAAAAAAAAATGAATACAAATACAGGCATCCCGTGTTGCGGAATCCCTGGCTACGGAATTTTTAAATTATGACCTAAATTTCGGGCTACGAAAAACATAATCGCCCTTACAGAATTTAGGTAATTTTAATTGTTTTTTAATTTGCAATTAAATTTTTTTTTACCAAAATTTAAAAAAAAATTCCCGTGGATTCTCAGTGGTAGCCACAAGGCAGTTGGAAGGACGCTCACCTCCCCAGTTGCCAGCAACTACCACAACAATGGCGCTGATTAGTTTGAATTCTTTCCCCAGTTGGTGTTCAGTCACCGTATATCTCGGCCAACAAGGCGACGGGGTGTATAAGACGGCCCCCAAAATTTCCATTTAAAAAGTAGCTTTTGAGCCCTATTCGCTGTATAAGACCAGTACCCTAAATGTGACACTTACCATTGGGAGCTTACTGACCCAGTAGTCCTTTACCAACCATCCCATTGACCAGTGCTGTTTACACATCCTTGGTTTTTTAAAATAAAGCCAATTCACTTCAAGTAATGGCATCAAATGTTACCGGTTGGTGTAGTGTAAACACTAGTGACTCACTTAAAAGTCTGTTATTTAACTTGAACTAATGTCGGTGTAGAATACAATTGTTTCATTTACTTGAAATGGATTTACCGATTTATTTGTTTATTTATTTATTTATAACATACTGTAATATCTTAAACACACTGCAAGTATTTTCTTTAATTTATAAGCTTGTTTCAACCAGCTACAGTATTCTAATTCAATAGTGTTTCATTAGGATTTGAGTGAAAAAGATTACTGTACATACTTACTACATACATTTATTACACAAATATATATATATATATATATATATATATATATATATATATATATATATATATATATATATATATATATATATATATATATGCTGATAACCACAAGGAAAGAAGCATATACCTAGATCACGCGCACCTACAGTGATTTACTTGTATATATATATATATATATATATATATATATAATATATATATATATATATATATATATAGTAAAAGTCCAAAAATCCGGATGCCAGAAATCCGGACCACCTGAGAATCCGGACTTTTCGAAAACTATTTTTTTTTTTTTTTTTTTTTTTTTTTTTTTTTTTTTTTAGCTGGCTTATATGTGTATGTGCGCATGCATGAGCGCCACAGCTGCACAGCGACAACAAGCAACCATGCGGTTGCCACTTTAAAACAAGCAATCAAACTGTGACAATGTATGTAATTTTGAATCTTACTCTTTCCATTTACAGAGTACTGTACAAGCCCATAATAATGGCTCCTAAAGTAGATAATCGTCGTTGTGTGAAGAGAAAGAAGAACACGTTGAAATTGGGTGACAAACTTGAAATAATTAAGAAACTAGAACATGGTGTGAGCAATACTATTCTAATGGAAACATACGACATTGGAAAAGTCTACAATTTATGATATAAAAAAGGCAAAGATTTAAATTCTAGATTTCACAGATTTTTCTTTAAAACTGCTCGTTTTGATTAATAAACCATGCTATATTTGCGAATGAATAAGCTATCAAAATGTACCTGTTCATCTCTTCTTTATTCCTCCTTAAATTTGAAGTTTAAAAGTACTGCCTGAGAATCCGGAAAATCCGAAAATCCGGACCGACCCAATCCCCAAGCAGTCCGGATTTTTGGACTTCTACTGTGTATATCTATCTATCTATCTATCTATATATATATATATATATATATATATATATATATATATATATATATATATATATATATACACAGCTAGACCCCGACTTATGACTGGGTTAGGGACCCAAATCCAGGTCGTAAGTCCGACAGGGTCGTAAGTCTGACGTAGATAAAAAAAAAATAAAAAAATTTTTTTTCAAAAAACAAAAAAAATGCAATTTTTTTTTCAGAAAAAATTAAAAATCTACAATGAAATACAGTACACTAAACGTAAAAAATAATGAGGAATGGATTCAGTGTGACTGAGCACTTACCTTAAATGTAGTCAGCTGAATGCACACAGAGCCCCCATAATTTTCTATTTACAGGATACATGGAGACTATATTAATTGGAAGAAGCAGAAGAGGAGACAGGGCTGGGTGGGTCATCAATGTCACTTTCTTCAGACAGGTTTATGTACAGGGGTAACTTGCTGGTTGAAGGTATTGGATCATCTTGAGGGAGTGAAGAGGCAGCACTGGTGGGGCGTGAGGAGACAGCACTGGGGGACTTCTTGAAATAGATGTCCAATTTAGACTGCACAGTTTGCTTTTTCTTTTCATTATAAATTTCTCTGTAGCAAGCAAGTGCATCTTGGATCATTCTGTCAACTTTGGCATAACGCTCATAATTTTGATCCATGTCATCAAACATTTGCATTCCTTTATTAATTGTAGCAAATGCCTCTGCCATATGTTTCACTGAAAACTTTTAGGGGGTTGCAGGCTCTTCTTCTACATTTTGTCTCTCTTCTTCCTCAACAATTTTCTGTGCATCTAGTTCAATAAGATCCTCGTTACTGAGCTCTTCTGCTACACTTTCAACCAACTGTCCAACATCTTCAGTATCAATTTCTAACTCCAGCTGTTTACCTAACTCCACTATCTTGTTACTAATATCCAAAATAACTTCATTTTCATTAAATCCTTTGAAACTGTGCACATATCTTTTCAGGATTTTCTTCCATATTCCATTCATGCAATGTTTTGTAACCTGATCTCATGCTGTACTAATGTTCTTTATACATGACAAAATGTTGTACTCCTTCCAAAACTGTCTGAGCGTTTTCTCACCTACAGTAGCAGCAACAGCCTGAGCGAAGGTCGTGCGTAAATAATACCCTTTAAAGGCAGCAATAGCACCTTCATCCATGGGTTGGATGATAGAGGTAGTGTTAGGTGGAATGTACACTACCTTAACATCAGGGTGCATGTCGTCCAGGTGTGGTGGGTGTCCCGGAGCATTATCCAAAATCAGTAAAATCTTGAATGGAATCCTTTGTTGCAGACAATACTCCTTGGTTCGTGGAATGAAACAAGTCATGAACCAATCCTCAAACAGTACTAGGGTCATCCGGGCTCTCTTGTTACTGCGATAAAACACTGGCAGTGTGTGCTTGCTGACATGTTTAAAAGCCCTGGGGTTCTCTGAATGATAGATCATGAAGGGCTTTAGCTTGAAACCAGCAACATTCCCCCCAAGAGAAGTGTAATTCTGTCCTTGAATGCCTTGAATCCGGGCATTGTTTTTGCCTCTTTGTGGATGTATGTCCACTCAGGCATGCGTTTCCACAATAATCCAGTCTCATCCACATTGAAAATTTGCTCAGGCAAATAATTCCCTTCCACAATCACATCATCTAACTCCTCCTTAAAAGCTTCGGCAGCACCAACATCGGCACTAGCTGCCTCTCCACTCACCCTAACATTGTGTAGACTGTAGCGTTTTTTAAATCTATCAAATCACCCATGACTTCCTGTAAAGGTTTGATCACATTCATCTCCTGCCTCCTCAGGCTTTGGAACAGGCTTCTTGCTTTAGCCTGTATGGTTAGAACGCTTAAGGGTACACGCTTCTGCATCTGGTCTTCTATCCATATCACCAATAATTTTTCCATATCGTGGATAGGACCTTGTCTTCTCTTTGATATTATAGTTCCCTTTATAGGTGTTGTTCCTTTCACTACTTCACGAATACGTTCCTTGTCCTTCAGAATAGTGGATATAGTCGAGTGTGAGAAACCTAGGTCGCGTGAGATTGTTGCTACTGTTTTTCCATTCTCATACTGTGTTATTATCTTCAGTTTCATCTCAAAAGTAATTGCCTGTCTCCTTTTCCTTGGAGCACCACCAGCACTCTCGCTTTTACGCTTTCCAGTCATTATAAAGTCAATTAAATACGATAATAACGAAAGTTCACAGCGCGATCAGTATAGGATACGATAGCCAAATACAAACAAAGCGCTCCACTGAGTGAGTGTACCCACGAGGCGACCCAAGACACCCCTCCCTCTCGCCAGGGACGGAAATGTTTCGGTATAAAGAATGCACGCGTCATTTGAAAAAATTTTTGGTCACGATGGTCGCAGTCGTATGTCCCGTATGGACGTACGGTCAAAGCAGGTCGTAAGTACCAATGGACGTAAGTCCACGTAGTCGTAAGTCGGGGTCTAGCTGTGTATGTATGTATGTAAATTATATTCTGGCCGGGTAATTTGTATGAATTTTATGAGCTAAAACAGGCAGTCAGGCAGGGTGGCTGGTGGGGGATGGGGCGAATCTAAAAATAGCTCTGGAGCCGGACACTCACCGCGTATACTGTACATGGAAAAAACCCGCGTTAAGTGAAAGTTCGGCTCTGGCGAGGCACCGCGTACACGGTAAAACGCGCTAAGCGAAACCGCGTTAAGCGGGGTAATACTGTGTGTGTGTGTGTGTATATATATATATATATATATATATATACAATCAACACCTCAACCCGCCAGGATTCGAACCCACGGCCCACAAGCCTATGACTATGACCGGGGAACGCTAACCGCTGGACCACCAGGATACTAAAAGCAGTCCTAGACTTTGTTATATTTCACACAAAGCCTGTTCAACGAGCTTATGGCGCCGTGAACCTCTAATGGGGACCACCCGTACCACTTAGGTGGTTAATGTAACCCGGAGGGTACCGCGGAAAGTGAGAAACGCGTAAAGTGAATAACATAACATATGGGATTAATTGAAATGGAGTCCGGGCCAATCCCCAAACTCCACTTTTTGACGACACACAACTATGTTGTAGTAAAAATATTATCTTAACTTTATGATGGCATGCACACACAATTAATAAATAAGAGAAATATCAATAATATTAGGTTTTTTAACACTTACATTAGTAGAAAAGATGGCTGGGCACACGGGGATGGGCGGTTGGTTCCGAGGCAGAGGGCAGATTATTGGCCCTCACCTGTATCACTTGTATCAATTGTATTACTATCCACCACAGAGGCTTGCAGGGCCTCTTTGTCAAACCCCCCAAAGTTCATATAAGTCCATATCCTCACTATAATTATCACTATCACTGACTTGGGCCGGCTGTAGTGGGTGGCGGGTGAAGAACTCGGTAATGTTTTGATGACTGGGCGACCTTGTGCGCACCATTTTGGCGCCTCTTACACAACATGGCGGATGGCGGGAGGTTTGGATCCAAAAATGGCGCGGCTTGCCAGCCGCTCTCCGCGTAATGGGGTTCACGACCGCAGAATGTGAAAATGTTAGATTCTGGCAAGGCACCGCGTTAACGGTGAAACGCGGATTGTGGGACCGCGTAATAGGATTCCTGGCCTGTCCAATGCTCTGTTTGTTCATTTGAAGGATAACAAGCATTGCATTGACTGGGATAATGCCTCCTCAATATTACCATGTAATTCAATTGATAGTAGGAACATCATAGAATCTAGTCTTATTAAACATACCGAAGCATTCAACATGAATTTGAGTAACGGCATGTACAAGCTGGACAATTTTGTAATTAAGAAGATTTGTGATCAGGTGAGAAGGCCGGGTCACCTGACCATCTGACCTGACCACCAACCGTTGTGTGCTATTTAAAGATTAGTAGGGTCATTACCTAATACCTGACCATTGTGGACCTGGTCTCACCCTTCTCTGTATACATACACCTTGATTTGTATTTCTTTCCCTAGTCTGTACTCACCCCTGAGGATGTGAATTACATGAAAGCGCTTGAGAACTTCGTGTATATATATATATATATATGTATATATATATATATATATATATATATATATATATATATATATATATATATATATATATATATATATATATATATATATATATATATATATATATATATATACTTCATTTTTAGTCTATATAACACGCGGACTTTGAACATATAATCAACGACCTCACCAGCCAGGATTCGAACCCTCGTCATACCAGCTGGATTCGGTAAAATGCTACTGACATCACATATGCGGCACGGGCAGTTCCCAATGAGGTTCACGGTGCCATCAGCTCGATAAAGAGGCTTTGTGTGAAATATAACATAGCCTAGGACTGCTTTTAGTGTCCTTGTGGGTTGGTCGGTAGCATTCCCTAGTCCCACCCGGTATACTGCAGTTTTTGGGGAAAAAAAAAAAATCTTTGTCTTTCCCACTACACTACAGGGCTAATCAAATCAGAAGAAAACACATACACACAGATTAGCCCTTCATATGATTTAATTCATTCATTATTATTGATTAAAAGATGCATACCACAACAAAGTACAAAATGGTATTTAGTTTTCCCCAGTTGCTTCACACAACCTTCTATCACCAGTCAGAAGTGTGTCAATATTCCCTATTTTATTTTTCACTGTACAGTGGGGTATGCTATAACAAACGGATCCTACTACGAATATTCCTATAACGAACGGTTTTACCTATAAAATTGAGAATGCTATAACGAACGAAAATCCTACAACGAACATAATTCATTTATTTATTTATTTATTTTTTCTAATTTATTGTTTTATTATTACAAATATTAATGATATTCTTTATTTCCGGGGTTTAGATGCATATTTATGCACTTTTTTACAATTTTTACAATTTTATATTATATTTTTCAGTGTTAAGTGGTTGTATTTGGGGGCCTGGAACGGATTAATCCTATAACGAACGAATGCCATAATGAACAAAGTTCTAGAACCAATTAGATTCGTTATAGCATACCCCACTGTACAGAGTTATCCCTCTTAGATGGAATAATTGGTGCAGAGCACTTCTGAGAATGAGAGATTTCCGGGTAATGAGACAACCCTCTCAAAGCCAGAAAAAAATCCCTCATCCCCGGAATTTTCCGTGTACAGTAATGGAAAAATTTTCTCGGAAGTTCCAGAAATTGTGCTTTACATCATCTCTTGAACTCAGAAAAATATCCTTCATCCCCAAATTTTCTGGGTATTGGAAAAAAATTCTCAGAATTTCCGTAAAATGCGCCCGATATTTCTCCCTCAACTCCCCATCCCCGTAATTTTCCAGAAAATGTGCCCCTCGGAAAATTTTTTCCCAAAGCCAGAATTTTACAGAAAATTCCAGCTTTGGGAACAATTTTACGAGAAAAACTTCAATTCCGGCAATAGGAGAGTTCCGGTAAAAAGGGATACCAGCGCACGGAAATTTTACTGTACAGTGAGTTCTGCTATAACGCGTGTTTTGACAACGTGAATTGGCTCTAACGCGATTGATGAATAGAGGAACAATATTTGTAAAACGCGAACTCGTTTGCTCTAACGCGATTCCACTCGAACACTTAGTTGTTATGGCTTGGGGCAGAGTTATGCAGTGTTTACAGTTCACGTTGGACATCACATGTTCAATTGAGTTATGTGTTTTATTTGTGAAGAATTGCAGAAATAATTTATGTAATATTTATGTACAGTCAACCCTCACTTTACGCGGTCCCACATTCCGCGTTTCCGCGGTGCCCTGCCAGAACCCAGGATGCTCACATTCCGCGGTGGGTGTACCCCTTTACACGGGTGAAGTATAATTTTTTTCAATTTATCTCATAAAATTCATACAAATTATCCGGCCAGAATATAATTTACATTGCTGGAATTCTTACAATTTGATGATCATTTTGAATATAAACATCATAGATTTTGCATTAGACATACAAATTTTAGATATAATGTTTACTCTTGAGTAAATATGTTATCTTTTGTGCAAAATATATGATATTTATATTCAAAATATTCCTGGTCTTACAAGGAATCCAGCAATGTCAATTATATTATCCTAACTTTAGTCTGATTTATTATTTATTACTAAAAAGGTAAACAGTCTGGTATTCCCACACATTTATCTAGTAGGGACGTTGGTGGGGGGAGGGAGGGAGGGACCGGCGACCGACCATCTGTTACCGTGTGAAGAATATTTTTTTTTTAATAACTGAAGATTTTTATTTTAGCTCATAAAATTCATACAAATTACCCGGCCAGAATATAATTTACATTGCTGAAATTCTTACAATTTGATGATCATTTTGAATATAAACATCATATATTTTGCATTAGACATAAAATTTTTAGATAAAATGTTTAATCTGAGTAAGTATGTTATCTTTTGTGCAAAATATATGACGTTTATATTCAAAATATTCCTGGTCTTACAAGGAATCCAGCAATGTCAATTATATTATCCTAACTTTAATCTGAGGTATTATTTAATACAAAATGTTAAAATCTAAATTTTTCACCCAACATCTCTTGAAGGGAGGATTGGTGGGGGGTGGGGGGGAGGGTTGGGACTGACAGCGCAGTTGGAAGAGGGGGGGAGGCAAGGTGGGGTACTTTGATTGACAGATAGTGTCCTGAAGAATATTATTTTTTTTATTAACTGAAAATATTTGTTTTAGCTCATAAAATTCATACAAATTACCCGGCCAGAATATAATTTACATTGCTGGAATTCTTACAATTTGATGATCATTTTGAATATAAACATCATATATTTTGCATTAGACATAAAATTTTTAGATAAAATGTTTAATCTGAGTAAGTATGTTATCTTTTGTGCAAAATATATGACATTTATATTCAAAATATTCCTGGTCTTACAAGGAATCCAGCAATGTCAATTATATTATCCTAACTTTAGTTTGAGGTATTATTTATTACTATACCTAGTTTTCCCCCCAAAATTTCTCAGAGGGAAGAGCCAGCAGTGTAGTGTGAGAAGAGGGGGAGGGAGTTGTGTCCATTATTTGAATGGACATTAACTTGGTGTATTTCTCTATTTCTCTTAAGTATTAATTGTGTGCATGTACCATCATAAAATTAAGATGTTATTTTTACTACAACATAGTTATGTGTCGTCGAAAAGTGGAGTTTGGGGATCGGCCTGGACTCCATTTCAATTAATCCGATATGTTATGTTATTCACTTTACGCGTTTCTCGCTTTCCGCGGTACTCTCCGGGTTACATTAACCGCGTAAAGTGAGGGTTAACTGTATACAGTAAACCACTCACAAGGTCCTACCACTAATTATTTTATGCTGAAACTTACGTTTGGGAAGCTGGATTAAAATGAAGATTACCATTTGGGAAGCTGGATTAAAAATAAGATTACCGGTATATTAAAATAATAAAAATGTATTATAAACCTGTCTAACATGCCGTAAAAGAACAATACAGTTGTACCCCGATTTACGCGGTCAATTGAACCCACAGGGTACCGCGGAAAGTGAAAACAGCGTAAAGTGAACAACAGAACATATGGGATTAATTCCAATAAAGACTGGCCCGACCCCCAAACTCCACTTTTTCCGACACAATACCTATGTTGTAGTAAAAATAACATCTAAATTTTATGATGGTATGCTCACACAATTAATATTTAAGAGAAATACAGTCGCCAGGTTTATGTCCATTCAAATAATGGACTCAAATCCCCCCCCCCCCCCCCCTCGTCCCAGCTCACTGGCCCCGACCTCTCTGAGAAATGATTGGGTGAAACACTAGATTTTAACGTTTTGTAATAAATAATACCTCAGACTAAAGTTAGGATAATATAATTGACATTTCTGGATTCCTTGCAGGTCAGGGAATATTTTGAATGTAAACTTCATATATTTTGCACAAAAGATTAAATACTTGCTTTGTGTAAACCAAATTATTAAATTAGATCTAAAATTTGTATGTCTAATGCCAAATCCATGATGTTTATATTCAAAATGATCAACATATTGTAAGAATTCCAGCAATGTAAATTATATTATGGCCGGGTAATTTGTATGAATTTTATGAGCTAAAACATATATCTTCATTAAATAAACAAAGAAATATTCTTCAAGGACACTATCTGTCAATCAAAATACTCGGCCCTAGCTGGGTCGGTCCCTCCCTACCAGAGAAGCTTTGGTTGAATATAGTAATTTACATTTTTAGTAATAAATAATAACTCAGACTAAAGTTAGGTTAATATAATTGACATTTCTGGATTCCTTGCAGGTCAGGGAGTATTTTGAATGTAAACTTCATATATTTTGCACAAAAGATAAAATACTTGCTTTGTGTAAACCAAATTATTACATTAGATCTAAAATTTGTATGTCTAATGCAAAATCCATGTTTATATTCAAAATGATCATCATATTGTAAGAATTCCAGCAATGTAAATTATATTCTGGCCGGGTAATTTGTATGAATTTTACGAGCTAAATTAAAAAAAAAAAAATTATACTTCATGCGTATATGAGTAGATGCACCGCGGAAAGTGAAAGTCCGGTTCTGGCAAGGTACCGCGTAAATGAGAAATCGCGGAAAGTGAAACCGTGTAAAGCAGGGTAATACTGTATACCCCGGTAATAAACACAGCTGCTATCATCACCACCCTCCCATTTGCCAGTGACAAGAAAGGGAAAGTGACCTTGACTGTGACCGCCTGTGGCTATTTTTAGCCGTCCTTGTGTTCGGAGGTGGTCAGAAATGCATACAGTATCTGTATATTTACTGATGATAATACTTATCTCCTATAAATAATTAATTTAAAATATATTTTTTTACGAAGAATATTCAGTAAATGACTGAGTTAATTCTTGAAACTACCGACAGTGGTAAATTTAGGATATAAATGATGAACAGAAGTCACGTCATGGATTCGGAGTTTGGTCCTTAATGATCACCATAAATGTCTGGTCAACTTCACCTCCCAGGTATAATGGTAGCCTCCCTTTTTCGCGAAACAAGTATATAAATTAAAGAAAATACTTGCAGTATATTTAATATATTACAGTATATTATAAATAAATAAATAAACAAATAAATCGGCAAATCTATTTCAAGTAAATGGAAATATTTTACTCACACCGACATTAGTTCCAGTTAAATAACTGACGCTTAAGTGAGTCACTAGTGTACACCAGCCGGTAAAATGTGATGCCAATACTTTAAGTGAATTGGCCTTATTTTAAATAACTAACCATAAATAAATGCAAAAAGGAAAAAAGATCAAAGGTGAGAAAAATTATATTGTATGTATGTTGTGTTGTCAAAGGAAGAGAAACAATTGAAACTCTGCAAGTGTGTGTAAATGAGGCAGAAAGATAGATCAGCAACCTAAGACTTGGTCACAATTTTTGTGATGCCATATGGAAGTAGGATCTACTATTAGACAATACTGTACATTATGCTTCCAATATCTTCCCAGGCGGTAGTATCTCCCTGTTTGGTAGTTGCCTAAATTTTTTAGTAATATTACTTTGATACAACATGATAAATTAGACAAACAATGAAAATAAACAAACAAAAGTTATTTACCAAGACCTTCTCTCTGAGAACAGATGGTAATAGATGGAGAGGAGATAAGAAGGCTATTTATAGCCTGTCTTTGTGTAGGAAGTCGACCGCACTATAAATAATTCATTTAAAATTTTTATTTTTTACATAAAAAATTCAGTACATGACTGTGATTATAAAATAGGCCGAGATATACGGTATGTAATATTTATGTGTGTGTGATGTAAACAGAGCGCTTGGCCTCTCTCTCTCTCTCTCTCTCTCTGTATGGGTGGAATTCCTGGTTTACAGTGAGTGATACTAATGTCGTAACATTGCTAGGCTGAAGGCGCCTGAATACTATTTAAACACATCAAAACTATGTTAATTGATCACTGTATAATAAATTCATTCACTCATAATTTCAAATTCCCTTATCATCCTGTGTTATATACAGAAATACTCGAGTCTCTGAGCGAGTACACAAAAAGAAAACGGAGGACTAAGACATCCGGAAGTGGATAGAGAACGGACATCTCTACTGGGGGACTCAAACGTTTCTTATGTTTTGTGGGCGCTGTAGCATAATATGAATAATATGTAAATTACAATTTACTTATATATGTATGTAAATTGTAAAAATTTAAATAAAAAAAAACTAAATACGTAGCGTTTAAAGTGTACTGTACAGTGTTGTGGCTTGACGCTGGGTTATGCAGTGTTTACAGTTCACGTTCGACATCACATGTTCAATTGATTTATGTGTTTTGTTTGTGAACAATTGCAGAAATAATTTGTGTATTATTTATGTATACAGTATACCTGTACAGTATATGTAAATTGTAAAATTTTAAATAAGAGAGAAAAACAAAATACATAGCATTTTAGACCCGCTCGCTCTGTTTACTCCACACTTTCAGTTTGAAACACGTGTGAAGTTTTTAAGCATCCTCAGTGAATTCTGATTACTGTTTCTTCAATTTTGTGACTATGGAAAAGAAGAATATCTCCGTGAAGCCTTCTGGTGATCGCATTTCAGGTGGTAATCGTAAAAGAAAGGCTATAACACTTGAAGAAAAGCTTGATGTTTCATGACTCCTCAGCCTCAACATCAACCTTCTCCCACATCAAGTTATATTCATATTTTTTCAAGGTAAAGTGTGACATTTACTGTATGATTTCATTATTAGATATGAATGTAACATTTATTTAGACTGTGCTATCCTTTGTGTTAGGCTAACTACGAAATTTTTTTTTGATTTGGAGTAATCTGCACCTAACCCTATTTTCTCCATAAGCCCTGTTATTTCTGTAGGCGAATTTCTATAACACGATGTTTTACAAGAACACAACTATCGCGTTATAGCAGAACTGACTGTACAGTGATCCCTCGGTTAACGAACGCCTCGGTTAATGAAATTTCGGTTAACGAATTACCTTCCATAAGAATATTCAATTCGGTTAACGAATTCCTTACAAATTTTTCCCAACATGTTTTAGCCTGCTCACCAGCAGTAGTATTAGTCCGCCAATACAGTAATCGGTTTTAGGGCTTAAATTCGTTACCATTTGAGTAAATATCAAGAAGGTTGCACTATTCAATAATTTTCCAAGTCTTATATTAAAATTTTTAGTCATTTTAACAATTATTTCACATAATTGAAGTACAGGGAATTACTGTAGTTTTTAGCGCGCCAAACAGCCACTTGACTCACCCAGAATGGCGTCAGTTTGTGTCTCTACTCAGTGAAGGAAGCATCTTGCTTGAGACTCGCTTGAACATAAACTATTTTTACGTTTTTACAGTACAGTGGTCCTTCGGTTAACGAGCACAATCTGTTCCAGTAGGTCGCTCGTTAACTGAAAATCTCGTTAACCGAAACTATTGTTTCAATGGGTTTTTGGGTAATTGGTTCCAGCTCACCGAAAATTGCCTAAATTCAACAAAAAAGGTAGAAAAGTTCACTTACTTTGAGGTGTGTATGTAGAAGGCTCTTGGATGATGATGATGTGAATTTGAAGTGGGAGGTGGAGGAGGAGAAGGGAGAAGAGAAGGAAGTGGAGGTGGAGAAGAAGCATTTTACTGCTTCTTGGAAGGTGAGTCACCTTCCATGAAAATGTCAGGAACCTCTGGACTGACAGATTCTCCACCATGAACATCCTCTCTCCTTCTTGAAGTGGAAGGCTGAGGGATAGCATCTTGTTCCCTCTGCCTTTTACTGAAGAAAGTGTCAATTGTGGTCTGTGGGGCATCTGTCCTCCTCACCATTAACTTATGTTTAAAGAAGGAGACCATTGAGTCCTCAACATGACACAAAGTTAGTTCAGTTTCTTCCACATCTGGGTACTTTGAAGCCAGTTCCCTGAACTTCTCCCAGTAGTAAATCACATCTTTCAACTGTTTAGCTGACATATGGTCACCACTGTCAGCCTCTACCTGTAACATCTCATCCAGTTGCTTCAAGTCATCAGGAGTAAGTTCCTCCTCATGAGACATCACTAGCTCTTCCACATCTTCCTCCTCCACTTCAAGGCCCAATGACTGACCAATGGACACAATCTCCTGGTCCAACTCTGTTTCTTCCTCAAAACCCTCAAAATCATGGACTACTGATGGCCACAGTGCTTTCCATGAAGAATTGAGGGATCTAGGGGAGACTTCTTGCCATGATGACACAATCAATTTTACAGCCTCCAGGATGTTGAATTGTGTCTTCCAGAACTGTTTCAGTGTTAGTTCACGTACAACTTTTTGAAGTTGCTGATCACATTCTGGTCCATTGGCTGTATGATTGATGTAGTGTTTAACACTTTCACAAAGTCAAATTGATACTCCAAATTTCTGGCAAGTTCAGGGTCATGACCTGGAGCATCATCCATGAGGAGAAGAGCCTTTAAAGGGAGTTTATTGGTAGTTAGGTAGCTCTTGACAGAAGGGCAAAACACATCAACAGCCCATTCATTAAAGAGCTGTCTTGTCACCCATGCCTTACGGTTGGACTTCCAATAAACTCCAAGCTTTGTTCTTACCACTTTCTGTTGCTTGAACACCCTGGGGTTTTCAGAGTGGTAGACATGCATAGGCTTCAGTCGGAAATCCCCTGAAGCATTGGAACCAAGCAATAGAGCGAGACGGTCTTTCATGGGTTTATGCCCAGGTAAAGAGGCTTCATCTCTGGTGATGAATGTTCTTTTGGGCATCTTTTTCCAGAACAGCCGAGGTTTGTCCACATTGAACACTTGCTGTGGAAGATAATTTTCTTCTTCCATCAATTCTTTAAATTCAACTAAAAACTTTGCTGCCCCTTCCTTATCAGCAGTAGCAGCTTCACCATGCCGAACAACACTGAAAATGTCACTTCTTTTCTTAAATTTTTCGTACTAGCCTTTGCTGGTCCGAAAATCTTCAAATTCTGTGCCTGAAGAACCAGGTTGATCTGTCTTTAAATGTTAGTAAATCTCCCTGGCTCTTTCACAAATGAATTCAGTAGAAACTGAATCACCTTTCATCTGTTTTTCCCTAATACAGATGAGAAGTGACCTCTCAGTTTCTGCAATTAGGGATCTACTTTTAAACACTCTGGTAGATTTGTCTCTCACTTTCACGTCTTTAAATTTGTCTTTCTGTGCAAGAATTGTCGACACAGTTGATGTCGACATGCCATATTCTTTGCATAGCGCATTTGTTCTAATGCCTTGTTCATGTTTTATATGATTTCCTGCTTGGTTTGGATTGAAATTGCTTTTCTTGATCTCTTAGGCCCCATGCTGGATTCAAACAATGTCAACAGGTGTTTTTCAAAGTTAAACTTGTTGTAAATAAAGAATATTTTCTTTAAAATAACACTGCACTGCGCTATATATTGTCAATATGTAAAATAAATTTCAAAATGTCCAATAATTTGCTTGGAAACACAGAAAAAAAGAGTTAAGTTGAAGAGAGTCTCAAGCAAGATGTTACCTCCAGTGAAAACAGAGAGAGACTAACGCTTGTTTGCTGTGTTAAGGGGCTGGATGCCACGCATTAAACTAGTCACTTTACCTTCAATTATGTTCAATAATTGTTAAAATGACAAAAAAATTTAATATTAAACTTTTAAAATTATTGAATAGTATAAACTTCTTGATATTTACTAAAATAGTAAGGAATTTAAGCCCTAGAACCAATTAATGTATTGACGGACTAATACTAAAGCTGGTTGACCGCCAAGTGCAAGCCAAAACTTGTTGAGGTCGGCTCGTAAGAAACTCGCTAACCGAGGGATTGCTCGTTAACCGAAGTTAAGAATCTTATGGGAGGTAACTCGTTAACCGAGGGACCACTGTACAATTATTGGTCATTCCGAAATTTATTTTACATATTGACAATATTTAATGCAGTACAGTGTTGATTTAAAGAAAATACTCTTGAATTACACCAAGTGAACTTAAAATTTTATGGGTGAAATGGCAGCATGAAGTACAGTATGGGGTGACTTCTCTTCCACCCCACTGCCTTCTCTTCTCCCTTCTCCTCCACCCCCACTTCTAATTCCCATCATCATCATCATCATCATCAACCAGGAGCCTTCTACATGCACACCTCAAAGTAAGTGTACTTTACTGTATTTATTTTTAGTATGTATGTAATTTTCGGTGAGCTGGAACCAATTACCCAAAATCCCATTGAAACAATGGTTTCGGTTAACGAACGACCTTCTGGAACGAATTGTGTTTGTTAACCGAGGGACCACTGTACTGTATTACCAAATACAGGTACAGCAGTCCCCAATTTATGAATGTTTGGCTTAAAAAAAATCTGAAGTTATGAAAAAATTAAGTGTTACCCCCCCAAAAAATATTCAATGTTTTTCAAAAGTAATAATGAAAATATTGTATGGTAAAATAATACTGTTTTTGTTTTACTACAAATATGCTTACTCATTTCACAAACTTACTCCATTATTCTCTAATACTGTACTTGTAATGTTATTAAGTCTACAAACAAGCTTTCAATGAGGCATCATTTTCCTGATATAATCATATAACTTGCTCCTCAAACTCACAAATAGACTCGTAGACCAGCACAGTCACTCGAGTCAGTTTCCTGTATGTCCAATTTTCCTCATTTACTATTATGTAACATGTGGCAATTTAAATAAAAGAAAATAATTATTTATTCTTAAAATTCATATGTTAATTATATATAATAAAGGTGTAGAGCTGTATGAGAAAGTGTGAACTTGGAAGTGAACAAAAGTCTGGAGGTGTGAATATTGCTGATAGGGTGGTGTAATGCGTCTACTAGGTAGTGTGGCAGCATTATGTTAATATTAAGGCACAAGCACTGCTTGCTTCCTCTCGCTTTCAGCTACCACCGCTGGCTAGCCTTCGTGGCAAACAGGGAAGCAACATGCATAAGTCCTCCCCTGCCAGTACACAGCCTCTTCATCATCAAGATTCCAGCTGTGCCTCCTCTTGGGCCCAGGCTAGACCAGCAAGGGATCTCGGAGCAGCAGTGGGCCCCCAGGGGGACAGCGCATAGGTCCACTGGCATATAGACACCTCCTGGCGCCTACTAACCACTGCCCCGCTGCCTTGTGGATTAACCTTAGAAGGCATAAGACTGCGGGGGTAAACCCCGAACGAAAAATCTGTGGTGGAGCCCCACATCAGGCAGACATGCTTACAGCACTCCAACAAGACCCCAGCAGCGGTATAGGCAGAAGAGGTGACCACCATGGGAACCCAACGACTACACTGGCAGGCAAAGGCAATGCACGATGGACAGGCTACTAAGGCGAAACCCAACAAACTATCGGCAGTCCATTGTACCTCCCCCTCTTCCCAGTCGTTGCAACACTTGCAATAATGGATCAGGAAAAGGGAGAGCTAAGATGTGTGGTTGCAGCCTGTGCTCCTGCCTTGCCACATAAAGCAATTCACATGCAGCCATCATCTAGCTAATCATACTTCTTATCATCAAAACCCCTCTACCACGGACGAGTGGTGACGGGGACAGGCAGAGATGATGCCAGGAGTCTCTAATCACAACTTTGCATATGGGCTGCATAGATAAGATGGTCGTTTATGCACTGGGATCTAGGCAGCAGGGCAATCCGGTCCCATCTGTGCGACTGAGCAGCCCTTTTGAAGAGACACTCTGCTCATCTCACATGGGCAGGGGACCAGTAAAGGTGGCCTAAACATAGCCTGCCTAAAGAACCAACCTGACTGGACAACCGCACCGGCTTGATGAAAACGACCCAGAAATCAATGTACTCATCAATGATAAATGGGCTACTTTAACTGACTGGCAGAACAGCCCCCAGTCTCGGACCAAAGCAGATGCCTTCCACAACAAGAAAGTGGCGGCCCAACGCAAACTTCACAATCTAAGGAACGACTTGTTTAAAAAATAAAGCGTTTGAAACACAAAAACTTACAGATCAACACGAGATGTGCAAATTTTTCAATTCCACTAAAACATTCTATGGGCCAATTACTCATAACGCAGCCCCCTCCACTCATCCGACAGTAACTCCCTAATTAAAGTGCTGGAAAGAACACTACCATTCGCTGCTCAACTGAAACACGTATGTGGATGTCCTGACTACCCAGTAGGTCCCTCAGCATCCAGAGCTGACCCACCTCAGCTATCCTCTATCCCAGGATGAGGTGGATACTGGCATCAAACAGATAAAGAATAACAAAGCCTCAGGGCCTGATGAAATCCCAGCCAAGGAGGACCACTACTTACCAGCCATCTCCACTCTCTCCTGGAGAATATCTGGGAAAAGGAGGAAATCCCTCAAACTCTTAAAGATGCCTCCATCGTCAATATTTATAAGAACAAGAAAGACCAATCAGACTGTGGCAATTACCGAGGAATCTCGCTGCTGTCCGTAGCTGGCAAGATTATCGCCCAAGTCCTCCTAAACAGACTTCTTCCTGAGGTGGAAAACTTCCTCCCAGAATCTCAATGTGGTTTTAGACCATCATGTGGCACCACTGACATGATCTTTGCTGTCCGCCAGAAACAGGAAAAATGCAGAGTACAGCGTCGTGACCTGTACATGGCCTTTATTGACCTAACCAAGGCCTTCAACTCGGTGAACAGGGAAGCCCTCTGGCAGACCCTAAGCCATTTTGGCTGCCCACCAAAATTCATTGCCAGCAGGGGGGGGGGGGGGGGGAACTCCAGGATGGCATGAACAGCAGTGTCCTGCACAATGGCACCCAGTCTGAGTTCTTCCCCCATTCAAACAGGGGTAAAACAAGCATGTGTACTGGCATCAACTCTCTTTCTCATTTTCTTGGCTGCCTTCCTTACACATGCCAGTGCAAATTTAGCAGGCAGGGTGGACATCCAGTACTGGATGAAGGGTCTTTTCAACAAAAGACAACTCCAGGCAGGAACAAAGGTGTTGGCAACTTCCATTACTGAACGCAATCTACAGGAGATCCTGAACACTTACGGAACACGTATGCACACTTCGGCCTTGAGGTGAATGTACGTAAGACTTAGATTCTCTTTCAGCCTGCCCCTGGTTCAACCACAACTCCACCATCCATCCAGCTTAACGATACTACCCTCTCTAATGTTACCCACTTTCAGTAACTCAGCTCCAACCTGTTCATCACCACAGACATCAATGAAGAGATTCAACATCAGATCAGATGTGCATCTCAAGCCTTTGGCAGACTCCATTCCCGTGTCTTCAGCTGTAGATCGCTGAAATTATCTACAAAGTGTCACATACTGTATATTGAGCTGTAAGGCAGCAAGACATGGGTCACATACAGGAGGCACCTCAAGGCACCTGAAAACTTTCACCAACGTAGTCTACGTTCCATCCTCCGAGTTCGTTGGGAAGACACAAGAACAAATGCCAGTATTTTCACTGACAACAACTGTAGGAGCACCGAGGCTACCATTATCCATGTGCAACTATGTGTTACGAGTGTCCGCCATAAGTTTCTGTTCTGGTATAAAATACATTGGTTCGGATAGTGTGTGTGTGAGTGCCTCAGGCAGCTTCTCTCATTACTCGCTCACGCCGACTGAGCCCTCGTTCATGTATTAAATTTATTTTACTACATTATCACTTTGTGTATATTTATTGATGTAACAGTTGTCACTCATGTGATATTAATAATAATATGTTTGTATATAGGCAAAACAGTGGAACTAATGTCAGTTGGGTCATTTGGGTAAAGCTTAAGTATTGGCCAATCCGGCTACGATACGTCAGTACAGCTCCTCCCCGACATACGACCGCCCGAGTCATACCAAAATTGTCAAATTACGTACTTTTGAGTCCCAATGTCAGTGATTGCGCTGTGTACTGACAAAATTTTCGTTTGTAATTCACTTTAAAATGGCTGGCAAGCTTAAAAGTGAGAGTTTTGTGGTGCTGAGAAGAAAAAGAGACACCCATTTTAGATTTTCTATGTATTATTTAAACATTTTCGACTTACGACCTGGATTTGGGTCCCTAACCCCATCGTAAGTCGGGGAGGAGCTGTACTATGGTGGAAGAGAGGTGGCGTCTGTTGCAGGCTGGTCCACTGTAGTCAGTCTCCGCACAGCTGTCTAAGTTGAGTATACCCTCTCTCTGGTGTTTTTGGAGTTGGCATTTTGACTACTGAGATTTGTTACTGCTTGATATTGATTTTTTGTGATCCAGATGGACCTTCAGTCCTTACTCAGCCACTTCTAAAAATCATATTATTATTGTTGTTATTTATTTCATTTTGTGTACATATGTGGTGGTGGGAATAAGTTATTAAATGTTCATATATTTATTGACTTGTTTAGGTTTTGACCTGTTAATTTGACCTTTGTTGGGGAACTGGGGATTAAAAATATAATAAATAGTACTGATATACCCCCCTGTATTTGAAAGACTTCAGTGATTTGTGTTTATGCAACAATCTACCCTAGGGTCGTAACACAAGTTGGACTGGCCATGTTACCCCCATAGATGTAGACTGCCAAAGTAGCTACTTTACAGTCACCTAACAAATAGTAAGCGTAATGCTGGCGGGCAATTGAAAGAGTATAAGGATAGTCATAAAACAATCCTGAAAAAGTGTCAAATCGACCCCCTCACCTGGGAGACAATTACTCCACATTGTAATGCTTGGAGGAGCACCGCACAAGAAGGTGTCAATACGTTTGAGTTAGTCCGACTACATACCGAGGCAGACAAGAGCCAACGCCGGAAAGACGCTGCCCCTCCCATACTAGATGTAGTCCTCCACACGTGCAACATCTGTGGACGACCCTGCCGGTCCCGTATCGGCCTCTCTAGTTACCTCAGAGCTCACCAATGAAGGTGACATCCTTAATAACTTGTATCAATTTATCATAGCTGGATGATCATCATACTCGATTCCAAGTGACAGCAAAGTAGTAGTAGTAGTACAGTAGTGTCAGATGACTGATGGCAGGGTATTATGCCATGTAAACAAAGCATCAAGAATTTAGGATAACACAATAACTCATCATCACAGGCCTAGCATGGCATTTTTTGTAGAGAACATATCTCCAATTATAGAATGGAAATCGATATATTGCTACAGTAACATATTTATTTTAGATATTGACTTTGTGTTTCATACTGTTCACTTTTTCAAATATCACCCAGTTTCTCAGAAGTACAGGTATAAAATTATTACTGTATTGCATCTATTCACTTGTTATGTAATTATTGGTTTATAATCAGGGTACACCCACAAAAAAATTATTCGGCACCTTTGTCATATTGCATCACGCGGTAAGGGTGTCAAATATTTTTTTAGTGGGTGTACATGCCTCTTGTACACACACACACACACACATGCACGATACATACATGTACACCCACTAAAAAATTATTCACCACCCTTACAGCGTGATACAATATGAAACAGGTGCCGAATAACTTTTTAGTGGGTGTACATCAAAGATTTTCCTTAAAAAAAAATTTTTTTAGCTACATATCTCAGCTCTTATTATGGGATGCTGTGGGAGAATGTGAGCCAATATACTGTACATAATATCAATTTATGAATTTTTTGGGGGGAAATGAACCCTTTTGTAAATCAGGGAATACTTGTACTGTATTCCTTCTCCAATTACAAGTTGTCCATCCTGTCTTCCAAATGTCCATGTCACCTTATCTCTTTCACTCAGGTGATGTTACTTTTACCGTTCTATTTGGCTAATGCCAGACAATTCTATTCAGCATAGAGGAGTCCCATGACGAAAATCTTTATAAGATCTTCTTCACATGAAACCACACATGTCTCGTACACAGCATTCATTGTTGACCCCATCAATTTGCATAATTTCTATAATACTGCATACTGATATCTCAATAAATTATAAACTTTGCCAATCCAGCAATAGGAAATGAACAGAATTGACAAACATGAAGATGTGAAAAAACCTACAGGGGAGTAAGCATAGGTGAAAATACAGAAAATTTAGATGGTATAAAATTGTTTACATATAATAAAAGGTAAATTCACAGAAGAGATTTACAATTAATAATAATATTAATAATATTAATATTAATAATATTAATATTAATAATAATAATAATAATTATGTACATTACAGTAGCTGATATTTAGTATATTTGACCAAGGATAGCCAACAAAGCCATGAGATGCTTATTTCCAATAGGGTCCTCATACCAACAGCATCTGGTGTTCCCAAGTGGTCTCCCATCCATGTACTACCCTGGCCCAACATTGCTTAACTTTGCTGATTGGAGAAGAGGTGTTTCCAACATGGTATGGCCATGGTAATATAAATAAAGAGGGAGACAGTGCAAAAGATGGACTGAATAAGTAACCAAGCTGTTGTAGTCTAACAGTGTCACGTATACAGTGTGCAGTATTGGTATCAAAACCAACCTGAGATTTTAAATAACAGAAATAAAGTACAAATAGGGGAATATATGAAGTGTCCAAAGTACAATTAATTATTTTCAACATTCAAGTAATACAGTACCAACATGGGCTGAGGATAAATGGTTTTATGGGTTTTTTTTAAGTTCATTAACATTTCTAGAACCTTTTTTCAGTAAATTAATCATTTTCACGTTCTAATGATGTTTAATGTAACTGTTACATCCCCCACCTTAATGTGAGTAGAATACAGGCTGATAATCAGAAAATTGAAAGCTTGACACAATACAGAGTGCATTAATTTTTTTTATTTTTTCCTTACCTTTACATCATAAATAGAAGGGAAGTAGAGTCTTAGAAGATCAAAAAAATCACTTTCCTCTGGCGGTAGGTTCTGATCTGTTAGCAATTTTAACAGGTAGCCGAAGTCATAACCACTGTAGAATAAAAGAAAACCAAACCAAATTAACATGTATTCTCTACCACAACATTTTATTAAGAGTCATGTCCCATATGAAGCCCTTCTCCAACAGTCAATGAAGCTTAAACTACCTTAGGTAAAATATAGATTATAGTATACTATGAACATCACCTAATCAATTAACCAATTAAAGCTACATTACAACCCTCCTACTCAAATAATAGACCAATCCTGATTCAAACAACCAATTAATAATATAACCATCTCTTATCATCTATCGACATTAATTTCAACTGTTTTAAAAACTTGCCCTACATACTGGCACACATGAACTCATATACAGTAAATCAATATAAAATCAGACCTCTTATAATGAACAAGATACATTCTTAGGGAGTGTTAAAAGAAGTCAGTATAACATGGTGCCCATACTATAAATAAAGATGGCAACAAAAATATTAATTGGTTCTTTTACATTTGATGGATTTTTCTTTATTTTTTTCCTTTCTAATGACAATTACAGTACTGTACTATTACTGTACAGTAAATTTATTAAATTAGTACCTTCCCATGTCTGTTATACATCAGATGAGGCTTCAATAAATGGGGTCTGACTGTATTTCTACCAACTTAATATACAGTACTTTCCCATTTCAATATAACAAATTATTTATTACCAAAGTACACTGATTGAAAAAAAATATCTCCCATCTCTTCTGGTAAGATATTTATATAAAATTAGTACAGTAGCATATACTGTATATATTAGAGAACTCTACCTATTGTTTAATCTGTCTTAATTTCTTTACATAAAGAGGTGAAAACAGGTAACAAAAATATAATTAAACAAATTTCTGAAATAAATTTTAACAGAACATAAGTTAATTAGAGATGACCAGAAAATTTGGAAGTGCAACTCCATATTTAATAGGCATCTGAAAGTTGCTCTTGATAACTTGTGCTACATAGGTAATATTTTCATTAAACCTAATTACCTGTGGAAGGAGAGCATC
The DNA here is from genome assembly GCA_958450375.1 of Homarus gammarus. Classification (NCBI taxonomy): domain Eukaryota; kingdom Metazoa; phylum Arthropoda; class Malacostraca; order Decapoda; family Nephropidae; genus Homarus; species Homarus gammarus. The sequence goes on along the minus strand of CAUDMG010003165.1, from coordinate 2,395,684 downwards.
TTGATATTATCAAATAATACAATGCCAGATGTCATTAGAAGCTCAGCAAAGTTAACAGGTTCTATTCCATCTTCTTCGTGTTTTTTGAACTGTAGTCCAGAATTTTGCAGTAGGTCTATACTGTCTTGTGCATACATATCCTCCCTGAAGAAAAACTTGTGCATAAGAGATCTGAAGCATCATCATAGTTAAAAAATTAATTCAATGTTGCTTTACAATTAATCTATAACTGGGATGTCTACTTTTTCCTCCTCACTGTAGTGCATGCAAAATCTCTCATACATTTTGATATTTAGTCAAGCAATTCGTTTCAACATTTTCTTTGGGTAAAATATGCAAAGCATAATTTTTTAAAACTCTCTCATAAGTGTGCAGGGAGGACATGTCTCCAATCCTTTTGCAGTCACTTGGAGGGGGAAACTGATTACCATCTTATCCCTCCCCCCCCCCCCCTGGAGGAAACACTGAAGGAGTATATGGAAAATTGCTGATTGACGTATTCAGTTTTTTGGGGGAGCAATCAGTTTGTGTATGAGTTTGTCAGGAAGTGGCAAACTGGGTACCAACAAAGGAGGATTACATAAAAAATTTGTAATTTCAACATGTCCCAGATGCTGTCTACAAATGACAATATACTAGTGAACATTTCAAAAGTAAAGTTACATGCATGACTAAATAGCTTGGAAGATAGTGTTCTGTACTGTACTACAAGTATGTTGACAGTGACTATTAACAAAAATAAAGTAATAAAAATAAATACAAAAGTGAAGGACATGGAGAAAGAAATATTATCTTGATTGGAGATAGTGTGGAGCAAATGGGTGTTTCAACTATCTCTTAGTGGATGTGTCAGCAAATGGAACAATGAGTGATGAATTACATCACTGAGTAGGGGAAGGCAAGAAAGTACCGTACTGTAATTTAAGGATTGAGAAATATATGGACAGTTAAAACCAAAGCAAAGGTGGTAAAGACAGAGGTACAGGAGAACTAACAACTGAGTTCACATTAATACATGGGTGTGAAACATAGACTCAATGCAATTCAAAGGAAAAAATTAAAGTGATAAAAAAAGGAATAAGAATGAGGCATAATGTGAGTTAGATGGGATGCAGAGAAAACAAAATGCAGAAATATGGAAGATACAGTAAACACCCAGAGTACCGGACACCTGAGTAATGACACGTCCGAATAACAACACAAATCTTGAGAATATTATTTGAAATCCATAAACATATCTTGGTAATTTGTGGGTCATTGTTATTGTTGTGGAGCGATGGGGCTGGGACTATATGGTCCTGCCAGCCCAGCCCGCAATACAACAATACAAAATAAAAAAGGAGTGGAACCTATTCCTTTTTACTCATTGTTATATAAACCTATAAATCGACCATAGCTTTTTATAAATTCTATGTATTGTATAATACTAGACAAAATGTGTAGAAGACAAAACCAACGATTCTCAGCAGTGACCACCACAGCAGCCGACACTACAAACATGTTACCATCTCTGAGACTAATTCCCTCCAGTTACCAAATTCTATGAGAAATGAGATAAAATAATACTAACCAATGAATGTCAGGTAAAATTATACCAATAAATAAAAAATACTGTACAATATTGCCACTTGGCTACTGGACATTGAAATTTGTCTTTCCCTTCACTACACACAAGAGCAGCTCAGAACAGTTGAGATCCACCACTCCCCAGCACAGCATGAACTCTTAACACACAAAGAAAGTTTATTCCCTTTTATGTTTTTGACCTAACGATAATTAATTTGTTTTACATATTCTGTATGTAATATTGTGTGCATTTAACAGTGAAATATGAAGAAAATTAAATATATCTACCCAAAATAACAAGTTTAAAAATATCTATAACATACAGTATATGACAGCTTGGCCTGGAGTGCTGGGGGGGGGGGGGGGGGGAATGGCTATAGTGATTAGTCTGGTGTTAGTATTACAAATACAGTACTGCACAAAACTTATATAAAATACTGAAAAACAAGTAAACCTATAGCAACATTTTTTTTAAATATTATCACAAACATAAAGTAACAGCCTACACAGTAAGTCAAATTAAGGCTGAAGCAAACTCACAACTCTCTCTCTACCTCCTTTTCCAGCATTTATAAACCATACCACCAACCATTCTGTTATTAACAATTGTGCTACTTCAAACAACATCTATATACAATCTAGACTAAAAAATACAGCTAAAACCAATTCGGAAAACCTAAATGAAAGTTTAACACAACTGCCATTTGCATGGACGCTGCCTCTGCGTACCACCCCCTTCTCTGCTCCCTTCTCCCCGTCCACTGCTCACATGTGCAAAGAAATGTTTATTCCCTTTACGTCTCTGACTTTATGGTAATTATATTTTTTTTTCTTCACAATATGTATGTAGGATTGTGTGTGCATATAACTGAGTGAAAAAGATGAAGAAAGTTACATATATCTACAATGCCACAAATGAAAAGATTATTATCTGTCAATCTTCATTTGTATCAGGTATTTGTAGATTTAAAGCAGCATAGAATGTGAATGAAGTTCTGCTCTTCAGGCATCAACATAAAGAAAGAATCTAGGGGTATGGTACGCAACCCCAGGATGAAGGAGCTTACCGCAAGTACAGGAAAATTAATTAATTTTAACCCCCAAAATAATATGGGTATAATGTATAGTTTGACCCCTTATTTTTTGCATAAAAATTTGATCATAATACTAGAATTGTACTCAAGTTTATATGGTATACAGGTACTGTATACTTTCACATCAACCACTTTAATTCACACTGCACAAGGCCATCCATGCCTCTGAAAGTAACTACAATCAAGAACTTAACCTATACTGTAACAATTATAACTTAAAAAATGAATTTCCTGAAATTATACTACAGTAGAACGTCGATTTAAAGCGATTCAATTTATGATTATTGATATAAAGCGACACCCACAATTAAGGACAATGTTTTAACTTAAAGCGAATCTTTCCTATTTTGAGCGAGTCAATCTGGCGCATCATATTTAAAAATTTGCGCCTAATGTTTCTCTGGGCATGCTACACTGTCCTAAGGGCAAAGCTGTACTGTACAGGTACTCAAAATAATGTACTAAATGATTACTAAAATTTTTGTCTTGTGTAAACTATAGCATGTGTTATCGCCGCTGGCTTATAAATGCTGGTGTCAGTTGTTGACGATCGCTGCCCACCTCGAACAATCATTGGATCTCTCACCCCCCCCCCCCCCACCACCCACACGGCCTGTTGCCTCGTGAGATGTGGCGGCTGGGGGAGGGGGGGGGCGGTGTTTGCGGATAAAGAGTTCCTGATTCTGCTGAATGTAAAGGGTGACGTGGCTCTCATGACACAGATCGCCCTCTCAAGTGATGCCCCCCCTCCCAAGCGACCTGTGACCTTGCCAGATGCGCCAAGCAGTGTTGACGCCTGGCACACCGGGAGTGTTATCACCGCTGGTGTCAGTACTGACGAGTGAGTATTGGCATGTGAATGCTGGCGTTTGCTGCCCTACACGAACAAAGATTGGGGGGTGGGCGGTGTTTACGGAGAAGAGGTCCTGATTCCGCTAAATGAATGGCTTAAAAGGGTAGCGTGGCTGCCTGGACTTCAGGAGATCGCTTACTCGAGTGATGCTGTGAGGACCAGCCCTCGAGTGATGCTGTAATGAGCAGCCTCCTGCTCGCACTGATAAACACCACACAATCCTGTCCAAGAATTTGTGCTGAGACAATTTACACAGTACTGTTGTCTCTTGGAACACCATACTGATCTGCATTGACCTGCACTTGTAAGTACAGCACATACCCCTCGGCACTGAAATATTGTTGACTAATTACGTCTACTCGTTTCTGCCTAACTTGGAGTAATAAGACAATGCAGAATGAAGCAAAGCTAAGATTAATAGAGTTATGAACTTTGTATCATGTCACTATGCTCAAGAAACAATTATAATTAAGACAAATTGTGTGAGACTAACTAATTATGTATCAGATAGATCACCATGTAATACTAATGAACGCCTTGTTCTCTGCAGGTTTTGACCACATCAATAAATATTGAATGCGTCAACAGGCGGGTTTCAATCATTCCCTTTGAATTGCCCATCACCTGAATGTCCTTATTCCCAAGGCGTTTACAGCATGTTTATATTCAAATTAATCACTATCTTATAAGAATTCCAGCAATGTAAATTATATTCTCCCCAGTTACTTCTGTGTCATTTTATAGGCAAAAAACATAAACTCAAGCTAAAGGACACAAATAAACAAACAAATACTGTACTTCACCAGACCTTCGGCGCCAACTGTCAAACATGTCACTGTCAACCCCCCCCCCCCCCCATCTTCCCAGCCAGGGTTTGGTGTTTTAGGCTTAAAGTTTTTATCTTAAATAATATCACAGACTAAAGTTAGGAGGATATAATTTGTATTGCTGGAAACCTTGCAAGACAGCGAATAATTGAATATAAACGTCATATATTTTACATAAAAGATAAAAAAATTTTGCTATCTATAATAAAATTCTTGAATTAGAACTAAAATTTGTATGTCTAATGCAAGCTTTTGCATGTTTATATTCAAATTAATCACTACAGTGGGGTATGCTATAACGAACGGATCCTACTACGAATATTCCTATAACGAACGGTTTTACCTATAAAATTGAGAATGCTATAACGAACGAAACTCCTACAACGAACAGTATATAATTTTTTTTTTTTTTTTTTTTTTTTACTAATTTATTGTTTTTTTATTACAAGTACAGGTAGTCGTCGACTTACGACCGAGATTGGTTACGGCCACCCGGTCGTAAGTTGATCTGGTCGTAAGTCGGCCTATGTTATAATTACCTTACGTATATTATAATGTGTAATGATAATATAATCATCTTTAAGTCATATTTTATCAACATTTTCTTTGTTCATTATTGTTACGGTCGTCAGGTTTAAGTAAATCACTGCATATTACAGTACAATTGGTTTATTATTTACACAACATACAAAAAAAAAAAATACAGGTGCAAAACATATAAAACATTTTAGTTGCAAAACATACAAACACATACAAACATACAAAAAACATCTTATTGGCCGCTGGTGCTTGGCTGTGGATCGTCGGGGTCGTCAGCTGGGGCAGCCTTTGGGGTAGCCGGAGGAGTTGTTTTTTTCATGAACATGGTGAGCTTTGTCTGAATTGTTCGTTTCTTCTTCTCCTCGTAAATTTCTTGATATGGACGAAACGAATTGCGTGCCATCCGCTCAATCCTTGCAAATCGTTCAATGTTTGGGTCCATTCCTTCAAAATGGGCAAGAAGTTTATTTAGTAGAGATAAACCTTCTGATAATCCCTTAGTGGTGAACGTCCTTTGTGGCTCCTCCTCCTCTTCGTTATCCGCTGCTTCTCTCCTTTCTTCTTCTGCTACATTTTCTTCTTCCAATTCGATTAGCTCTTCATTTGTAAGTTCCTCTGATTCTTGGTCTAGCAACTCCTCAACATCTTCCACTTCACATTCCAAAGAAAGATCTTTTGCCAGTTTTACTATTTTTTCCCGAATAACTTCAAGCTCATTTTCACTGTCAAATCCTGCAAAAGTATGAACATAGCGCTTAACACACTTTTTCCAGATGCCATTCATGCACTTCTCCGTCACAGCCTCCCAGGCGTTTGCCAGATTCTTGATACCCATAAGAATGTTGTACTGTTTCCAAAAGTCACGCAACGATAGTTCTGGGTCGGCATCTATAGCGGCTATGGCTTGGGCAAAGGTGGTTCGGAGATAGATAGCCTTGAAAGTAGCAATTGAACCTTGGTCCATAGGCTGCAAAATTGAAGTCGTGTTTGGCGGCATAAAAATCACTTTCACGTCCGGATGAATATCTGATAGATGAGGTGGATGTCCAGGCGCATTGTCCAGTAGCAATAAAATCTTGAAAGGAATTTCTTTCGTCAAACAATATTCACGAGCTTGAGGAATAAAACAATTTACAAACCAGTCTTCAAACAGTGCCTGTGTCATCCATGCTTTACGGTTAGAACGAAAGTAAACGGGCAGCGTGTGCTTGTTTACATTTTTCAACGCCCGCGGGTTTTCTGAATGGAAGATTAGGAAAGGTTTCAGCTTAAACCCCGCGATGTTCCCGCCAAGCAGCAGAGTAAGCCTATCCTTAAATGCTTTAAATCCAGACATGCTTTTGGCTTCTTTTTGGATGTAAGTGCGTTCTGGCATCCGTTTCCAATACAATCCCGTTTCATCCACATTAAATATCTGCTCTGCTAGATATCCCTCATCCGTAATTAATTCATCCAGACTGTCAACAAACTTGCGTGCTCCTTCCTCGTCTGCACTCGCTGCTTCCCCAGTCACTCGAACATTATGAAATTGAAATCTTTTCTTGAATCTCTTGAACCAGCCAGTACTTGCTGCAAATTCTTGACTGTAGTCTTCTCCGGCGCGCTCCTTCAAAGTCTGAAATAGACTTCTAGCCTTCGTCTGCACAGTAAAAAGGCTTAACGGTGTCCGTTTCTGGATCTGATCTTCCATCCAAATGTAAAGTAATTTCTCCATTTCGTGGAGAGGCCCAGTCCGTTGCTTCGTTATAACTGTCGCTTGCATGGGTGCAGAACCTTTCACAGCTTCACGAATCCTTTCTTTATCCTTCAAAATCGTCGACACAGTAGAGTGTGATAGCGTCAGATCACGTGCAATCTCATTCACTTTCTTACCCCCTTCGTGCTGTTTAATCACCATCATTTTAGTGTTTAAATCAATGGCCTTTCTTTGCTTCTTGGCAGGTTGAGGAGTAGATGAAGACAGTTTCCTCTTGGTAGACATCTTGGGGGGGGTGGTGGTTCAAGAAAAATTTCCGAGACAAAAGAAAGGCACAAGGCAAACAGACACGGAGGGAAGTGTGCTGTACCAGCGAGCGTGTTTGTAATTGAGCGCGGGGATGCGCGCGGCTCCAGCTCCCGGCAGCGTCAGGAGGCTGGGGCCAAAACTGTCGTACCGCCGGTCGTAAAGTCGAACAGACGTAAGTCGCATAGGTCGTAAGTCGACGACTACCTGTATTAATGATATTGGTTATTTCAGGGGTTTAGATGCATATTTATGCACTTTTTTACAATTTTTACAATTTTATATTATATTTTTCAGTGTTAAGTGGTTGTATTTGGGGGCCTGGAACAGATTAATCCTATAACGAACGAATGCTATAACGAACAAGGTTCTAGAACCAATTAGATTCGTTATAGCATACCCCACTGTATCTTATAAGAATTCCAGTAATGTTAATTATATTCTCCAATGTCAGTTCAGTGACATTTTATAAGAGAAAAACTTAGTCACTCTTAAGGACAGATAAATAAATAAGCACTAGACCTTGGCATCAACTGTCAAACATATCACCTCACCTCCCCCCCCCCTCCAGTAAACAGACCATTTAAACATCCCTTAATTTTAGCTGTGTTGATTTATGAGTGTTTGTTTTAACATAATACTACAAAAAACAATAAAAAACAATGTTTTGTTTATTTTAGGAGATGGGGCTGAGGTGCATCTAGGTAGACTGTGTCTTTTTAGTATTTTGTGTTTCTCTCAAGTACCAAACTAAATTATTCCATTGAAACAATACTTCAATTTCGTGCAAATTGGGTTTAAAGCGACCTCTCTTGGAATCTATCTCGTGTTATATCGACATTCTACTTTTATATGGTATACAGGTACAGTCGGCCCTTCACATACGCGGGTTTAGCATACATGGATTCGCAAATACGTGGATTGCCCCACCGGAGGAATATTCTGTACATTGAAGTAATTGAAATACATTCAAATCACGCGCCATTCAAATCGTGCACGGCACCGCACACCGCCCGCCACCACCCTGCGCTCCCTCACTCAGTCAGTCTCGCTGTAACCACGTGTTGATATCAGCATTCAAGGTCAACCCTGATTTTTTGACCAAAAAATCGTTAATTTATGATATTCCTTGTTTATAGGTCCACCCAAATTTTTGAGGGTATTGGAATAACAAAACCTTCAGTAAAAACGCTCTACATCCTATAAACTGAGGCTCGCCGTGCCTGAAACGCAGAGTACCGAAGGCAAATTGTTTACCATTTATTATTACGACACTTTTCACTGAAACGCGGTTAGTTTCAACAAAAATATTGTATATTTCCATTCAAGTATTTATTCTAGTCAATTAGGAGGGAATATTATTGTAATACAACAGTTTTTTAACTGAAAACCAGTACTGTACACTAATGTGCAACAATTTTTATCTCTTGAACAAAATATATGACTTTATATTCAAAATATTGGCTGTCTTGCAAGGATTCCAGCAATGCAAATTATAATCTCCTAACTTTAGTCAGAGATATTATATAAGATAAAAACTGTAAGCCTAAAACCCTGGCTGGGGGAGAGGGACGGAGCCAACCAGCCAGCCAGTGAGGGGTGGGGGGGGGGGGTTGAGGTGATATATTTGACAATTTGAGCCGAAGGTCTCTGTGTGTTTATTTAACAGTCCTACTAAGCTTCTCTCATTATAAAATGCCAGTGAAATGACCTAGGAGAATATAATTACATTGCTGGGATTCTTGTAAGATACTGATTTATTTGAATATAAACATGCTGTAATTCGCACTAGACCTAACAATTTTAGTACCGTAATCAAATTAGTACATGTGCACTCCAGCTTTGCACTAAGGTCATTTATTTCTTTTACGTTTCTTTTAGTATGGTGTGTGCATGTAAATGGATGAAAATAAATGAAGAAATTAATGTAAATCTACCCAAAAATACAGTTGGAAAACTTTTTATAAAATGTACTACAGTATTATACACTAATGTACAGTACTACATTTTTTATATCTTGAGCAAAATATATGACGCCTGTATTTGAATTTATCTCTGTCTTGCAAGGATTTCAGCAATGCAAATTATATTATCCTAACTTTAGTCTGAGATATTATATAAAATAAACATAAAGAAATCACCAATCTTTTGTCTGGGAACACAAGGAGGGAGGTAGCCAGCCGAGCGTGGGATGAGGGGGGAGAAGAGTGGGGGGGGGGGAGGTGAGGTGACAGAGTGTCTGGTATTTGTTTATTTATTTGAGATAAGATTTGACAGTTGGCGATGAAGGCCTGTGTGTTTATTTATCATTACTTAAGAGTGACTATGCTCTTCTCATAATTTGCTACCCAAAAAACCTGGGTGAATATAACTTACATTGCTGGGATTCTTGTAAGATAGTGATTTATTTGAATACCTGTATAAACAATCTATATTTGCAATAGACATAACAATTTAAGTACCGTAATCACTTAGTACATGTACAGTACAGGTTTGTTCCACGGTAAAATCTTTTGAACAATGAAAGAAAGCGAAAGTCATTGTTTTCGTCATGATTTTATCCCACTTTCCACTGTAATACGTAAGTCATTTCAGCAAAAATATTACATTTCCATACTTATTTCTGAGAATATATTCATTCAGTCACAGTTAAGGTAAAATATACTTGTGATGTAATATTTTAATGAAAATACCAGGTATTTAGAAATATGGTATTGTAGTTTTCTTTTGTTTCAAATTTAATTAACAAAGATTGATGTTTCAAATGTAATGAACAAAACTTTATGTACAGTATCTATAAATAAACTTTAAAAAATGAACACTTTATGTTTTGCATCGTCCTGTGCATACCATACCATGCATTTGGCTACTTTGGGCTTGCTATGATGACACAAGAGATCTGCCCTGGCAACTGTACCGACACTCACAGCTGGTAGTGCGTTGGTGCGTCGTTTCCATTGTTTACTGGTAGTTACTGGTAAATATTTTTCAACCTAACGAAACTATTACCCGTTTAGAGGTCGACCCCCAATTTTTTGCCAAATAATTTGGTCTTAAAAACTCGAGCTACACACAGGTATATACGGTAAATAAGGACATGGGGGGCCAGGTTCTTTTTTACGTTTTTTGGGGGGGGGGGGGGGGGGGCAGCAAAAGTACACGGATTTTTAACATTCACGAGTATCTCTGTTACCTAACCCCCGCGTATGTTAAGGGCCGACTGTACTGTATGTATACATCCACATCAACCACTTTAAATCACACTGCACAAGGCCATACATGCCTCTGAAAGTAACTAGGCCTGCTTTTTGTGTCATCTGCTCCCATTGGGGTCACACCTTCACTGCCTGCTGTCGACGTGATCGTCCCAGATGTCGCCTCTGTTCACGTAACCATCACTCCTCCGTCTGTGCCCAAAAAATCAAAGGCCACCTCAATGGGGATTGTGTGGGCTATGTTGTTAACCCCAGGTGTTGTAATTAAGGTGGCTGGCACAATGCTGACTCACGACAATGCCCCAAACGTCCGTCTGTCCCAGGAAAAAAGCCTCCCCGAAGGCTGCGTCAATCTCAACCTCTCCCCCAGCCTACCGAGCCTTCTTTAACAACACCAGCCCCTGCCTGGCCTCATCTGGCTGCAACACAGCATTCCCGGCCATCTCCTAACTCAATTACAACTGGGCCTCCTCCCCGTCTCCACTCAGACACTGTCAGACCTTGTGCCCCCACCGGTGCCCCCCCACAACCCCTCTCCGGTGACACGACACAGATCATATCCCTCTTACACGAATTTACCAACCGTATTGAAAGACTCTTTGATACACTCTGTACCGCCATCTCCAACCTACACAGACTACCCCTGCCTCCAGCAGCTACCCAGTCACCCCCCTTATGGTTTGACACAACCTGGTAGCCCCCCAGTGTGCCCCTCATGCTCACGGCCTACTCCACCGCTGCCTGGCACCACTGCTGGCGTCCACACAAAGCCTGCCCTGTGCCCGGCTGCCCCCGTCCACCCACCGCACACTCATGGTCCCAAGGACACCACCCATGGCTCCCCGTCCTCCACCAGCATGCCAGCACCTGGGGGCCATCCACTCCAGTTCTTCACATCAATTGACCACCATGCGAACATGCTTGTGGACTACGTATCTACGCCAAGAAGGATGTCCCCTACCAACCTCTCGATATCCCCCTTGAAGACGACACTACCGACGTACACGCCATCACAATCACACTAAAAGTTCTGTCCCTCAATATTGTCAATGCCTATGGCTATGGCTTGGCGGGCCATTTCTTCGGCCCCGCCACCCGCCTTTGCCCTCACTCGCTCAACTTTGTTCCCGGGCCCTTTCCACCCCCCCCCCTCATCTGTCCCTTTATTTCAACTTGCTGCCCCCCCCCCTGCACCTTAGCCTTTTACGCCCCTAATGCTTGCGTCATCCCAGCCCGCCTCCTCACCCTGCGCCTGTTCCCGCTGGGCCCTGTCACCGTCTGCGCTTCCCCCTGCCCAGGACGTCCGGCGGTACCAATCTCTCCCCCTAGCCCCTCCGGGACCTCTTCCACACCACCACCACGTCACTAGCTCGCGGACCTTTACCTCTACGTCCTTCCCATTCTTCCTTTCCCCACTCCTTCTTTAATTCTCACTTATCCCACCGTAGCTATGTTATTTTCCTCTCCTTTCTCATGAGTTTTCACGTTCAGCCCCTCTGCTTTCGTGTCATCGTTGCTGTGTTGCCCCGTGTGCCTCCCGCTTGCTCTGGCTGTCTTGCCTATCGCCCCCTCCCTTCAGTCTGCCATCCCTGTGGCTGCCTTCCTCGGTCCGCCGGGTCTTTCCTTTCGGTGGCAGTGAAAGAAGTGTCCGGCTCCCGCGGTGGCTCCGGCTCTGCCTCCGGTGTCCGCACCTTTGAGCGAATTGCATGTGCGCGGCCTGCCCCCCGCGTGTAGTCTACCCCGGGCACGCCAGGCGGCCCACTTTCTTTTGTCCCTTCCGCTTTTGTCCCTGGCGCCTGCCTGCCTCCCCCCCCCTGACCCCCCCCCCGCCGTGTATCTATCTGGTCCGCTTTCCCTTGGCCACGATGCTGTGTGTTTTTTTCTTCTTCTCCCTTTCTGCCCTACTCCCTTTCGGCCGCTCTTTGACCCCTACTATCCGTTGCTCGCTTTTTTTGGGGGGGGGGGGGGCTCGCCTCTCGGCAGAGCCTGCCGTCCCCGTCCGGTCCGGTCAGCGGGTGCTCCCCGTTCGGTTTGCTCTTCCGGGTTCGGTCTTTTTCCCACTCGGCCGGTCTGCCCGTCCCCTTAATTTTTTGTCCTTCTCTTGGCCCTTTTTCGCCCCCCGCCACTCCCTTGCCATGTTGCCTGGGCCAAGCCACTAGCTTGGGGCCCTGCCGTTGTGCTCCCGCCTCCGGTCGGTCAGGTGCCGCCCTGCGGTCCGGTCCGTCCGTCGCATACCGGCCCCCTCCGTGCGCCCCCCCCACCCTTACCCTGTCCCGGCAGCTGCACTGCCGCGCTGGCCCCCCCCCCCCCCTACTGACCCCCTTCTGCCTCGGGCTGCCCGTGCCCCACGCTCGTGTCGACCGACCTTTTCGCCTCTGTGATCTCCCGTATATTGCAAGCACGTCGTGCTGGGCTCCCAGGCCGGACATTATTGATGCTACTAATAATGTTGCGTGCCCACCTCTGTATTTTTTGTGGGTTCGGCCCGCCCCCCTTCCGTCCCCTGTGTCATTCAGCATTCCTCTGTTCGAATATTTCCTTATCTTCTGTTAAGCCCACCATCTACGTTCCTAATCCCCCTCATTCTTGTTTTGTTCCCCCTGCCCCCTTGGGCTCCTTTTGTTGGGGGTCTGCCCTCCGGTCTGACTTCCCGGTATGCTTTGTCTCGTCCTCATCCCGGTCTGCCAGTCTCACTGCGGTACGGATGACCGTCTCGCTTGAGTCCGGTCTGGCCATTCGGTCCCGCCTTTTCCTTTTGTCATAACTTATGATCCCTGCCTCGTCCTATCCCCCCCTGCCCATGCTCTGCCCTCCCCTGTAGGACCGGTCCTCCCCCTCCCCTCCTCCCCCCCTGGGGTCCCTCGGGGCCCCCCCTCGCGTCCCCGCACTCCTGTCTATCTTATTCTTCTTCTTCTTCCCTCCTTCCCTTACAGGTCCCGTCCTCCCCTCCCCCAACCTTCTTTGACAATGAGCCTCGCCCACTATCTTTGCCGGCTTTTGTTTGTTTTCCGGCTTCATTTTTCCCTTTTGCTTTTCCCCCTAGCAAGAAGAGAAATACAGTACCTTTTCTTTCCATATTGATATCTATATATATCTATCTATCTGGAAGTATATATATTCCTATATATCTACGATCTCTATATGCTATCTATATCTATCATCACTCTCGTATTGTCTTCTGCTGTCCATCTGTCTGTCTGTCTGTATTTATTTATGTTGTCGGTATGTCACAGGTTGACAACCTTTAGCCCGCCCTTCCCCCCCCCCCCCCCGACCCGCCTCGGCACCCCCGCCCGGTTTTGTGGCCGCACTCGTTTTTTTTTTTTTTTTTTTTTTTGTTTTTTTTTTTTTTTTTGTGTGTGTGTTAGCCCCCCCCGGCCCAGGTCCCTGCCCCCCCTCGGGGCCTTGGGGGGGTGACCAGTCCTAGTTACTCCTCCTTATACTCCTCCTGACTAATACCAGCTCCTCCCCTCATTCTTCATGTCCCTTCCCCCTTTCCTACCTCATCACCACACTCCCTACGCATGATCACACTCCTCCTCTCCCCAATAATCCTGTCAGAATAATCCAATCACGCCTACAGCCTGGACCCCGCTCCCCGTGCCCCCCGCCCTCGCCCTCGACTTCTTCTTGTTCTTCTTCTATTCTCCCTCTTTTCTTCTTATTTTTAGCCCCCGGCCCCCCTTCGGGTCAGTGCCCTGTGCCCAGGTGGGCTGCTATCCCCCCCCCCCCCCCCCCCCCACCCCCCCCAACAACCTCCCCTTCGGCCCCCCCCCCGCCCTTCCCCCCCACCCCCCGCCCTGGCCTCTGGTCCCCCAGGCATTTGGCTCCGGGCTTGTCCCCCTGTATGTCTGTAGTCTGTATTATGCCTGTATGTATGTCTGTATGTACGAATCACTCCTAATCCTCCTCCTCATTCCCGTTCTTGCCGCGACTAGCCGCCCGCCGGCTGCCCCCTTTCCGTCCATCCTTGGGCCTGGTTTCGCTTTACAACATCATCTCACCCGTCACCCTATGTGCTTCCCCATCAGGCCATCTCCCCCTCGATGGCGCCCCGGATCCACCCCCCCTCTCCGAGCCCCCCGAGCCCGCCCGCCACGTCGCCCGCCCGATCCTACCCACCGACACCCGCCGACCCGACGCGCCCCCGGCGCGACGCCGCACCGACCCCCCGCCGCGCCCGGGCCCGACCGGGTCAGACCAGCGGCGCGGCTCGAGCCCCGCCCGCCCGGGCCCGCGGACGCTCCGCCGAAAAACGCCCGTCCCCCCACCGCCGCGCCCCCGCCCGACGGCGCGCCGGGCACCGCGCACCGACCCGACCGCCCCCCGGATGCCCCCGACTGCCGCCGACGGCGCGGCGACCCCGACCGCCCCCCACGCCCGAACCGCCCATCGCCGCGCGGGAACCGACCCGCCGACCCGGACGCCGACGACCACCCCCCGCCCACCCTCCGCGGCCCCGCGGCCCCCGACGAAAGACCGACTGGGGCCAGCGCCGGACCCCGCGCTGACCCCACCCGGCGCGGGCCCCGACGACCCCGACGACGCCCGAGAACCGAACCCCGTCGCCATGACGCCCGCCCCCCCGCGCGCCCCGCCCGGCCCGCCCGCGCGGCTGCGCCCCGCCCGCCCAGCCGATCTCGATCCCTCCGACTCGACGGCCCGCGCCCCGGCAACGCCCGGCCGACCGGCGACCCACCCCACTCCCGCGACGCGGACAACGGGCCGACGGACCCCGCGCGCCCCCCCGCCGAGCGGGCGGCCGGGGCGCCCCCGACGACCCCCGCCCCGCCCCCGAAGCCGCCCCAGACGACGACCGCCGAGGCCCGGACCCCCGCCGCGACCGGCCGGCCGACCCGACGCGCCCCGACGGCCCTACCGCCCCCGACGCGCGCCGCACGCACCCCGCGCGCGGCCCGGCCGACCCGGACTGGGACCTGGCGACGCGGCGCCGCGACGGCCGCCGGGCGCCCCCCCGCGGACCCCTCGACCCGACGCCCGACGCCGACCGCCCGCCCGAACCCGATCCCCAGGCGCCCGCGAACGCTACCCGCGCCGACGGGCGACGCCCGCGATCGACGCTGACCGCCGCCCCCCACGCCGCCCGACCGCGACCCGACCGCGCCGTCGCGGCCGCCGCGCCGCCGACCGCGCCCGCCCCCCGGGACGGCCGCCGCGACCCCCGCCCGACCCGCGCCCGAAAAAAAAAAAAAACGCCGCGCCGCCCACGCCCCGCCGGGCCCGCCCGCCGCCCCCCCCGGCCTCGCCCGACGCCCGCCCCGCGCCCCGGCCCCCGGCCCGACCCGTCGCCCCCGACGCGACGACCCGGACACCCCCCGCCCCCGACCCGACCGCCGCCCGCGCGCGACCCGCCGCGCCCCCGGGCGCCGCGCGCCCGCCACAGACCCGACCCGCGCTGACCGACCCCCGACCGCGTCGCCCGACCACGCCGCCGGCCGCGACCCTCTCCGGGACGGGGACGGCGGAGACGCGACGCCCCGACGAACCCCCCCGCCGACGCCGCCCGACCCCGGGCGCCCCGCGCGCCCGAACCCCTCACCGGCTCCGACCGCGCGCCCCGACGCGCCCGAACCGCCCGATCCCGCTCCCGACGCCGCGGACCCGCCACCCCGACCGCGCGACCCCGGCGCGCGACTCCCGCGCGCCCGCCCCGACCCGACGCGCGGCCCGACAGCGGCCCGGCTGCGCGCGCCGCCCCGCCCGCGCCCGACCCGCGGACGCTCCGCCCACGATCCGCGTCCCCGACCACGCCCGACCGCCGCGCCGACGCAGCGCCCCCCGAACGGCCGGCCCGCCGACCCAGGCCGCGCCCGCGCGGCGCGCCGGCCGGAACCCGCCCGCGCCGCGACCCCACGGCCCGGCCGCGGCGACGGGGCCCCCGGACACTCCGCCGCGCCGCCACCGACGATCCCGCCGACCGCGAACCCCGTCGACGCGCCCGGCGACGGCAACCCGACGAACCCGGCCGCCGACCCGCGGCCCGCGGCCCTCCCGCCGACCCCGCCGACCCGCGCCGACCGCGCGCCCTCGACGCGGACGACCGGTCCCACCGGGCCGACCAGGCAGAGCCGCCGGACCACGGCACCGCCGCGGCGATCGACCCTCGCCACGCCCCGCCCGCCCCCGTACCCGACGCGCGCCCCGGATACGGCCGGGTACAGCCGCCCCCCCCCGCGCCGCACGGGGCCGCCGCCACCCCGCCGACCCACCGCCGCCGACTCCGCGCCGCGCCGCAGGGGCGGCCCGGACCCGAACCCGCCGACCCTACGAACGGCCCGCGGAGACCGCCGAGCCCCGCCCCCGAAACCCGACCCGCGACCCCCGCCGACCCCGCGCGGCCGCCCCGTACACCCCGAGACGGCCCCACGCCCTCCTCCGACGAACCCCGCCGACGCCGGCCGAGCCGCGCGGACCCGGACCGACCGACCGGCCGATGCGCGCCCCGGCCGGCCCCCCGGCCCGCGACCGACCGCGATCCGCCCCTCCGGACGCCGGCGCAGACGACCGCGCCCCGGGCCGCACCCCCGCGAATCCCCCGCCGCGCCGCGACCGGCCGACGGACTACCCCCGCCCCGACTCGACCCGCGGCCTCCCGACCCGCCCGACTACGGCCCCGCCGGCGACGACCGAACCGCCTACCCACGATCCTCGCGCGCCCGACCGGCCCCCGGCCGCCCCCGCCCGCTGCCGACGCGGACGACCCCGACCCCGCGATCCCCGCGGCCCGCGCGGCCGACCAGCGCCGCCGGCCCGCGACCCCGACCGGACGGGACCGACGACCGGAACCCCCGACGCCGATCCTGACGCCGCCACCCCAGACGCAACGATTTCGCCGCCCCCCCCGCGCCGCCCGCCCCCCCCAGACGCGGCGCGACTTGCCCGCCCGAGGCCCGCGTCCCCCTACGCCGCCGCCCCGCGACGGGCGGCCGCCCGCCGCGCCCACGGGGCCCGACGCCGACCGCGACGCCCCGACCCCGCCGCGCGCCCCGCGCGCGCCGCGACCGCGACCCCCAGACCGCCCGACCCGACGCGCGACCCGGACCCGACGCGAAGACGCACGACCCCCGCGACCCCCGCGCCCCCTCCGGACGCGACCCGACCGCGATCCGCGCCCGGACCGCCGACGCGTAACCCCGCCCCGCCGCCGTCCCCCCGACGCCCCCCGCCCCCGCGACGCCGGCCGCCCCGCGCACCGACGACGGCCCCGACTCGGACGACCGCCCCCGGCCCGGCGCAACCCGCCGACCCGCCGCGCCCGGGCCCGTGCCCCCCCGCGACCCCGCCCCGTAAAAAACGCCCCCGCGCCCGCCCCCGACCCGACCCCGCGGCGCGCCCGACCGGGCGATCCACCGGACCGGCGTTCGACGCCGGCCCCCCACGCCCTCCCCCCCCCCGCCGCTCCGGCGGCGACCCGATACCGCCGACGGCGCGCTAGGGCCCCCCCCGACGCGGACCCCAACGCCCGACGCCCCCCCCCCCGCGCCCGCCCCCGGACCGAACGCCCATAGCCGGACCCCGACGGGACCGGCGGACGAGCTGAACCCCCGCCGATCCCGACCCGCGCGCCCGCCGGGGCGCGCGCGCCGCGGACCCCGACCCCGCCCGCGCGCCGCCGGACTGCCGCCGGAGACCCCGCGACGCGCCGCGACCCCCGCCCCCCGCGCCCCGGCCGGGACGAACTGCCCCGCAGACACGGCCCGCGGTCGACGCCCGCCCGGACTTCCCGCGGCCGGGCCTGACGCGACGCGACGTCCCCGACGGCGCGTCGCCCCCCGACCCGACGCCGCTCCACACGCCGAACCCGCCGCGACCAGAACCCCGACCGCCCCCGCCGCCCCCGCCCCCCCCGCCCCGACCGCGCGACCCCCGACCGCCTGCCTCCCGCCGACACGCCGCCCCCCCGCCCCGCCGCCCTCCGCCCCCTCGCGACCCGGAGCCCGGGACTCCGCGGCGCCCCGACCGGCCCCCCGGGGGCCGACGCGCCGGACCCGCCCCCCCGGCCCGCTTCGCGACGGGCCCCGCGCCGCCGCCCCGCGCGCCGATCGCGCCCGGCGCGCCCGACCGGA